>JBAGKO010000010.1:14286731-14301311 GCA_037177275.1 Acacia concinna
TGCTGTTAGTACCGTCTTCTTCTCCCATGGCTTCTCTGAGTGTGTGGTTTGTGGTGTTGTCACTCTTCCTTTTTGGTTGTTAGTGTCGGTGTGATCGTTGGTGGGTGGAGCGTGTGTGTGGGGCTGTGGGCATTTTTTTTATAGACTTGGCCGGGTCTGCCACTCAGCCGAGTCGACCGAGTTGGCCGAGTTGACTATGTTGGCGGTCATCTCCCTCAACTGGACCGTACTAGGGTCCGACCGGTCAGTTTTTTAGTCTGACCGGCCAGTTCGGTCCAGTCCTTCATTCATTGTCTACAACTGTTGAAAATAAAGGATTTCTAAAGAGGGAGAACACCGAACCTTAATTACACCAAAGACTGGGATGGGACTACTCTAACTGCTCCTAAATCGCTTAGCTTTTTGAGAAGAGCAAGGGGGTGTAGAGAGATAGAGGGAGGAGAGAGGGCGTGAAGAATAAAAGGAAAGGGGTATTTATACTTTTTTGAGAGGGGTCAAAATGCAAATATTTATTGGGTCTTTAGGTGTAATTTTCCCAAACTTTTTGTGTAGGCCAATCTAACCTTAACACATGGCATATTCTAGAAGAGCATTTATTGGCCATTAAGCTCCCTTGGGCGGCAACTTCATGTGGGCCCATACGAATTTTCTTATATTTTCCATAATTACCTCTTTGGCCTAAACTTCAAAAAATTCTCTAAAATCCCCAAATAACTACTGTAAAAATTTCTGAATTTTTGGACATCTAGAACATCCAGAAATAATTTTTCTCTGAAAAGTCCATTTTATCGATGATTTCCCGCCTTCAGCAATTTTTGCTGAAATCTCTAGAATTTTTCTTGACTTCCAACCAATTACATAAATTCTCTAAAATAATGTACTAATTTTTTATAATGTCAATCCAAAACATTGAGGTCCTTAAATATTTGATAATATCATATTTTGGCCAAAAACCCTGTGTGGCCAAAATTATGGTAATATTCTGAAATTCACCAAAAATTCCCTGGACCTCCAAAAATCATTCTGACTACTTTGTCAAGCTTCCGGCACCTTGTACTATTTATCGGGATTTTCTTGGAAGTTTTTTAGGCTTTCAGACCTGACCGCATTTCTTCCTAAAATTTTTCAAAATTTTTCCTCTTTACACTTTAGTCCTTCCCCGCGTTTCACTTCAATTGTTGTGAGATCTTTCAGTCCTCCACAGACTAAGGCCCTCTATTCATCCGAATGCCTCATCTAGGCCTTAAAAAATATTAGGGTAGACCTTCGGTCTACTTCAAAATTGCTGGGATGTTACATTTTGCATTAATAAAATATTGCATAATATTGCCAGATGCAGTTACTGACCTAAATAAGAATTACTAAATCTCATATTATAGCTGAAAATGCTCTAGTCAAGATAAATCAAAGGGAGACATGTCTGAAGTATGAGAGAATAATTGGTTCCAAAAGAAAAGAAAAAGAAGCAAATAATTAAGATGATCATATTAAGGAGGTAAGTACTCCAGAAGAGGCCAAGGCATAACTAATTACAAAAACCACAAAAGAGGTTTAGGTACCTAAAAGTAATGAAGAGATCTCAATGAATTACGTCATAGGAAAAATGGAGCCTAAAAAGATAAAGTTGTCAACAAAAATTTTGATGATGATATCATGTGTTTAAATGAGGATCTTATTCATATGTTAATTATAAAAGTATATACAAATTAACGGTGATTGGCCAAAAAGAAAAGTGAAAAGGAAAAAGATGCAATGAACAATATTTTTCAAAATATGAGAAACATGGACTTGCAGTCTGATATTTGGAATATAAATTTATTTGTCATATATAAATTTTAATGTGAAATTAAAGATTTTCACAAAGATCTTAAAATGATTATGATGAGATATACCATTTGGTGGTGGATATAATAATTGTTGCATCTATTATTAGTTTGGGAGTATATACAAACAAAATATTGTATCTATTAGATATCATTATGCATGTACAGCTATAGATAATGAAGTCTATATGAGAATTCTTGAAATATCCAAAATGCTAGAAGCATGTCTAAGAAAAGCATTCAATATATAAAACATTACATGGATTAAAATGATTTGAGTTTGATATTGAAAAAAGAATAATTTTACATATCAAGTTATTGCAAACCTTAATGATTTTAAAATCATATATTTTTCCTACAATGATTTTTGCTTTATATATATAGTGAATTTAATGATCTAGATGTTCATTATATTTGATAAAAATATTTATGCTAATATTGTATTTATTATGATTCTGTTCGTAAAGTTTAGTTCTTACAGGTATATAAAAAAGTAGCATATATTAGTTTTTTCTAACATATCCAGAAGATAGTTAGAGCAATACATTTCAACATTTAGTGACCATGCATCATTCATAGCTTGTTGGCTAAAAGAAAGATATACTTAAAAATACATTAGAACTGATGTTGTGATCATGGGGAGTAAAATTGATATTGCTATGAGGGGAATAAAATTGATATTACCATGAGGGGAGTAAAAATAATATTACCAAGACGGGGAGTAGACATTATGCTGCACTCTTTTCTTTAATGAAGGCTTTGCCCCACTATGTTTTCCTAATAAATTTTTTAACGAAATAACTTCAATATATATTGTGTACTATTTTTCCTTCCTTAGATTTTTATCCCATTGGATTTTTTCTAGTAAGGTTTTAATGAGGCACAATATTTATTCATAGACATCCAAAAGGAAGTATTGTAAATATTGCCATATTTTGATGGATGTCCAAAGCTTTCTAAGATGTCTTTTGAGGTTCTCCTCTTAGGAGTTTCTTATGATTAATCCACATAAACATATTTCACAATTATGTAGATTTATTCTCTTATGTAATTCTTGAAATATAATTTAAGGTCTTATGGTCTATAAATAGTATGTATGTACTAAGTGATAATAAGCTTAAGATGAATAAGAATCATTATTCCCTTTTTTATCTCCAATTCCCTCGTGTCTCTCCATATCTCTCATCTTCAATCTCTTGCATTTTTCTCATTTTTATAACAATTCTATGTTTATTAAGTCTTAATTTTAAAATTCGGCAGACCCCTACGTATAATATACATGAAGCCTGAAGAAAAGTGTACTGTTCGAAGCTTGTAAACTATGTGATTTAATAGAAATGTTTGCATCTATTATTTGTTTGAATTTATACTGAAGTTCATCATCTCATAAGAGAATAGTTACAGCATTAAGAAGCATTACTAAGAGTATCTGCTGATAAATAACAACAACTATATAAATATTACTGCTGTTAATGAATATTGATGTAATTGATTAATTATGTCCTAGAGTGAGTTATATAAATAACAACGTCAACTAACTTGCTAGCTTCTTGCCTAAAACTTGTGGGAAAAAGAAAACAAAAAATTATATAGAAAAAAAAAACTGTACACCTGAAAATGACCCGGAAGCAGGTTAAAAAAAATTTGAGAGAATTTGGGGGAAGAAGTGCTTCATTATCTTCATCATGGACCCAATAAAAGTTATGATTGACTCGTTTTTGACGTCACGTAATTTTTCAGCAACCTTATCAAGAAGGAAAATATATGAATAAATTATCTTCTTCCATATAGAGACAGCCGACCAATCCGTGCGCATTTATCTCTCCATCTCTGCCCCGTTGACATACAACACATAATAAAGCAATCGAAATAAGCTCAATCCTTTGCTTGCCACATTCAATTTAGGAAACAAAAAAAAGTAGTAGTACAATGTAATATAATACACACATAATCAATCAATTTCTTCGTATTATATTTCAACGGAAGCCTGGAGGTCAGATCTTGCAGTGGATTCGCTTTACAAATTAAACTTGGAAGAGAGTCAACGGTTGCACTCCCTCCAATCTTAATTATAAGGGTCTGTTGATTTTTTTAAAGCATCTTAAAAAATTTAATTACATTACTTAATCATTTCATATATTGTATTTTATTACAATATATATTAGTTCATTAATTAAACAACATAATTTAAAGAAAAACGATAAATTTTAATGTCTCGTAATGTAATTAATTTTTTTAGTATTTTCTTAAGATTCTCTAAAAAAAGTCAACATGCTCTTATAATTAGGAAAGGAGGGAGTAATTGTTATTTGTTTCCCTCACAAATATTAGCAGAGGCTGATTAGAGTAGATGGAAAGCCGCTGGTTGAATTGAGATGAAAACAAAATTTAATTGAGAATGAAATAATGAACAAATAAACACAAAGATAAATGGAACGATCAATGACAAGTGAGGGTCAAAAGTTGCTCTAGATAGTCGGCTCCCAAATCCTCCAGCTCCAACACAGGCTGATGATGATGGTGATGAGCAGATTGGATTTGGGTTTTGGCGAGAGGATTAGTCATCGACTTTGACTTTCGCGTGGTGGTGTGTTTCTTCTTGAGGGCCAACACCGGAGAACAGGCTTGTTGCCATGTCTTGCGCGGCATATTCCTCAGCGACTTTCTCACCACTTCCTCCGGGAAGTTCAGTACGGCCTGAGACCCTCGTGTGGATAATGCCGCCTGATCATACGCCAAGGCTGCCTCCTCTGCCGTCTCGAATGTTCCGATCCACACTCTCACCCCTTTTCTGGTGGAGTCCCTTATCTCCGCCGCGTATTTCCCCCACGGCCGCCTCCTCACTCCTCTGTACACCCTCTTCTCTTGATTTTCGTCTTTCTCCTCCACTATGGGGCAGGAGGAGACTTCTTGCGCTGCCTCCAAGACTGAAGAATTGGACTCCGACGACGAAGAATCCTTGCAGGCTACAACATCGGATGAAGACATGGACATCATGGTATGATTTTGTGAGGAGAAGCAGCTGTCGTCGTCGCTGAAGAGCAGGAGGTCATCACAGAACGACATGGATGATGCTCCGAAAACGAAGGAGTCCAGAGGCCAGCTCTCAGGTTGTGGGTATTGCAAGAAGAAGGAATCTGAATCCATGTGCAGCGCTTAACTCACACCACTACTTTTCCTATCTGTGATGAGTAGTAGTAGTTCAGGTGGATGTGAAACATGGATTTGGGTTATATATATATACACAACCCCACGGAAACAAGGGAAAGAAAACGAGAAGAAACGACTGAACCGATTGACATTAAATATTGGAAATTGTATAAATTAAAGGAACGGAAGGGGGTCCAAGGAGTTGGAATCACTGGCGAGGGAGGAAGTGTTGGGATGAATTGGGAAGGGCATCAACATGGAGAGACGAAAATAGAGAAAAGGGTAATATTAACCCATAATTTGGCTGAGAACAAAACTACTGGAGAAACTCAAAAAAAAAAAAAAATTCCACTGTTCTTATTAAGTTATCTCTTGTCTTAAATATAAGATCTAATTAATTTTTTTAGAGAATTTTAAGAAAACTAATTACATTGTTTTAAAGTATTTAACTTCATCGTTTTTTCTAAACTGCATCATCTAACTTATAAGTTGATATATAATATAATATAATATAATATAATAATACACTATATATATGATATACTTATAATTAAGTAACTTATTTACCTTTCTTAATTTTTTTTTAAGAAAAGCCAACTGAATCTTTCACAAATTAATTGGACATGATAAATAAGTTAAAAATTGGAACTTTTTCACAAACATACTCTTATTTAGGGAGAATGAGAGAATAAGAAAATTATTAAAATAAAATAACTGTGGAAGAGATTGTATGTGCTGTGAAGAGAGAGTGTGAGTGACGATGAATATATTCATCTTAAAATAAATTATTAAATAGGGGCAAACTAAAAAATTGACAAAAAAATTTGAGACAACACCTAAACGTTTCTTATAAATAAGAAGAAATTATAGGTAGCAGCAGCAGTAATTATTTCTTATTAGAAGTAATAGACAGCATGACTGCATGAGCAGACAAGAAAATTTTGTTTCTCTCGGTATTAAATCTTTTTCCCTAATTATTGTTTTAATATTTTCTGCATCTGAACATAACATAACCTAAATGTAGTTTAATAGTGTAAGTGTGCACGTGAACCAAAACGTGCGCAGCTTGAAGCGTGGGCTACAATATTGGACCAGCAAGCTAAAGGGCACCTCATCACTCATCACCCCCACGCTCGCCCTTCAAAAATTACTCATCACCTTGTTTGAATATTCAACGCATACTCTAACTCTATCTTTATAGGAGTACTATCATATCATGTGGTTTACTATTTCTAATCCATCTTATTTTAATGGCATCAACTTGTGTTTGAATATATGGGAATATAAGGGAGTATATAGTTTAAGAAGGTTTAGGTCCAGCCGCCTCGTGCCTAAATGCCAAAAAGGGAAGATACATTGTATACTATGATATGTGTGTGTGTGTGTGATGTCTCGCTAGAGACAAAACAATTAGTTGGCCATTGCCCCATCAATCAATCAATTCTCTTATCCATTCCTCGTCCTAAAGTCAAGGTCAAGAATGCCGTTGGTCGTATGTTCTCCTTCTCTAATAATTTCACCATTAAGTTACTCATTAAATATTCCACAATGCCTTTTATTTTTTTTTAAAAAAATAAACAAAGAGATAGTCAAAGAGTTGGTCAAGCCTCACCCGCCACAGGGAGAATGATCTCTCATGGGATAAAAATTTTAAATATAAGACTTAATTAATTTTTTAATTAAGATTAAAGAAGTTAAATATATTTCTTAATTATGATATTTTAATATATGTTGTGTTTCATTTAATTATATATCATTTTGTAAGTCATACTAACTAGTTTGTAGGAAAAAAATGATAGATGTGAATGCTTTAAAATACTTTACTCATATGGTCCTTAATATAAAATATGTTTGGGGTGTTGATCTTCATCCTAAATATAAGATATATGTGTTATATTTGTTAATATTTTTTTAATTTATCTTTATTGATGTTCCATCTACCATAATCAAGGAGGAGAGGAAGATATGGGATTAAAAAAGAGATAACTATAGTGTTTTATAATACATGACGTGGCTAATTCAATTGACTTCATTAATCTAATCAAATTTATAGGTAAATATGTTTTTTTATTAAGGACCATAAGAGTATTTAGCTTTCTTAAACTATTTTAAAAAATTAACTAAATCTTATATTTAAAATCGAAGATAGTAAATTTAATTGCTAAAATTTTATCGCAAAGTTGATAATTATGGTAAAAAAGGTGAATCCACATATAGTTAGTCTAACGATACAAGGCTTTATTAGATCATTTTAAGTGAGTTTTAAAGAAGATACCTGTATTGAAAGGGATAACCATAAGCTCTGATCTCGATGTAATATAAAATAAAAATAAAAAGTAAAAAAAGTGGAAAATATTTACTTTTTCTATATTAATAGTCTAAAGGAGCGAAGTGGTGATTGGATCAAGTTTCCACAATATTTGACGCCGGTTCAAATGACTTTTTAACCAGAGTTAACAGTTTTAAATTTGGCAACGAAAATAATGCTCAGGGTTGGGGAGTGGGTGTTTAAATTATTAAAATAAAAAAACATAGGAGATGGAGACGGGCGGGGAGAGCGAGGTGTCCTAGATTCGTTACTCGGCAGAGAATCTAATGCCAGAATATTAACTAAAAATTATCAATTATGGAAGTAAGCCAAAAACGTCAACTGCTTTAAAATTATTCCTTCAATTTTTAATTATAAAGGTTTTTTATAAAATTCTAAAAGAATTTATAAAAAGTTAATTATATTACTTAATTATATGTATTTCATTACATTATATATTAGTTTATAAGTCAAACATAATTTAAAGAAAAATGATAAATTTTAATATTTTAAAATAATATAATTTACTTTTTTTTAAAATTATTTAAAAGACTCTTATAATTAAGATAAGAGGGATTAACATCTAATTAGTAGAGCCGTAGGCTCCTATACCGACTTTTTTTTTTAAAAAAATTATCTCTATTCTAGTTTCTAATGGGCAGAATGCTTATTTTATGATTGGGAAATACAGCCCCACATGCCTCCTTGACCTTCAACCTCAAATCATAAAACGAGCCATCTGCTGCTGCACGCTAATTTGTTGTTTATTTTAAGTTTGCCTGCAAAGATTTTTTTCCCGCTTATAAGTTATTTATAATTATTTTTTTTATTTTACCTCTGTTTAATTTCGTTAGAAAATGAAAAGACGTAGGAAAGAAATGATGTAATGGGATGCAAATTTTAATTTTTTTTTATCAATTTAAAGTACATTCAAGGACTTAATTGTCATTACATAATCCGCACTGCTCTTATTATTTTTACTATAAGCTATTAACTAACAAGTATTATTGGTCTTATTATAGGGCACTTACTAATTTTCAAGGAACATTTTTTCATGTATGCCCATATATAATAAAAATAGCAGGAGAGAGTAATAATTAATCCATCTGATCATTATTATAAGACACCAACTAATAAGCGTTTTTGTCATTTTTATAAGACACTTGCTTGTTTTGAAAGAGTATTAAATATTTTTTTTCATGTATGCCTATATTTAATAAGTGTAGTGGGACTTGGGAGTGAATAATAATTAATATGATATTAGAATTTAGTAGGTTAAAGTATACTTTTAGTATTCTGAATTTTACTTGAGATACATTTTTGGTCCCTTAACTTTATAAAATATATTTTTGATTCTGTATTTCTAACACCATTAATGTTACAACAGAAAATGTCAATACAACACACTCAAGTGACAATTGTGCAACTCACAAAGCATATTTAAATTTAAATTTTTTTAATAAAATATATTTAGATTATTAAACTAAAATAAACATGTGTTGTAAATGAAATCAAGTTTTTTCTATTTAGATTTTTAATCTAGCATAGTTAAATTATTTAATAATAGAGTATCTTGGCATTGATATCTTCTTTAGGTTTTGATATATTTTTCAATTTACACATTTTAAATTTAAGATTAATAGTATTTAATTATATGATAATTACTTAAGTTTATACCATCATCACTTGAGGTTGTTGCGATAGCATTTTCCGTTAACAACATTAACGGTGTTTGAATTGTAATTATAGGACAAAAATATATATTTTATAAAGTTAATGGATTAAAAATATAGTTCATATACATTTAAAGAACTAAATGTATACTTTAACCAATTTAGTATATTAGTATGAGTAATATCGTAAATTACTTAAAATTTAGGACAAATTTATGACTTTTACTATTTTTATTAGTTTATGAGAATTATTAGTTGTATATCTTATACTAAGAATTAGAGGGAGTAAGACTCTTCTGACCCACCAAGACACTGTTAGTTGAGGTAATAAGCAATCTCACCTTATAGAGAAGAGAACACAAATTTAAATTCTTATACTAAAAACTATAGTGAGTAAGAATAAGTTAAAACAAATTTATAATAAGCTGCTATAGTGGTAAGCAATCTCACCTTATAAGGAAGAGAACACAAATTTGAATTTTTACACTAAAAACTAGTGAGTAAGAATAAGTTAAAACAAATTTATAATAAGCTGCCAGAGTGTAGCCAGTGTGTGTATAAATAAAATCCAGATCCATTGCATTAATCGCATCATTTGAATACGTTGCATCCCTGTGAGATTCAGATGCACCAAGTAGTGTTTCCTTATTAATCATACCTATATATAGCAGCTATAAAGCCTACACTAATACCTATAGCAGCCAGGTCTTTAGATCAGGGACTAGGGCCTGTGACTTGAGAGTGACGGCGGCAACATCTCGTGGCCTGCTCATCGTGTCTCCCAATAGCCATTCTCAATGTCTCCCAAAGGGTTTCAGTTGTTTTACAGTCCCTTGTTCTTCCTGGGTTTTACCATTCCCCACGGATCGCACTTTGAAGGCGAGAAATTAACCATACATGGTCCCACAATGCACGAACAATATTAATATATTGTACCTTTTTTTATTACATAGTTGCCAAGTAGCACTTAATTAATCACAAGTTGGTGATGCTAATAATGCTCGTTTATCCAATATTTTATCATTCAGATCGGGTCTTCATCGTTATCTTCTTTTATAATATTGATGATTTTGATTAGATGGCGATTTTTATTTGCATCAAGGGAACAAGTGGCATCTTAATTAATTTCTGATGCTTGCATGGTGTGGCTTTTTTCCCCCTTCTTATGCTTGTTTTATATATATATATATATATATATATATTAAATTCTTAAATCTTAGGACGATGGGATTAAACCAAACAGTACACGGAATTAAAAAAAATGGAAATAATTACGTTTAGGTCAATTAAAGCTCATGGAGTTGTCAACTAGACATAATTGCAATTTTCCCATTAAAAATTCATTTACTAGAGTTCAAAATATTTAAGATTTTACTCATATGCCGACGCATGTCCCTTCAGCATGAAATTTAAAAGGGTTAAGATGTGTTTAGATGGTATCAACTTCTTAAAATATTTTGTAGACCATTTTTTTTCAGACGCATGTAACACTCTAAAGCTACAATTGAAAATATATTTTAGGGTGTTGGATGTATTGGATGTACTTTCGCTTAATAAAAGACTTTTTGGGGTTAATGGCAAAATTAAAATTGCTAATAAAAAGTAATTTATGGAAAATGTTTCTCTTAGAAAAAAAATAATATTTTAATGGCAAAATTGCACTACAAAATAATCTAGAGTGATGTACCCACTGGAAAAAAATACTTTAGTGTACTAATTCCACCTTAATTCAGTTAAAAATTATCTACTATCATTATTCCTTATAATCATCAAACTTTAAATATTAGCTATTTTATTTGATGAAACTTTTATTGGGGTCAGAGATTTTCTGGAAGCGAAGAAAACTTGATTAATTTGGATACAACGTGTATGTAACATATCCTGGTCATGAAGAGCCAGCTCTGCAATTCGAGGCAGTGTAATCTTGCTTTGGACTAAAGCAGTCACGACACAGCGGCTAAATGTCACTGATTAGCGAGTTGGTGGGATAACATAGGCTTTACATTAATTAGCCTACAATGAGCATGTGTTAAAAACATGATATAAAAAATAGTTACTTTTGTGTGTGCATTGCAGAGGATGAATCGGGGCATCATTTCATTTGTGACCCAACTTGTGATCCGTTAAGAAATTCACCCACTAGCTTATTAGCTTTTTAGTATCCCAATCCTGCTTTTTCATGAATTAATTAACTATCCAACTATATACATGGCTGCTCTCGGAATGAATAAGACGCTTACTGTACCTCATGTTGAGTTTAAAGCAGCACCCAGATACATGAATAATAATGATACATACGGGCTCAAATTCAGATAATGGCTAGAGAGTTCGTCATTAGTAAAACACGAGGACGGTGTCAAATATCAAATCTATGTCCTCGTAATCCTCAAATAAATTCAAAAGTAGTGGTATAACAATGATACCTGGATACATGGTTCGGGGACTAAGTGCTTGGATGCCGACAAATTTGATAACAGGCGGCGTCCAATGTTTTACCAAACTGTACAATATGGGAAAATACCAAACCCGAGGGGCCACCTTCTTCATAAATACTATGCAGATATATATAGAAATCCTCGCACTGTTCTTCCTTCCCTTCATTATTCATCTGTCATTTCTGCAAATCAGCGAGGCATTTCGAGTGGCTAGAGATATATATGGAGCTACATAGCTGGACGACGTCGTACAGATATTAGGTATGAAACTATATATAACACTACTTGAAGTTTTGATTATATTTTGTTCTGCCTTGCGTCCTTCTTCGCATGATTTGTTCATCGTAAGAACACAAAACTCTTTTAGGACTGGCGTGCATTGGCTGATAATTTCTGTGATTTTAGTCCACTCCATGGAGGTGATAATCCAGTAAATAGAGAAGAGGTTAGTAGATTATTTCTCACAGTATTTATTACCGTAGTAAAAATTAAATTACATGCAATTTCGTGTTTTTTAAAAATTACAACATGTTAAATTATAATAGCCAATACTTAGGAAAAAACGCTTTCTACACCTATATATTTAGGAGAGTGTGAAAACCATTTTGATATTTAATGCATTTTCCTTCCTTAATTATATACTTTTGCTCTGTTGGCACCGTTTGTCCCTTACCCATCTTGATATTGCCCTTGGCTTCTCTTTTTGTCTTTGGCTCTCCTTAGCCATTAAATCAAATCTAAATTTATGTTTTATAAATTTGGACCATTGGATATTTGATCCAATGGCCAAGAAAGATCAAAGAGGGGAAAGGATAAGGAGAGAAGCGAGGCCAATGCATTTTTCCCCCTAAATTGAATCCTTACTTTTGCACTGTAAAGGGGCCCATGGTGGTAACAGAACAAAGTAATGGAATTAATGGTTTTAACAGAACAAAATTAAATAATTTAATTAAGAGAAAAAACACATTGGAATTAAATTAAAAATTGTAAAAAAAAGTATATGCTTGTAAAATGGTTTTCTCATTAAGTTTTTTCTTTTTTTTTTAACTTCTTACACCAGTTATTATTTTAGCATAAAAAGCGTGTGTGACACCAACGGGCTGAATTTAATGGAAGCTAATCCCTTGTAATATAGGGAACTAAAGTTCCAATTCTCATGATAGATGTGCCCACATTTGTGCCATCCCTTGTTATTTTTGCTTTTGGTTCAAAGATAGATGTAGCACGATGCTAGCATGGATGGGATTATCGAAGGTGGAAGACGATAGATCTGAGAAGGCAAGCTTTGGATTTGTTCTGCACTTTTTCAAAATTTCCATGAAAGTATTTTTTATAAAAATTATTTAGTTAGTTGTTTTTTTTCCATCTCAATTCCTTTTTAACTGGTGTAAAAAAGTTTTACTTTTTAACTCAGTATTTTCTACCCCTGGTGGAGAACCCGCGTGTAAAGCCTTCTAAAATCGGTATAAGATGTGTTTTATGTCCTGGTCAATATTTTTCAACTAAAATAATTTTTTGTTTGAGATGACTTTGTAATTGAAGTTCAGAAGAAAAATATGTAACATAAACTCCTTTTATAGAGCCTGAGTGGGTTTATCTATTTTATGCTGTCATTTTTAGACCCACATTTAATGGGAAAACCTTCTAACATATATTAGCATATTTTTTTCCAGTCTCGTAAGTGATTTTTTAAAGTTGATTTTGTCATTAAATAAACAAATTAAAAAAGTAATATCAAATATATTAAATATGCTAAAATACACAAAAATTATAAACTCTTAACCACGTGCCACTAGAATATAACCACTCTTACATTTAAATTCTGAATTAAGGTTCTTATTGTTTTATATTTTAACCATAAACTCTTTTACAATTTAAATTTCTTTAATTGTTTTTGTCATGTCAAATTTTTTTATGTTTTGTATTATCATGTCATTAAAAAAATAATTATTGACATTTGATATGATTTTTATGTATTTTCAAATAATTAAAAAGTATCAAAAACTTATTAAAAATGTATGTTAAATATCTATATGACCGTTTCCTTTTAAATAATATTTACAATTACATGTCAGATGTTATTCTTAAAATGAGATAGAATATAATAAACAATATAAAATATTATGATCCTTAATTTAAACTATTAAAAATTAAAGAGTGGAGTGATGTACAACGTAACAGACCCAAAATTTAGAGGGATTTTTAATTTGTGTATTTAAGCCTAGTAATTATGTTGCTATATTTCAATTATTCCTCAAAATAAGTGGCTTAGCGCCTACAATCAAACATATAGATATTCTTAAAAAGATAAATTTCACTTGGGACGAGATTATTTTTTGGGATATGTAACCCCGGAGTTCTTATAGCTTCCTTGAATTTTAATTAAATCCTAGAATTCTTTTCTTTTTATTTTCTATCATAGTTTCACCTAATTTTTTTCATTTGACGAAACAAAATAAATTTTTTCATCATATGAAAATGTAAGAAATTAATTAAAAAAAAAAGTAGAACCTAGTTAAAAAAAAAATCAGAAACAGGAAAATTTATAAGGACTTGGTAAAAAACTATAAGAAATTGGTTAAAAATTAGTTTAAACTATAAGGAAGTTTAGATTAATTATAAGGAGTATTTTTTTTGACCAAATTTATTAATACTACTAGTAAATTAATATTTGTTTTTTTTTGCATAGTAGATGAGAAATATTTTAAAGATTGATACTCCTGTTATTCTATTTATAGGGTAGAGACTAGAGAGACTGCAATTTTTGTCTCATTTATATTGGATGTCATTAAATTTTTGAAACAAGTATATAATTTTCCTCTGAATTTATTATATGTGTATCCATTCGGTCTATAAGAGCTTCTAGAAGAATAGCTTGGTTCGCAATATAAGTCGCTTATAAAATAGTTAATACCCATTTTCTAATTAATTTTGTCCATGTAATTAATATTTATTTCTAATTTACCCACTCATTAAATTTTCAAACACATTTCTAATAGGGGTAAAAGTGAAAAAAGTTTCAAATTGTGACATTTAATGAGATTGTTCATGTGAATTAGTTAAAATGCCTTATACTATACTCCTCTAGTCTTATATATAAGACAGAGAGAGAATATTTTTTTTTGCTTTCGCAAGGTATCCCCCAGCCCGGTAGGCCAAGGACTAATCCTTCGCTCATTGTGGGTTCCTCT
>JBAGKO010000010.1:14301411-14311610 GCA_037177275.1 Acacia concinna
TGACTCTAGCTCTAACATATTGCCAAGGCACATAAACAGTGAGTCATACATCTCAAACATAACATGCTGCTCAACCAAAACACAGTAAAACAAGCAACCACATAAAGCAAACAAAAAAAGCATTAAGAGCTAAAGTTAAAGTTCACGCTACCAATTACTCCAATTGCTACATGTGCTTTCTCTCTGCTTCTGTGGATGCTGGATAGCTCTGCTACTCTGCCTGGACATAACAGAACACTACTGGATCAATACATGACACTATCACTAGCCCAAAACTAGCTTCCCTCTTAATTTAGGTTCTGGACTACCCTTATCTTTTTATTAAACTTAGGGGCTAACCCTACACAATTTTTGCCCCTGAATCCATTTATGGCCTCTGTTTTATCAAATTCAACCTCCTCCTATCATTTTCCCTCTTGGCCAAAATACTTCCCTTTCTTAGGGTCATCAGTGATTTTATCGATTCGGCGTTCCACTTGCGTTCTTACAACCTTTCCTTAAGTAAAACACTGCTCTGAACGCATTGGAACCATCAAATCAATCAAAATCACATCACATCTCTATCTAGGATGCTTGGCCAAAACTCCCCCTTTTGAACCAAGGAAAAATCTCAACTTCTATTAAGCCTACCACTATCTAAAAGCCTTTCCTACCCCGAATAAACATCATATAACCTCAAACTCCTCCTCTCCTAGCTTGACCGGATTCATGGCAGCATCTCACCCCTAGGAAGTGCCTCTAAAACCATGAAAAAGAGGAGAAGAATAAAAGAGAATTCAAACTAGAACATACCTCAATCTCTAGCTCAGATAGTGTGGCTTAATTCTCCTTGGGATTCTGTACACTGGGGGTTAATTTTTTTGTTTGGCAGAACCTCCCCAAGGGTTCTTGAGTTCATGCCAAAATGAGAGGGTCTTGAGCTCTTTATATAGAGCTCCCCAATGGCATAATGGTAATTCTTGTGAACTTGGAAAAATAATAAAATAATTACACAAAAGTCAACAAAACTGGCTCTCCATCCCCCTTGCGCCAACTTGCTTAATTCTGGACATTTCCTAACTTATTCCTTAAGAAAAATCAGACGTAGGGTCTTGTGGAACTTGTGGGCTCTACCTATATCAATATATTATCGCAACTTCTCCTATACTGTCCTATTTAATATGAAAATTCTAGAAACTTCATTTTACACCCAAAAATTCTGAAACTTTACCCAAAAATCTGAAAATAGTTCAGAAGGCTACCATAAAAAATTCATAATTTTTTGAGGTCTGGAACTCCAGAAAATAATTTTTCTGCGAAGAAGTCCCTTATACCGGCAATAACCAATATTCTAGAATTTTCTAAAATTTCTTTGGACTTCTTCTCAACCTCCAACCAACGTCATTCATCTTCTAAAATATTATACTAATTTTCCTCAATCCCAGTCTAGAACAACGAGGCCTCTAAATATCTGTTGTAGTTCATTTTTTGCCAAAAACCCGGTCTAGCCAAAAATTAATAAAATAATCATAAAATTACTAAAAATTCATATGGCCTCTAAAAATCATTCTAACTATCCCATGATGTTCTGAATGCTCTAAAATAATTTTTAGAATTTTCTGAGAATTTTCGGGGCTTTCGGAACTATCCAAAATTCAGCCTCTAACTTTGCTGAATTATTATTCTTTGCACATAGGTCTTTCCCCAGACTTCACTTCAAAAGTCAAAAGATTTTTATCCCCTCTACAAATTAAGGCCCTTTACTCATCCCAAATACCTCATCTAGGCCCTAAAAAATATTCGGGTACGACCCTCGTCTACCTGAAATCCTCTATCTAGACCTAGAAAATTTTTAGGATGTTACATGTTACATCTTCCACGTGCAAGCATCAGGACAGATGGAGGCTTGCATGTCTCTCCACTTTGCTATTGCATTACACGTATAAGATATGGTCATTGTTGGAGAAAAGAAGGAAAAACAATACGGACATATGGCTGTTTCATTTTGTGTATGGAGGCCACACATATGAGTGTGGTTCCGCATTTTTTCCTTCAATCCATTTCAGTTTACCGAGAGAAACAGCCACAGGACAGCTGGCCGTTTCTTCCTCTTCCCTTCACGCATGCATTTGGCCCACATATCTATTCTGCCATTCTCTCCACAGGCAAACATGGATTTCATTATTTATGCCTCACCCATTTAGCTTGCCGAGAGAAAGAAAAAGAGAGCTCGGCATTTTGCAATTCCTTCTGCTGTAGTGAAACCGAGAGAAAACTTCCTTGTAATCTCCATTATATTTCAACCATCATTCATCATCCTATTTCGCCGAGTGAGAGGGGGGAAACTGAGGGACTTTGGTGCTATATTTTCCATCCTTCAGCCATTCCATTTCTCGCTAAAGCAAAGTAGGAAACCGAGGGAGTAATCGCGAGAAAGAGAGAAGCTTGTGTTAGAAATTTAATATAATTATTTATATATATTATATTTATTTAGATATTATATATTTTATGTTATTATTTTAATATATATATATATATATATATATATATAAATATATCACAGGATGTGTCCTGCATCATTATTTGGATTACGTATTAAAGAGTTGTGTTAAGAGGGTTGTGACTGGTCGTTGAATCCTTGAAGAGTTTTGATGGGAGGCTATATAAGGAGAAGATCATGACTCAGAACAGACACGTAAGAAAAATTGTTTGTTCGATCACGAATTCCCTAATGGGTGACAGTATATACAGTCCATCATTGTGCCAGATATTTCCGTTTAGAAGAATTCAATAAAATCTCAGAGAATATATTATTTATACGCTATGACAAGAGGTACGCAACACTTCCGCTGTGAAACTCATAATCTTTGATTTATGAATTATGTACATCAACTTATTCTTCGTGGGTTTTACCATTTCCCACGGATGGCACTTTGAAGACTAGAAATTAACCATACAGGAACAATGAATATATAGTATTTTTATTTATTACATAGTTGCCAAGTAGAACTTAATTAATTAATCACAAGTTGGTGATGGTAATGCTTGTTTATCCAATATTTTATCATTCAGCCCGGGTTTTCATCGTTATCTTCTTTCATAATATTTATGATCAATACGTAATCTGTACTAATTCTAATGCGTGGCGATTTTTATTTGCATCAGGGAACAAGTGGCATCTTAATTAATTTCTGATGTGTTTTTTTTTTTGCCTTTTCTGATGTTTCTTATATATATAAATTTGTTAAATCTTAAGACGATGGGATTAAACCAAACAATGCAAATATGTAAAACAGTACACCGAATAAAAAATTCATCTACTAGAGAGTTCAAAATATTTAAGATTTTACTCTTATGTGCACGTGTGTCCCATTGGCACGAAATTTATAAGCTAAGGGTTAAGATATGTTAAATATCTTGAAGCATCGAGCATCTTGAGATATATTTTTAGGTGCTCTTAACATCTTAAAGTATTTTATGGATTAGGGTGCTAGTGTACTTTCACTTAAAATGACTTTTTGGGAGTTAATGACAAAATTGGAATTGCTCATAAAAAAATACTTTAAGGAAAAAGTTTGTCCTGGAAAAAATTAATAATCTAAGAGTAAAATTGCACTACAAAATAATTTAAAATGGTGAATGACCTAAAACAATACTTTAGGGCGTTGAATCCAACTTAGCTGAATTTAAAATCATCTACTATCATTATTCCCTCATAACCATCTAACTTCAGATATATCGCCAGATATTTTCTGGAGCCGCAAGACACACAGTTAATTTGGATACAACAGTTGTAAGTAACATATCCTGGTCTTGAATAGCCAGCTCTGCAATTGGAAGAAGCAGTGTAATCTTGACTCGGACTAAAGCAGCCAGGGCACTGCGGCTAAATGTGACTGATTAAGCGAGTTGGTGAAATAACATAGGCATTAATTCACGTACAATGAACATGTGTTAAAATCATGATATTAGAAATAATTACTTTTGTGTGTACATGGAAGAGGATGAATCGGGCCATCATTTCATTTGTGACCCAACTTGTGATCCGTTAAGAAATGCACCCACTAGCTTATTAGCTTTTTAGTATTCCAATCATGCTTTTTCATGAATTAATTAACTAATCCAACTATATATGGCTGCTCTAGGAATAAATAAGACGCCTACTGTACCTCATGTCGAGTTTGAAGCAGCACCGAGATACATGAATAATAATGATACACGGGCTCAAATTCAGACGAGGACAATGTGAAATATTAAATCTATATCCTCGTGATACTCAAAAAAATTCAAATGTGGTATGACAAAGAGACCTGGATACATGGTACAGGAACTAAGCTTGGATGGGGACAAATTTTATAACAGGCGGCGTCCAACGTTTACCAAACAATACAATGTGGTAAAGCACCAAACACGAGGCCGCCTTCTTCATAAATACTGTGGATATATATATAGAGATACAAATCCTCGCAATGCTCCTCCTTCCCTTCATAGGTCTGTTATTTTTGCAGATCAGTGAGGCATTTCAAGTGGTTAAAGATATATGGAGCTACATATCTGGACGACGTCATATAGACAAGGTATGAAACTTTAACATTGCTTGATGATTTGATTATATTTTTTTTTATGCCTTGGGCCCTTCGCTTGATTTGTTGCTCTCTAAGCATAATAACACAAAACTCGTTAAGGACTGGGATGCATTGGTTGATGCTATCCATGTGGTAGATGATCTAGTAAATAGAGGAGTAGTGAGCTAGTAGATTATTTCTCACAGTATTTATTACCCTAGTACAAACTAAATTACATGCCATTTCGTTTTTTTCTTAAAAATTACAGTATGTTAAATTATAAGTTTATAATAACCATTACTAGGAAAAAAAACCGCTTATATTAGGTGGGCGTGAAAACATTTTGATACTTATGTTTTTTTTTTCTTTCTAAATTAATTACTTTATTAACATCGTTTATCCCTATACCCATCTTGATACTCATGCATTTTTTTTTTCTAAATTAAATCCTTACCTTTGCTTTCTACAGGGGCTAATTATGGTGCTCAACAGAGCAAAGTTATGGGGTAATCGGTTATAACAGAGAAAAATTAAAGAATTTAATTAAGAAGCAAACACATAGGAACTAATTAAAAAATTGTAAAAAAATTATTGATACTTGTAAAATGATTTTTCCATTAAGTTTAAATTTTTTAACCTTTTACACCAGTTATTATTTTAGCATAAAAGGCATGTGTGGCCGGCACCAATGGAGTAGTTAAACACAATGGAAGCGAATCCCTCTAAACATGGATAACTCAAGTTTCAATTCACATGAGAGATGTGTCCACATTTGTGCTATCCCTTGTGAATTTTGTTTTGGGTTCAAAGATGTAGCATGATGCTAACATGGATGGGACTATCGAAGGTGGACGAGGATAGATCTTGAAAGGTGAGCTTTGGATTTATTCTTCACTTTTTCAAAATTTTCATACTTGGGTTTTCTTGAAATTATATTTTGGAAAAAATTTATATAGTTTTTTTCTATCTCGATTCTTTTTTAACTGGTATAAAAAGCTTTACTTTTTACCTTAGCTATTTTAACACCGGTTGGAGAACCCGTGTATAAAGCCTTCCAGGTATAAATTGTGTTTTATGTTCTGGTCAACATTTTTCAACTAAAATAATTATTTCTTTAATATGATTTTGTAATTAAAGTTCATAAGAAAAATATGTAACGTAATCTGCTCTTGTAGACATAGTGACATACACACATGTTCACCAGTGAAGGCGGCTGTAGAGCCAGAGTGGGTAGATTTAGCTAACTTACTCTGTACTCGATCACTATTTACTTCTCTATCTTAACTTTTAGATTGCAATTTGGGTGGTTCATTTAATGTTTTATAAAATCATTTTTTTTAAAAATATTTTATTGCAGTTTTAAATTATCATAACTAACATTTGACAATTTTTTAATTAATTAATTTATTCTTTAATAATATCATATTTTATTAATATTTTAATAAAATATCATATGAATTGTTCATATTTCAATCTAAAGATTGAGATAGGTAGTTGGAGAAGATTTTTGTGTGGGGTGTTAACCAAGTCCATCTATTCTATTCTATCATTAGATAGTTTGGTTTTTTTAATATTTTTTTAGTCACACATTAATGGGAAAACCATCCAACATATATTAGCATATTTTTTCCAGTCTCATATATAAGATTTTTTAAAGTTTACTTTTTGTCATTTGAGAAACAAACAAGTAAATGTCTAATGTATTAAATATGCTAAAATACACAAAATTGCCAATGGCATGTAACCTCCTAACATTTAAATTAAGGTTCCTATTGTTTCATATTTTAACCAACAGCTCTTTTACAATTAAAATTACTTTCATTGTTTTTGTCATGTCAAAATTTTTTATATTTGTCATTATCACGTCATTTTAAAAAATAATTCTTGACATTTGATCTGCAGCTTTATGTAATCTAAAATACTTAATAAGTATCAAACACTTAAAAATGTATGTACAATATCTATATGACCATTTCCTTTTTAAACAAAGCAGGATAGACACTTAAAATTAAATGTCCAATGTTATTTTTAAAATGAGATAGAATATAATAAACAATATAAAATTATGAAATAGCAACAATCGTTTGTTTAACGGATATTTTAACCGTTATAGAAGAGTTAATAGTCAAAATATAAAATATTATGGTCCTTAATTCAAACTTTTAAAAATTAGAGAGCGAACCAATGTAAATCTGACATAAAATTTAGAGGGATTTAAATTTGTGTATTTAAATCTATTAATTATATTACTATATTTCAATTGTACCTCACAATATATAAGGAGTAAGTGGCTTAGCGTATACAATTAAACATAGATATTGCAGGCAAGAAAAAAATTAAACAGAGATATTCTTAAAAGTATAATTTTTTCACTCGGGACAATCTTTTTTTTTTTTTGGAGAAAGTTAATCCTCAAGTCCTTATAGCTTCACCTAATTTTTAATTAAATCCTTAAAAGTTTATTTTCAGTTGATCTGATAGTTTCGCTTAGTTTTGTTTTTAAACCAAATCCTCAACTTTTTCTTTTTATCATATTAATCTTAGAGTCTTAATTGATTTTTAATCAAGTGTATGTTTTTTCCTTCCATTATATCAATCGCTTGAACAATTTAACTATAGGATTTCGTCAACAATCATGTGAAAATGCAAAGAATTAATAAAAAGAACAAAATTATAGGACATAGTTAAAAACATAAAAAACAGGGAAAATTATAAGGACTTGGTAAAAAAAAAAAGGAATTGGTTAAAAGTTAGTTTAAATTATAAGGATCTTTAGATTAATTATAAGCCGTATTTTGTTTTACCAACTTTATTAATATGCCACTAGTAAATTAAAACTCCATTTATTTTTTTACACATTAGATGAGAAGTATGTTAAAGATTGATACTCCTCTTATCCTATTTATAAGGTAGAGATAGCGAATGGAGGCCAAAAAAAAAAAACAGATAGTGACATGTTTTTGTCTATTTATAAGAGATGTCATTAAATTTTTTATACAAATGTACACTTTTATTTTTCATTTATTATATAAATTGTTATTTTTAGAAAGTGCTAGTTAAATTATGGTAAAGTTAGAACGTTGTTGACTTAAAAGTTTAATTAATTAACTTTAAAAGTTTTTCTTGTGAAAAGTATTTTTTTATAATTATGTATTTTTTGCCATCTTGTTTATAATTATGTATAAATAAGGCTATAGGAGTAGTAATTACTTAGGGCTAAAATAATGTTATTGAAGGAGCATTAAATTAACATATCATCCCTCAGCTGGGAACTCTACCAATATTGTACATCTGTACTATTCTGTTTCATAATACGTCCTATATGTAGAGTAATTACAATATTTTTCACAAAAACTAAGGAAAATATTAAATCTCATTAATTTTTTCTTGAAATTCAACAATTTTTCAATTTTACCCCCATTTAATATATATGATACCAAATGAAAACAAAGTCAACATAATAATGAATCAAGGGTAAATTTATACATTATTAACTTCAAAACTTTAATGAGGTGTGACTTATAAATATGACAAAAAAAAATCTTCTCTTTCTGCCTTATATATAGGACTAGATGAGTATATATCACTTGTACCTAAAAAGTTTGTTTTAAAATATATTCACTTGTAGGGTAATAAATGGACTTTTGACAATTTTACCCCTTTAACTTATATTAAAAAATAGAGAGAGGGATGTAAATGTATAATAGAGATAGAAGTGAAGTTAAAAAAGACATGCACCTTTCATAAATAAAGGCAAATGTGAAAAAAATTATCTACTCAATGCTTTTCTTATTTTGTGAGAATGAAATACAAATGACTTACTTCTCTGATCCTATATATAAGGCACTTTCAACATTTTTCACACATACCAAGAAAAACCTCAAACTTTATTAACTCTTTCATAGAATTCAACAACTTTCTAATTTTACCCATATTTAATAAACATTATACCACATGAGAATAAAGTCAATATCATAATAAATGAATGGTAGAATTGTACATTTATATAAAAGTTTTCTTTCATTACCTTATAAATAGGACCAAATTTTTTCCTCTTTTTCTACCTTATATATAGAATTAAAGAAATACATTGTGAAACTGAGTGGTGGTATCTTTTTAATTTTTACCGCCATTTCATTCAGAGACTCATACATAGCAGATGTAAAATTACCTTTATACGTGTGGCTGCCTCTTTTTGCCCTCCGCTTCCAAACTCACAGTCCCATACCCTAATTTTCCCCCCTCCGTTTCACTCAAAAACCCTCTTTCCATGCCTCATGGCTCTTGCTTTTTGTTCAATGTTTCCGTCGGCTCTAGCGAATTATGTTTTTTGTCACAGAGTTATTCGATTCCCGAATTTTGACAGTCTTCTTTCAACAGAAGTTGGTTCGATCTGGGAGATATATTATAGGCAACGCGAAGATTTCACCAATTTAGTTATCGAGGTAAATGCGAAATTTCCTTCTCTCTCATTTTCAATTACTATATCATTATTATGGAGAGAAGGTTACTTTATGCTGAAACGATTTCATCGTTAATCGTTAGAATTAATCCTTAATTATCAGTTGTGCGTGTCTCTGTTTAATTTGGTGTATCTCAGTATCTGCACCTTTAGATCTAATTTTTGCCGACTTTCTTAATTTAATAGCTCCAGATAAATGCAATTATTGTAGCAGTCTGATGAAATGACTAAACTGCCATCATCTTCTGTACGACTATCGTTTTCTATGTTCTGCCAATATTTGTTTAATAAGCATTATTCCAATATTTTAGTTGCTCGCTGAACAATCGTATGTATTCAGTATTGACGGCCGGTAGAACTCGTCAAATGACTTAGGTCATATATTCCTAGATCTTAATTATATACTTCCTTCCCAACAACTTATAATCTCTTTGGTATAGTGATATTTTTTGTTTCTACTTCGCATCTTTTTCTATGCAAATTTTATCTGAACTTCTTTGTTTAATTTGATCCAGATTAATCACTGCTTTTGATTTTGGACGTGTTTTGAACTTCTTATCAATGTAGACTTTTTCTGTCTATTATTCTCATTTCAATTTATTAGCCGACTTATACGCTATATTAGTTTCATGTCCTCATCAGCTTTAATTTTTCTACACAAGCCTGTGTGTAATTATTTAATTACTTGATGAAAATTTAGCTACCGAAAATATTGGATGTGTGCAATTATTTTATATGTAGATCTCTATATGCGATGGATTACCACCAAATAAATAGAAATCATCCCTTATCCTTTATCATTTGTCTTTAATAGCCTAGATAATTCGTAATTTCCTGGATAGATTATTGATCTCTATAATGTAAAAATGACTAAAATCAAATGAGGTATGGCATTGTTGGTAAATTGTATCGTATAATAGATCTGATTGTGCGTGGTATTTATACATTTATATATATTTATAGGATCTGATTTTTTTATTGAATATGCTTTATTTTATCTGGGAAACATAGTTGAAGAGATGTTTTTGTTAGAAATTTTAATATATATATTTAAATGTGTGTGTATATATTGTATATATTTATTTATATTATTATATATTTTATGTTATTATTTTAATATATATACACGTATAAATATATCACCGGATGTGTCCCGCATCATTATTTGAATTATGGATTGAAGAGTTGCGTTC
>JBAGKO010000010.1:14351407-14364463 GCA_037177275.1 Acacia concinna
GAAAAGTATAGAAATTCTCATTCAAGTTGTGTGTTACAATGGATTGTGAAAGCTTCTATTTATAAGTATAATAAACTTGGGGGCAAGTTAGCTTATAGAGGAAGCCTCTTGATTGGCTTATAAAAGAAGCCTTTGATTTAGCTTGAAGAGGAAGCCTTTGTTGAATTGGCTTGCTAGGGAAGCCTCTTGTAAGTTAATGGACATCCACATAATTAATATTCATAACAAATTGAACTTTTTGAACCCTACAATAGGATGGTAATAAGTATTCATAAAGTGGAGGTGTAAATGAGGATTACCAATATTTTGATAATCATAATTACTATGATAAACTCTATTAACATATTAAAGAGAAACCAAATACTCTTATCTTGATAATATAATCATAATTCCATTACAGGCATATAATGAAGTTAAACCAAATAAGCCCTTGGTCTATAGTCGAAACTAGACTTTGTATTAAAGATGAGAGGTAATATATATCATAATTTGATGGTCGATTGTGTTTTTATTTGCTATATTGTTATCCTCATGCATGACTAAAAAATCGTGAGACTCTGTTTTGCCCTTTAGGGGTAGCGAAAGTGTAATAATAGAATATCATTTAAGAGTAGGGTCGTAATGTCGTTGTTCAAATATGGCGTCTTCGTCATTTTGTGGCCCACCCATAATTTTATTTCCCCGCATTTAATTTGTGATTAGACAAGAAATTTGGCTGCTTCTCCATCTTCTTCCACAAGGCTGAGATGAAACCCTATATTCCGCCAACCCCGCCACTTCCTCTTCCGATGACTCTTTCGCCTTTCCCTTCACTCATCAATTTCATACAAATTGCCATTCGTTCATGGTTTCCTGAATTCCTGCTCCATTTCTCTAATTTCTACGGATCAGTCAGGCATTTCAAGTTATTAATTAAAACATGGAAGAGCACGGATTCATTACGTGAAAGGTAAATCCGAAACTGTGTGATTTCAATTTTTATTTCAATATCAGTTGGTATATATGAAAGCGACATTATATTTAGTTTATTTTTTCCTGCTGCCTTGTGTCCGTCACTGTGGAAGAATATGTTGTTTTAACTCTATGTTACTGCTGTGTATTTTTTGAATTACAATCTCATGTCATTTCCAAATTAAATTTTTTTTCCCTGTAACAGCCAAATTCCTTTAGTTCAATATATCATACAAAGTCTATCTATACCTGGTGACCGCTATTCTGGTGAAGTTTTAATCTTTTTCCCACGGCAACAAAATGCAGTGTAAGCATCTTTTGTAGTTATTGGTTGTAAAGTTTTTATAAGGTTCGGAGAAAGAGAGAGAATGGCATATAGAGTGAAAGTAAGAATGAGACTTGCTTCTTTTCATTTCAGTCTTTTCTTCTTTCTCTAAGCCCTACTAGAATTTCACGGTAAGAAACTCTAACTAATCCATACTCATGAGACAATATATACAAGTACCTTTTCTTCATCATTTATGAAAAACGATCCCAATTGTCAATAAAGTTAATTATGTACTTGCGAAGTTATTGTGTATTTTTTTCCCTGGGTTTTATAAATATTTCTGTTTTCGGTGGCAAGGTAGTAGTGTGACTTGAAAATTAATGAACTAAGTTGTGTAAAGTTGCTGATTGATTCGTCTTGTTTTGACCGAAAAGATTTAATTTCTCTTTGGGGTAAAATCAGTGAAGGATTTGGAGCTAATTTAGAAAGAGATATCATGTATAGCTGAACCAATTGTTAATTTTACCTTGATTAATCCTGTGAGAATCTTATAATTGTAGGTATAACTTTCTCTTTTCAGCTAAATTAGTGTATATAATATCTCCCTATTTGCTAATTACAATTCCTTTAGTGCATTGTCATACGAAGTCCATCTATACCTGGTCACTGCTATTCTCGTTAAGTATTAATCTTTTTCCCACGGCATCAAACGCAGTGTAATCAACCATCTTCTTGTAGTTCTTGATGGTAAAGATTTTGTAAAGTTCAGAGGGAGATGGAAAGAAGCGTAAAGAGTGAAAATAAGAATGAGATTTGTTTCTTTTCATCTCAGTGGAAGGATTTGGAGCTACTTTAGAAATAGATATCTGCAAGCTGAACACCATGGAAGGGAGTAGAGATATTATAATTACGAAGATATCACCCCTAATTGGTAATTAGACGAAGGGTCCCTCCAAACTTAGTACAAGGATAATATATATGGACAAATAGATAGAAATGATAGTGACACAATAGGTTTGATTATTGGAGGCGTCTACCTAGCTGGTAGTCTGATCATCAGTTATAGTGAGAAGTTGTTCCAGATATTCAACACCCAAGTCCTCAAGCACCACCACCTCTGATGATTGCTGTTTGGCTTTGCCTTTCTTAGCCTTTGACGACAATTTTCTTTGGAGGTAATGCCTCTCTTTTAGGGCTAAAGCAGGCGAATACCCTTCGCGGCAACCGTACAGCTGAATGTGTTGCAGAGATTCCTTCACCTTTTGCACAGGAAAATTAAGAACAGCGTTGTTGCCTCTCATGGTGAATGCAGCTTGGTCATAGGCTAAAGCAGCCTCCTCTGCACTCTCGAACGTTCCCAACCAAACTCTGATCCCATTCCTGGTGGTGTCTCTGATCTCTGCTGCAAATTTTCCCCAAGGCCTCTTTCTCACCCCTATGTATGTTTTTTCCACCACAGTCTTATTTGCTTCTATAGCTTCCCATCTTTCCGGCGGTTGATTTGCCTCCCTGTCAATCATATCAAAGCAAAGATAATCATGTAAAGGGTCTCCATGGATTTGGTCGCTTGATGAAGAGACCAAGAAAGGATCAGAGGTGTCCTGCCAAAACTCCCAATCCGGGCATGGCTGCTGATAGGACGGACAAGACATACTGGCTAGGGTTGCAATCTGGTATGGTATGTTGGGGTATGACTTTCATCCCATTATTGCAGTTATTTATATAGGCGAGGTCTGTGGTGCTTAGATTAAATCAGCGCCCACCGCAATATTTTATACTGTCATAAGACTATTATTGCTTGACTTCGATTCAATTCAATTTTATCTCTTGGGGTTTACTGATATGTTGAGACAAGCATTGGATTTGGGTGGTATTCCTCATTCCTAATATTTTAATAATGAATAAAAAATTCAATCTCTTCAGAATCATTGCTTAGCATCGTATTTTTGTTTTTGTCGCTATTTTAATGACCCTTGTACTATATGGTTTATATTAAATTATTTTGTGCCTTTTATCCATTTTCATTGTGCTAATAATACAACTTTTAGGAAAGCACTTATTAGATGAAGAGGTCTGTGAAATATGAAAGCAGAGACACCATATATGTGTGCAACTGCTCCAGCCAGAACTCCAAATCTGGCCATGTGTGCTTCTGCTGCGTTGACGGCCCAGACATATTGATACAGTTTTTCTTTTTTTAAATTATAGGTGGCCGGATCAAACTTAGATTGAGTATCACATATAACACTAACCATATCACACAACTTAGAAGTTGTTGGTATTGATACAGTTATATATGGATGATGAATTTTTCATTTTTACTTTTATTTTTGGAGCAACTTGTGTGGGATGAGATATATGATTGATAAGGCGCTTGTCATGTCGGTGCCTGCTACATTTTTTTATCTCAATCAATACTGTTGGTATTGGCTAGTATCCTAAATAAGTAAACACTAGATACTACCTTGTGCATCTATCCGTTTTGTTCTCTCTTTTATTCCAAACTACTATCATTTTAGACTTTTCTCTTGTTTTCAAATTTTCATTGGTTTTATAAATTCATGGCCTGATTATTATTATTATTATTATTATTATTATTATTCTTTTTGGTCAAGATGCACTCTTATTTAATTTGCTAATCATATATCTTTAATCATCTCTTTTTTTTCATCTATCACCCTTCTTTTTTTAATTATTAAAAGTAAGCATATGAAAGGAATCCATTTATCTTAGAAAAATTTTATATGTGGAGTTTTGTGGAAAGTATAAATGAATTCTAGAAACACAGTCAGAGAGAGAGAGAGAGTTTCTCTTTAATATGTTTGTTAGGACATATATTATAGTTCCCCACTGAAAGCTCACTTCCATCAAACACGGGGAGTGAATCTTTCCACCAAAATAGATCATTAAGAGGCACTTGTGCTACTGAAATTTTTATTGAAGAGAAATTTTATTTTAAAAGTTTTAAAAATGAAGCAACTATATATTTACCGTCAATCAATATTAATAATTAATATACTAAATATGCTGAGTTAATAATCTATATGCTATTCCTATTATTTTTGTTAAGGTGTAAAACTACAAATAAAAAATAAGTAAGATACTATATGGATTACTAGCTCAACAAAGACAAAATTACTTCTTTTTTAATCTTCAGGAGAAAAATTACTTTTCAGTGAAAACTTCTAAAAAAATTGCCCCTAACACTTAAGAAAATGTCTTGTGACTTAAAATATTAGGAGTGAAAATCGCATATTAGTTTTTACATAGTTTAAGGCTGTTTATATCTTTTTTCGCATAAATTATATTTGTATAATCTTTATTTTAAACATTCAACTATTTTCTTAATATTCGTTTTATAACGCTATGGAAATTAATTCCACAAACGATTTATCTTTTATTCTTAACATGCAAATCTTCTTTTTCTCGTTTCAATTATCACTCTCTTGATCGAACACGGTATATTAATTAAAATATAATGATATTTATATTCATAAAAAAATTAATACATGTGCATAACCTTAAATAGCAATAATTTTAAAAAGGAGGCAGCAGTGAACACAAAAATTTGAATATAGTCATGATAGGTATTTCAAACCATTCAGTCATGCATGTAGTAATTTGTTGATGATTTATCTTGTTTCTATTGTTATTTTAATCCTTAAAATCATTATATATAATATGAGGTCTCATTTTCTCTTGACTCACTCATCATATTTTTCTTTCCTGTGTACTTATATTTATTGAAACAATTTTTATTTCTGCATACTAAATTTTAATCAATGAATGACGGGATTATTTTAAAAAAAATATTGTCACCAATTCTCTACATATTAATTTCAAATAATTAACTTATTTTTTAAAATTCTAAAAATTAATTGAAATTTAGAATTGAAAGAGCAACATTTCTCAGGTTAATAATATATAAGGTGCGCCGCCGCACGCTTCGGACAAATTCTTTCGTTATGACCAATAGACTGCCAAAACAGATGTAATTAGTGATTATCTGTTAATCATATTTATGTAAAGATTTGATTATTGGTTTTAATATCAGTCAAATTGGGTGGGCGGGTATTCTTTAAACCTTTGTATTTATTTCAATTACAGTATTTGAGTTTTTAATCCCACTCAAAGAATTGTCAACCCCTACTAGTGCAACTTGAGCTTAATTTTAATACATTCATAATTTCAAAAACATATAAAACAAATCAAGTTGTTCTTTCGTTTATGACATATGTACGTCATTATATAACACACGGACAATTTCCATTGATGTTAAATGCATCATATATCATTTATTTATTTTAACTCTAATATCAATAATCACCATCTCATTTTTTTCCTTTGTCTGATAAGAAACACCAAGAACCAAAAAAAAAACCATTTAATAAGGAATAAAAGTAGTTCTAGAAACAGCCAGAAGATCCCTCGTCATTACCACGAAACCCGTTAAAAACTTTTGCAGTAACATATATTATTATGCACGTTTCTGATTTTTCATTTTACTAATAATATAACTTTTGTGTTAGATGTAGACAGAGCATATGACATGGGAGGGGAACTTAAAATTAAAAATATTACTATCCCCTGTACCTAATATATATAAGAGCTAATTGAGGATTATATTTGATCACAACTACAAGAGTGCAATTTAGTTTATCTCATATAGTCATTCTATTTTGGGGAGATTGAAAGAAAAATGCTATTGAAATATGTAAAGGCAGATAGGTATGTTGAAATTGAAAAATTCTAAAAGTATGATTTGAAATTTTTGAAACCTTAGAAAATTTGAAAAATTACCTAAATGCTTTTAAATTTTATTTTAATAAACAAATCTTCAAGCCCTACCGGCCGCCAGAGCTCCAATGCCCATGGCCAGAGGCAGTGACAACCATCATTGGAGCGTCGGTGCCCTACCAACGGTCAATCACTAGAGCTCCGGCGCCAGCAAAAATTGTTAATATAGATATTACAATTATTAATATAAATATTCAAGTTGTTAATATAAATAGTCATGTTGTAATATGGTTCACTAGAGCTCCGACAATCTTATATATAGATATACACACACATATTAATTTTACAAGCAAAAGTCATCAATATTACTTGAGTTGTTCATATCAATAATAAATTTATAAATATGGTTCACTTGAGCTCCATTGGTCTAATATAGTTTTTTGAATTTCTCAAGCAAAAATCTTTAATATAGATATTTCAATTATTAATATAGATACTAAAGTTTTAAATAAGGTTCACTGCAACTTTAACAGTCTCATACATATTTTTTGAAATTCTCAAGTAAAAGTTGTTAATATAAATATTCTAATTGTTAATATGGATACTACAGTTGTAAATAAAGTTGATTGGAGTTCAAGCGGTTATATTTATAACTTTAATTAGTGTCCATATTTACAAGTTGAATATTTATATTAACGACTTTTAATTTACTTGTGAAATTCAACAAAATATGATACAGCCAGAGCTCCGTTGAACTATATTAACAACTTGAGTATTTATATTAAAACTTATAGTAGTTATATTAACGATTTTTGCCGATGCTAGAGCTCTATTGACTAACTGACGCCAACAAAGTCACCGGCGCTGTGGTGACAATCACTACCTTTACCACTGGCACTAGAGCTTTGGCGGCCGGTAGGGATTAGGAATTTTTTAGAGAAAATTCTAGAAAAAGACAAGAGAAATAGGGAAATTTCAATTCAAAGCAGTGAAATCAGGAAATCCCAAATCAGTCTTTGAATACTTTTTTTGTATAATTACGAAAATGCCACTAAATTTTTAACAACACGAGTATCATAATTAACAACAAGAGTATCTCAATTGACAACATCAATACAAATAACTCACAACTGAAATACGTAATACCTAAATGATTTTGGTGTTGTTAATTTAGATATTCGTGTTGTGAATTACGATACCCGTGTTGTTAAAAATACAATGGCATTTTCGTAATTACACAAAAAAACTGATTTGGGATTTTCCAATTTCGCTATTCTAAATTGAGATTTTCCTATTTCTCTTGTCTTTTTTTGGGATTTTCCCATTTTTTTTATTAAAATAAAATCTAAGAGAATTTAGGTAATTTCTCAAATTTTTCAAGATTTCAAAAATAAATACTTTTGGAATTATTCATTTTCAACATATATATTTGTCTTTTACATATTTCAATGGCATTTTTCTGTCTTTTTTCTTTTTGAACTATTTTATCTAATTTATAATAAATTGATAATCATCCTGTCTTTAATATAAGTCATAATTGACTCTTTGAATAAACTAAAAAAATTAAATAAATTATTATAAATATTTATATTTATCTTTTTGGGTTAATGTTCAAAAATACATATGAGATTTTCTCAAAAGTATGCTTAACATCAAATGCGTTTGAGAAAATCTTATGCATATTTTTGCATATCAACCCTATTTTTTTATACTAAATTAGTGTTAGCCTCAATGTGTCATACCGAGATGTAAATTCTATTTACGGTACATTTTGAAAGCAATTATTTATAACTATAATGCATTTCTTATACATCTCAAACTAAATTTTCAACTAGAAAAAATTAATTATGATTCAGTTATACATGCATTATTAGCCGACTCCTATTTTAAGAAATATTGGATGTTGAAGCAGGTCATACAGCTTTTCTATATATAAAATTGATTGATTGATGATTAATTTGTCTAACTATAATTAAATGATAGACGACAAATGTTTTGAATAATTAATTCATTTAACTTCCTTAATCTATAAAAAAATTGACAGTGTCTTATATTAAAGACCATACAAGTATATAATCTAATATTATACAATAATATTTGAGAGAGATTATATTAATGTTTGTTCAAATAAGCCAATTTATTCTATTTCTTTAATATAATCAAATTTATTAAGTCTCTCTTAATTATATTAATACCATGGAGTATTAATTACCAAAATATAGATATAATGAGCCAGCCTTTTGTCTTTACTCAAGTATATGGTTGGGATCAGGCAATATATATATATATATATATATGGTTGGGAATTTTAAACAACGTACTTATAATTTTGTCCAAAAAAACAAAAGTAATTGTAACGGATTTATCTACATAAATATAAAGTTTAAGTGGGTTTATTGTAGCCTGTAAGGTTTTAGAAGTTAGGGAGATTATTATTTGTATATGACATAAAGTTTATAGTTTTTTAAGGTTAGCATATAATTAAATGTTATTTCAGATTCAAATATTAATTCAATTTTCTCAAGACTAATGTGTAAAAACTACGAAAAGATTAATGTCATTCTTTGATCAAAATTAAAAATAATTAAGCTTTAAAATTTAACTGTTAGGCTTTGAGCTAAAACTGTAAAAACATAAATATGAGCTGAATAAGAAAATTAAACAATAGAGTATGATTAAAAAAAATTTGTCTATTTATAATCATCAACGGTGTATAACTGTTTTCTTAAATTAATTAACAATCTTGATAATTAAAAAAATCAAACGCCTCCCCCAGAAGACAACAGACTTGCACAGTCATTACAACACTATCTTGAAAACTAACGTACAAGCAAGTTTATTTATTTTCTATTTATACAATTGACAAAATAAAAAAATATTAAGTTATTTGATAACAAATCTTGAACTACTATAACATACAAACAATGCTTTGCAGTGGGAAGTCTCTATCAAATTTCTTGTATACGTGTATATTAAGGTCTAATCTCATTAGTGTTCTAGTTTTGGTGTTTATTTCCTTTGGGAAAATCCCAAAAAAGATAAGGGAAATATGAAAAATCCAATTAAAAACAAAAAAAATTCAGAAATCTCAAATAAGTCTTTTTTTATCTTTTTAGTGTAATTACGAAAATACCACTAAATTTTTAATAACATAAATATCGTAATTTACGATAAGAGTATATCAATTAAAAATAACACAAACAACTCACAGCATAAATACTTAATAACTAAATACTTTCTTTATCGTTAATTTAGATACTTTTATTGTGAATTACGATATTCATGTTGTTAAATATTTAGTGGCATTTTTGTAATTATACACACACAAAAAGTACAAAAAGACTTATTTGAGATTTTTAAATCTTGTTGCTTTGAATTGTGTTTTTCATATTTCCCTTTTTTTTTTTTTTGAGATTTTCCCATTTCCTTTCCTCCTCCAGCATAAATTTACTCTTTTTTTTTATTTATAATTTCAATTTATTCCACCCCGTCTTTCCTATCCCACTTTCCTCTGTCAGTGTCAAAGCGTTTATGAAAGTTAATCACAGGTGCTTACTTTTTTGACGATGACTGAAATGATTTTTTTTAGTTAAATTAAAACTGAAAGAAAGTAACATTTTTAATTAAATAGCGACTTCCAGAATAACTGGTATTAAGAAATGTATGCATACTCGTGCCAATTAAATGCACGTTGATATAGTAGTGGGGAAAAATGCTCAAATTCAATATGGAGCACTTGTATATATAAGACTTGGGTTTAATAAGATGGATTTCGTAGTCGAGTTTAAGTCTGAATTTATTAATTTGTTAATAATTTAAATATTTAGTACATAGGAAAAAAGTTCCCATGATTTTATCTTTGAAGCTTGGGAGTGGATTAATTAATTAATTAATTGAGAAAAAGCATTGTTAGGAATAAATACTCGGGGCCATTAATTCAACAACACGGTCACTACGCGCGGCGGCCGACAATCAACATCGCAGGCACATCACTGCTTAAGTGGTAGTACTCGTATTACTCTACTATGAGCTAACGGACAAAAAGAAAGTTATGTTACGATTCTTATTTTACTGAATTATATGGTTGGTCCTTTACCAATTTATACCAACCCTTGAGTTTAAAAATAGGGGAGTGATATCTCCATTAATTTCCCTCTCTATTTAATGTATTATTAGATTAAGTTTCAATATATAGTTTAAAGTAAGAAACAAAAAACCGGACCAGTCACGGTATGGATTTAAGGTTCAACAGGGTCGGATCGGAGTTGAACCGGCCATTGAACCGGCCATATTAAAATATTACAATTTAATTGACAATGATAAAATAGTAAGATTAACTCATATAATATGTTTAAAATAACTAAAGGTAGTTAAATACCATCAAATTAAAATAAAGTTATTAAAATATTAAGGTACAAAACATATCAAAGTTCAATAATATAAGTATCACAATCACATGAGGCAATTAATCAATAGTCATTCTAGCTAATAATCATCTAAACCAATATCCAAATCAGCTGGAGATAAATCATCAGAAGCTTGATTGGGCAAAGCAGAAGAAGTGGTAAGATGATCATATTCATTCAATGCAGGGGGCTCAGGAATATCCATATCTTCGTCACCTAACCATATGAATGAGAAAAATTAATACAAGTAGCTGAGTTGAAAGAAAATAATGTGAACGGATTAGATCATAAATTAGTGAGAAAATATGAACATAATAAATAATAATAGCATGTAGAAACCTTCAATCGCTTGATCAAGAGGTGGTGCACTTGCAATTCCTTCACTGGCAGTGGCGACGAGACCTTGAAGACTCTCCACATCTTCACCACTAAACTCTGAAGTGGGATCTTCATCAGTGGCCCAAAAATCTATTTCATCAATAGACTCAAAGTCAATAGGGTCAGAACTGGCCGCCGCCATCTTCAATGTACTCCTTCAAATGATAAACAAAATTTTAGTTAAAAGTTAAAACTTAAAAATATCTATGTTAAATTTAAGTATTTTTCATGATATATAAAATCATGGTCACCTATGCTTCAATCGCAAGTTATAGTTTGTGAAGACCAAATCATTCAGCATTTGGTGCTTCAATATGTTTCTCCTTTTGGTGTGGATGCGCTTAAACAGGCTCCAATTTCTCTCACAACCAGAGGAAGAAGATGTTTGGCTAAGAATGCGTTTTGCAACGTGTTGCAATTCAGGAACTGAATAGCCATAGTACATCTACCATTCATCTATATATTAAGCAAATGACTGTATCTGACCACGAGCCTTTGCATGCTAACAGAGGATATTTTTCACTGCAAATGGAGTGGTAGATCGTGTCATTTGGAGTTTTGTAAAAAAAGTTATGCCTTCCCAAAGTTAGGCAAAAAATCTTAGAAAATGGAAAAATGACCAAACGAATAGTGCCAAATTGACCATATAAATAGTGCAAATTTGAGGGATTGTACGTGGATGATTATATGCAATCATGGTATGAGATTATTTTTCTCTTATAGAGGATGTTGAGAGCTTCTAAATGAGCTTTGAATCACGTCATTCCGATTTTTATAGAATTAGTTATGATTTTTTAAAGTTGGTCGAAATTAAGGGGCGGATAAATAGTATAGCGATAAAGTGAAAAAATTTTCCCTTATTTTCCCAATTTAAAGGTATAACTAGTGATTCCAATAGCTCTCATATGGTAAGGTAAAGTATATGAAGGGAAGGTGTTACATTTTTGGTATTAGAGCTAGGTTCTGGTAAGCCTGTTGCTCGATAGTCTCTGTGCTCTATTGGATGAATGCATTGCTTGATTCTGATGACTATGTTGAGTAAAGTTGTGCATATGGAATTCATGAGTAAGATTGTAGGCAATGGACAAACAACCCAGAGGAAGGCTAAGGTTTAAAAGGAATAGAGCAGCCGGTTCCTCATCCAATGGTTATGGATTTGAGATGCCGAAGACCTGGAATGTGTATGATCCTGATGGATCCTATCAGGGTTCTAGTCAGTTGGATCAAGAGGAAGAAGGGGGAAGCAGATGTAACCTCAGCATGGAGACTTCACCAGTCTTAGAAAATCCCTAACAGCCGAAGTTTGTTGTGGAGGTTACAGCAAAAGGGTTAGTTTATCAACCTAAAGGTAAATCAACCAAGAAAGATCTACCTCTATTTCCTAAATGAGGTAAGGCAATTTTATTGGAGGATAGTGCAAGAGGGATCCCCAGTGACTGATGTGGACTAGATGGGAGCTCTGCTGGAGGTACTTTCCCAGACAGCTGTATGGAACAAACAGCTGAACCCAATGCTGTACGGGCCAGAGACTAATGGTTATAAGTCAATTAATTAATTAACCACCAAATTATTCATTCTAGCATTGCATAATCCTAAACTTAGGCATACTCAGTCAAAAAATACTCTGAATCAAAGCTTAACACTATTAAATCACAAATCCATCCATCACAATAGAGTTTTCTCAATTTTCCAATGAACACCATCACCGGAATTTATAGAAGCTCATTAAATGAATTACATAATGAAATAGAAATCATCCTTTGAAGTTATAAGCTCATACTACTCTTAAACTACACAAAGAATAGAAACCTAGTCGAGAACCATGGAGAATAGCTTTAAACACGTTGATCGGACCTCCACCGAAATTTGTATCTGGAATAACTCAATCTTTATCTTCAAGCTATCTCTAGGTCTTAAACCACTCTCAATTTCTTCCTCTCTCATGGATGACGTGATCTGGGTCGAGAAAATGGAACAAAACCCTCAATGAAGCTGGAATTCATGCTTTTGTATCACGGGTCATAGAGGCTAAATGGATCACTAACATAGGTTGTCGAGATCTGACTCTAGAGGAAGATGATCAACAGTAACTAGCCATTAAGATCCAATGACTAGTATTAAATCTTATTTTGATGCTGGATGGATCAAATGGATGGACGTGTGATCGAGTCTCAAAACTGTCGCCTGTTTCTCTCATCATATTGAGTGCACCTAATTATGTAGTATAGTGCGCAACCAGTTGTTCTTCTCTCAAGGAGCTATTATTTGGCATTCCTAAGTAATTTCCTAATTGCTACCTAAACTAATTAGGGGGTT
>JBAGKO010000010.1:14372534-14389513 GCA_037177275.1 Acacia concinna
TCTGGTTGTAATCGTGTGGCTATAAATACATTGAGCTAATGTATTCTCTGTACGAAATATTCATTCAATATACTTTTCAATGAAAAAAAAATTCTTTGCTATTGTACTTCTCTTTATTTCATCTAAATTCTTCTTCTTGCTTTATCTGCCATACATTCTGCTCTACATCTTCATCTTCAATGTTTTGTTTACCATTGTTTTGTCTAAATACTGAAAGAAACAACCGCTAGATAGAGGATTTTGTTTACGTGGGTTTAGTTCCCTTGCTAGCATTTCGATATTCTTATTCTAAACCTGAGAAGGTGATTTTGGGCTTCAAATACTTGAGATTTCTCAAGGTAATGCCTTTCCCTAATTTTTCATGCTCTTTAAGCTTGATTATGGTGTTCATGGCGGTGAGTAGCAAATCCGAACTTTTTAATGAGGTCGTTGGGCAACTAGCTGAGGTTGAGGTAATTAACTTGAAACATGTTTACTTGTTTATGGGTCAAGGAAGATTTAATATGTGTGGAAATTGTCCGTGTTTGGTTCAAACTTCTTGCTGTACAAAAGAGATTTTCGTTTTTGAGTGTAAATCTTGGCTTGAAACTTCACTTATTTGCTTTGGGTATCTCTACCAGTTGGAATTTGATTTGTGGTTGGAACCTAAGTTTAGGTGGTTTTTATCTATCTATGGATCAATTATTGTGAGGGTTTAGGGTTTAATTTCTTACATGAACAATTTGGAGGTTTTTTTGGCAAATGAATTGCTGTAGGCCAGAAGTCAATGACACCTCTCAAATATAAAGAGAGAGAATTCATGGTCTAGTTGTGAGTTTTATCTAACCTTAGATCGATCAGGCTATATGTCATGATTGGAGAGTTAATTTGTAGCAATCCATACATAAGAATGAATTTTGTTGAATACTCTATCGTTAACTTTGGGTTCAGTTAGACGTCTACAGGAGAATTTAAGGTTTGCTTGCAAGGGATCGCGCATGATTACATCGTGTTGAGTTTTAAAAGACTAAGTAAGGTTATGTTTTGATATTTCTACAACTTGACAAGCCCACTGAATCTCATTAACCACCCTTACATACTTATTTGAACCCGTAATTACTGAGATACGATGTCTCATTTAATTGTTCTTAACAATTTTTATCAATGGTTCTAGTGATATTTTCGAGAAGGCGTTGTTGAGGCTATGGTTACCTTTGCATATCTATATTCTTTTTGTTTATGTTTGGTATGGTTTGCCTATCTATATTCATACTTATGCATGCTAGAGTAGTCGTCAGGATTAGTTATTTGAGTAAGGAGTTTGAGATACTTGTACACTCTTTAATTCGTGAATGTAGTAACTGGGAAGCCAAGAGCACCTGGTCTCCAAAGACAACTTTATGGTCTGTTTTCAAAGTACTATTGTAAGTTAGCCATGAATGAAAGATGTTGTATTGAAATGGTACGTTGAGTTTGTTACGTATACTCGTGACAACAATGTGAAATTAGATTGTAATCTCAAATGATAATTTTATATGTTTATGCTTTTATTAATAAATAGGTGTTAAGAATATATAATTAAAAAATAAAAATACATTAATTTATTTTGAATATATTATTTGAAGTGAATATTTAAATATATTTTAAATATGAATAATTAACATTCATAATTTATCACTATTAACAAAGAAATTCTTATGAAGTTCATATATAAAGTCATTAAACATTACCAATTTAAAAAAGCTAACACGAGTTAACTACTAAAAATACAAAAACAGTGAATTTGGAGAGTCAATTTACAAGGTTGATTGCATTAAATGGCGAGTCTGCACCTTGTGGATGGGGGCTTAATAATAAATAAGCTTCTAGTTGGGACCTCAAATTTTAGACAAGCCACCATAGTATAACAAGTTTCATTGAATCAAATGAGCATGGTGATTTGATTTCATTTGTGGGGTGAATTGATTAATAAATTAAGTTCAAATGTAAATTCTCTCATACTAAAAGACTTGTGGGTGTGGTTCCTTATGATGAGTGAAGGGGAACATCACCAGGAAAAAATTACATGGTTAGGTGTATGAATTTTCATATTATGCTACCCCTCCTCTTTTTTCAGATTGTATACTTTAAAATCCATATTCTTAACCTTAATCCAAAGTACACATTTTTATTAATTAAAAGCCCATCAGTAAACTTTTTTACCACAATTTCTGCATAGACCGAATTTCCAATACCATAGACAGTAGCCAGTACTTCATAAAAAATCATTATTTATGAATATCTTAAAAAATAGAATTAAAAATAATAACATAAGTTGACTAAAAGGGAGAGGAAGGAGGAGGTCATGTGTGCTGGACTCCATTGATTGTGGGTAATTTTTAACATTAGCAACCACTTACAAATTCTGTGTATGGTTCATATTCATATGTATGACGAGTGATTGTGGGTAATGTTTAACATTAGCAATAATGAATTATGACAATTACAAATTTACAGTAAATTTATTATTTAAGATTTTTTTTATTTATGTATTAAAAAGCCTTTAATTTGGTTTTATCTTCCCTCCCTTTCACTTCTCGCTAAGTTTTACTCTCCTTTTATTTTCATTTCATGGCATGTTGCCAAATGTTTTCAAACTTTGGAAAAAATTTTTTTTTAAAAGGCTAATTGGGTCTTAATAGCTCACTCGGCTCAAGGCATGCCTCTGGGTATCGCGTGTTAGGATAGAGAAGACTTTGCAAAGAAGGCTTATTCATTCATTTTACTTGAATTGTATATATACAAGACAAAGTATTCCTATATCCTGGCTATTAGACTTAGACTAAGGGAATGTGTGGTTTAGCTTTTTTGAGAATAACTTATGTAAAAAAATGATTTTAATAAAATGATATAGTATTTAGAGATAAATGTTATTAGAATAGTTTTTTATGGTCAAATGATTAAAACGGCCATTAAATTTTATGATAATTGCATAGAAAAAGAAAAGGAGAAGGAGAGAGAGAAAGGAGAAAAGAGGAAAAAGTTGAGAGAGGAGAAAAAAAAATAAACTAGTTTTTTCAAAACCTAGGTTTTGAACTTCAAACCTATGTTTTGTACCTCTCTTTTAAAACTTAGGTTTTGGTCTAAACCTAAGTTTCAAAAACTTAGCCAAACACACACTAAATGGTAGATTACAGCTGTACATCATAACAAAACTAATTAAATATAATCATTTTCTATACTATAACACATGGCTCAAGTCGGCCAAAAACATGGTTTAAAAAAAATTTACAGAGATACTTACATCTTGTTTACTAATAAATTCTTTCATCGGTGAGATTTGAACGCACAATTTTATAAGTATAAGCAAATTCCTCCTAATTTTGTTGCCAACACCGTATCGGAAGTGGTTGATCCTCATGTGATAATATTTTTTTTAAAAAAAAAACCTGTACTGACCAGCTCTTTTGTCCTATATATCTTGTTGACCAGCTCTTTGACTAGGTAACGAATCCTCCACTTTTTATTTTTTAAATTTATAAAAAGTCTGATTTAATATTGAATTTATGAAATGATCTAAAGAGAACATTGACCAACGGCAGCTTGACTATGAATTTCGACCAAGGAATAGAGAAGAGCACTGAGGTTATACTTATAATAGCCAGCTAATTGATTGTTTTTTTTTTTTTGCCCAATGCCAGCTAATTGGTTTTGTCTCTAACGTTAAGGTATCATATCATAGTGACATAGACACATGGTACAATCCATCATCTTTTGGTCATAATTTAAGCACGGGGCGTCCGCACTTAAATAATAATCTCACTCACTCTCTTTTTTATTCCCAAGTTCAATAGCACAACTTGATATATTATAACGATAGCGTATTGTGTTTGTGAGCGTGTGTGTGGCGGGGGAACCCAGATCCATGGGAAGATGGTTGGTGTCATGTGTTATCCCTCAACAACAAGCACACCATGACAGCAAAGTCCAAGACTAGGATTCATCCTGCTTCCAAAATTGAAATCCATCATACTTGTCATGTTTTGTTGGCATTGCGCGATTCTAGTGTACATTCCCTATATTTAGATAAAGAGAAAATTAGAAGGAAAAGAGTTTTCTTTCAGTTCTAATTAGCATTGTGCTTATCTCTCCCAATTCAATAGATTGGACCGGTATATCTATTCTAGACAATCTAAATATGAGTTTTTAAAAGTCTATACTTCTTAATAAATATTATTTCAATTGAAAATAAAGATAATATTTTAACTACCATTTTTTTCAAAAAAAAATTCATTTAATAATCATCATTTAAAAATAAATAAATATGAGCCATCCAAAATAAGATCTAGATAGGTTAAGTTTGATGAGTTTAGAGAGCTAAGAATAGGGGTTTGGTTTCAATGCTTAATTAGGGCTGTACTTATCTTTCTCCACTCATTAGAAATGGACTGTCCACATCTGAACCGTTAGATTTGATTTGAAAGTTTTCATTCATTGTATTCTCTTCCCATATTTTTCTTGTACTTTTCGCTTCGTTTAAATATAGGGTTAATTTTTCACATTCACCCATGATTCCTTCTTTGCTTGTATTTATTTCTTCGTTGATTCTCACCTCCACTCTGTTTTCATCATCTCAACAAGCTTTCAGAGTCTGTAAAAGCCAATTCACGTCACTACAAAAATCCGAGATGATGACCTCCGTGCTTCAGTTGAAACACAAACATAATACTTCCAGTCAATATAAGATTCATTTGAGAGATTAAAGAAACGAATTAAATTACTGTAAAGTGTTTATATTTATAAATTTTTTTAAAAACTAATTTATCTAACTTATAACTGATATATAATTTAATTATATATAATATATAATAAAATTAAATAACTTATTTAATTTTATTTATCTCTCAAAAAATAGTTAATTGAGTTTTATATTTAGAATGAGACATACTATTATATTTGATTCATTCTAACTTCCAAGTTTTATATTACATCCTATTAATTTCATCCTAATAAGTACTCCTATATATGGAAAAAAATGATCTGTTTTTTTTTTTTTTATATAAATTTCCATTGCTTTATCTGTTGTTAAAAGTGCGAGATGAAACAATAAGCGCGCCCGGATACGTCGCTTGTCTGTATATCGCCGGTCTTCTCCTTTGTTTTTTAGTCACTAGTAATATATTTTGGATAAGGCGGCTGGACAAATATATGACGTCAAATGACGACTTTTCATTGGATCCATTTTCTTTTCCTTTTTCGAGAAGTTTTAGGCAAGAGTTTATGGATGTAATAATTATTCACTCTCGTACATAATTAATCAATAACATTAATATTTGTTATAAAATATAACATCTATATGAATAATACTATTAAATTACATTTTCACAAGGCTTTGAATAGTACACTTTACTCCTCTGCTACTATATATAAGGCAGTGAGAGAAATTTTTTTTAAATTATATTTATAAGATACCTCATTAAAATTTTGATGTGAATTTACAATTTTACTCTCAATTGATTAGTGTGTTGATTTTATTTTTATTTGGTATTATATATATATATATATTAAATATGGGTAGAGTTAGAAAATTGTTTAATTTTATAGCAGAGTTAATGAGATTTAAAGTTTTTCTTAATCTGTGTAAAATTTGTTGAAAGTGCCTTATATATAAGATTATAGAATTATTCTTCAAAGTTCAAACTTCAGCTATTATAGGGGCTTCCTAATTTTGAGATTAAAAGTCGATAAATATATAATTTGCATAGAATTATATATTTGCTCAAAAAGTTCAACATGTTATAATTTTTTTTACCTGAAAATGTTGTTAATTGAAATTTTATACATTTACCATGTTCTTATTGACATATTGGATACAAGTACAAAAAACCTCGCATAATTAAGTCTCTCAGCTCTTGCAGTTACGGTTGAACCTACGAAGATGCGTGAGCTTGTGCTTGTTTAGGAAGCACAGAAAAGTTTTTTTAAAACAAAAATTATTTTTCTCTAAATCAAAACAAAACTCTTTTAACAAATTTACTTTGAAGGTCGTACAAGTGCTTCTAAAAAATTAAAACAATCATACACTCTGTTTCAGTCTTTAAACTCATTTCCCTTTCAAAAAATTATTATTATTATTATTAATAAAAAACAAAGTTAATAGGGAAACGAAGAGATGATATATATATAATTAATAAATAAGTGCACACCTAGCACTAGAAAAAAAAATGATTAGGCCATGAGTTTCTAGAAACAGAAAATTTGAAAACAAGAGAAAAGTCAAACACAATATAATAGTTGTAATTAATGGAGAGAATAAAAATAAAACAGATGTACAAGGTGGTATTTAGAATACTTCACTCAATACCCACTGTAACAGGAAACGCCCAGTACTAGCTGGTTGGCATAAAAAAAAATTGTGGGAGGCGCTGACACAAGACAAGCATAATCGATATAACCTTATGTATATATAAAGCAATAATGTGATGAATGGCATATCATCATATGACTCATGAAATACAAGTTGGTCCGAAAAAAGCAAAATAGAATCCATACATTAACTACAGCACTATGTCTTGTCCGTCAACGCATCATCAGCCATGCCCAGATTGGGAGTTTTGGCAGGACGCCTCTGATCCTTTCTTGGTTTCTTCATCAAGCGGTCAAGTTCTTGGAGACCCTTTCCACGATTACCTTCGCTTTGATGTGATGGACGCGGAGGCAAATCATCAAGCGCCAGTGAGTTGGGAAGCCATAGGAGCAAAGAAGACAGTGGGGGAGGAAAAAACATACATAGGGGTGAGGAAGAGGCCTTGGGGGAAGTTTGCAGCAGAGATCAGAGACACCACCAGGAATGGGATCAGAGTTTGGCTGGGAACATTCGATAGTGCAGAGGAGGCTGCTTTAGCTTACGACCAAGCTGCATTCACCATGAGAGGTGACAATGCTGTGCTAAATTTTCCAGTGCAAAAGGTGAAGGAATCGCTGCAACACATCCAGTACAGTTACTGCGAAGGGTGTTCGCCGGCTTTAGCCCTAAAAGAGAGACACTACATCCAAAGAAAATTGTCGTCAAAGGCTAAGAAAGGCAAAGCCAAACAGCAATCATCAGAGATGGTGGTGCTTGAAGACTTGGGTGTTGAATATCTGGAGCAACTTCTCTCCATATCTGATCAAACTTCAAGCTAGCTAGACACTTCCAATAATCAAATCTATTTCACAATTGTATCCCTTAGTATCATTTCTATCTATTTGTTCATTTACATCCTTCAACTAAATTTGGAGGGCCCTTCGTCTACTCACCATTTGAGTTTTGATATCTTCCCAATTATAATATCACTCCTCAAGCCGTTCCATTCCATTCTATTGGTTTGGTGTTCGTTGAGAAATTTGATATCTGACACAGTGAGAAAGGGGTGTAAATTGTAATGATTACACCTTCAGCTGAAACAACGCCTTTCACAGGGCGTTAACCAGACCGGTTGATTCTTTGTTCCCAGCAAACATTTTGATGAGTAGCTCCAAATCCATTCATAAACTATACATACATAATATCTGACGTTCTGCTTACATATGTCTATTTCTTAAGTAGCTCCAAATCCTACCCCCAAAGAGAAATCTTCACAACACAGGCCAAACAAGATACCTAAAAATTAATCAGAAAATTTTAGAACTTAAACTATTAATTTCCAAATCACACAGATACCTAAAAAACATTTTGATGAGTGACAACCAAAGCAGAATTATTCATAAAACCCAGGGCAAAGAATATACACAATAATTTCGCAAGCACATTTATGGCCAAGGATAAGGGTGCTTGAATATTTGTCTGGTGAGTATGGATTAATAAGAGTTTTCACTCTTTATGCCTATTTCTATCTCTTTCTGAACTTCATAGAATCTTTAAAATAAAGAACTACAAAAGATGTTAACACTGCATTTCATGCTGTGGGAAAAAATACTAATGCTTAACTGATATTAATACACTAAAATTCATGATGTTTACTATTTATACCTATCTCTTTCTGAAATTTACAGAATCTTTAAAATCAAGAACTGAAAAGATGTTTACACTACATTTCATGCTGTGGGAAAAAGTATTAATACTTAACTGAGATAGAGGTTACCAAGAGAGATAAATTTCGTATGATAATAAAAAAATTTAAGTGGCAAATAGGGAGACATCATATACACTAATAGGCCTGTTTGGTTTAGTTTAGAAGAAGCTCTTTTGCAATTTAAAAGACAATATTAATGAACTAGTTAGCCAAAAAAACCATGTTATGCTTACAGTCATAAGATTTTCACGGTATTCTCACAAGATTAATGACAATAAAATTGACAATTGATCCTAGAATGACAAAAAAGCTCTCCAACTGCATGTTTCCCAGATGCAGCGCAACATCATATTCATAGAAAAATCAGAACCTATCTCACACATAATTTTTTTTCCTAAAAGTTAAGAATGAGATCAACAATATACAATATATTACAAATTACCAGTAATGTCATATGTACCTTGTTTAGTTTCACATTTTTATATCTCACTTCATTGCTTTTATGATCATCAGAGTAAATCTGAATCTGCAGCCACCAATAACAAGAAATTATCTTAAACGTGCAATAAAGTATAAAAAAAATAACTAGATCAACATCACTTCAAAATTTACCAGCAGTGTCATAACTAGTTTAGTTTCACATTTTATATCTCACTTCATTCATTTAGGATCAGCAGAGTAATTATGAACTCCGCTACCACCAATAACCAGAAATTATCTCAAGTATGTGCAAGAAGCTGTAGTTGATGGAGATGGAAGTTTAGATAATGGCTCGAGTATTCAATTTTACCTAGAAAAGTAATATATATATATAGGAAATCTCCAACAAAATGCTTTTAACAAAAATTATTTTTATGATAGCTGTAACAAAATTTTCTTTATCGTTTGACGTTGATAGAAAATATAACATTGGTTAAAACCATAGCATAAAGCAATGATCGACCTGCATATATTACTGCATGCACTCAATTCATAATGAGTAATTATATATGATAAAAATGTCACATTGGAATTTGTAGATTAGGGGAAAAAGAAGGAAAAAAGCCCTATTTGTATTACCCTAGTAAAAGAGTTGGGGGACGTAAATTATTTGTTACATGATGTAGTAAATGTTCGATACTACAGGATTTTCTGCTCATATCTATATCCAAGAATATTAGCTAGAGCTTTCGCGATACGCATCCCATTATTCATCCATGCGTATATAAAAAATCAACAGACCCAATATTTTCTGTATCTAAAGTCAAAACATCAGGACAGTTTCGAAAATTAAGAAAAGATGAAAGCTGATGGAAGACATAAAATAATACTATATAATGATGGTGACAGAAAATGAAGAAATGGAAATGGTCTGATCTCTATCACCCAAAAAAAAAACAAACAAACAAAACGACAACACAGCGCATCAAATGAAATGAAATTGTAATTCAACAAATACACAGAAGTCACACGTAGAGTTAAAACAACATATTCAACCACAGTGATAGGCGGCAAGCAATAAAAAATAAATTAAGTATAATGTAGCTTTCATGTTTACCAACTGAGATTGAAATCACAGTAACAAATTTACCTCTCAAGTAATGGATACGGCGCCTTCGATGTTTAATAACTTGAAATACCAACAACAGTAAAAGGAGCAGGAATTCAGTAAATCTGGAACAAACGACAGTTGGAATAAAACAGATGAATATTATGAAGGGAAAGAATCATGGTAAGAGGATTCGGCGGCGGCGGTAGGAAATAGGGTTTCATTTCAGGCGGGAGGAAGAGGAAGAGGAGGGTGAAACAGCCAAATTTTCGTGTGCGATCAAAAATTAAATGAGGGGATATAAAATTATGAGTGGGCCACAGAATGAAGAAAACACCATACCGGCGCTACTTTTAGATGATATTATTCTTACTCTTTTAGTTAGGCCTAAACGGCTAAGGGGATTGTTTGGTGCGAGGGGAGGGGATGGAAGGGGAGGAAAATTGAGGGATTTTGTTCATTTCTTTTATTTGGATAAGTAAAACTTGAGGGGGTGAAAATTTTTAAAATTTTTCCTCCTCCCCCTTTCTAATACTTCCCTCTAAAATTGGGGGAATTTGGAAGGAAAGTGTAATATTTTGGTTTTTATTGATTAACATGCACATGATCTTTACTCTTTTTTAATATGCTTAGATTGTCTCTCTTTTAGATTTATATTATACATTATTAGTATTATACTGTGTTGTACTTTTTTATTGCTCTGTACATATTTTTAATAAGAAAAACAAATTAATACACACATTTTGAAAGTTGAAAGTAAATTTTTTTATAGTATAACAAATATTAATTCTCCTTTACATACTACACTTTATAAACTTTTACATTGACTAGTATATATATATTTTATTTTTTGTTGATTATATTCTAATGTTGTTGATTATATATATATATATATTTAAAACCCCTCTCTTCCCCTCCCTTTTTATCCATCCAAACAAAGTAAAATAAAATCCTTCTCAAACTCTCCCACTTCATTAAAATGTCTCCCTTCCCCTCCTCCCTCCATTGAGCCAAACATACCCGAAGTTACTTATCAGTCAAATATAAGTAACTTATTAAGAGGTATTTAGGTGATCATAAAAAGCTACTGGACTTATGTTGAGAAGTTACTTAGGGTGTGTTTGGAATAATGATTGCAAAAGTGACTTATTTGCAATCGTATTTTTATAGAAGTAAGATTGGGTAATCTTATTTGTGTTTGGAATAGCGATTACAGAAGTTACTTATACATTACTTATGTAAAAGTAAAACTTGTTTGATTGAAATTTTTAAAAGTAACTTTTGATAGGAAATAACTAAAAAGGGAATGAATCTTATTATATACAGAGTATATATTACATATATATTTTTTGTGATATTTAAAAATTATAACAAACAAATGAAAATAAATTTTCATAAAAGTAAAAAAATAAAAAAAACCTAAAAAGCATATAACTAATAACATGGTTAAATAAATAAAAATGCATATAAATTAGAATGTACGTAAATGTAAAGTTTCTTGTTAAATAATATTATATCACCGATTGGATCATATGAATCATACAATTTAGTCTCCAATTATTTCACAAACAATGTTCATTTGTTTTGCCATGTATTATTTAATTATATATCAATTTACAAGATAAATAAATTAATTTAGTATAGAAAAGATAAATATGAATACTTTAAATTAATTTATTTAACTCATTCTCTTCAAAAAGCCAATTATGTCTTATTTTAAAGATTGGAGGAGTACTTTCTATAAAAAAAAAAAAGACTGGAGGAGTACTAATGACTCCCCATTTTTTGTAGATTTGAAATATATTTTGATATATTTGGAGAGCCATTAATTGTTAAATTTAATAGATTTATTTAATATTTTTACATGATATCAGTTTGGTGCATGATTTAAGGAATTTTATTGCAAATATCATAATTTTAAATTAAATAAGAAGAGTTTTAAGATTTAGTAAGAGAATATATTACTAAAAATAATTTAAAGTTGAAAAACAAAAGAAAAGAAATATCAGCACGTAGTTGTCTTTTTTTTTTTATTATTATTATTCTAACATTAATGGATTCTCTTATTGCATCTAGGCGTTGTCCTTTCGAAAAAGAGGAGACCTAAAAGTTAGAGGTAGAGGATGAGATAAGACGTGCCACAGTGAGATCTTTAGCATCTTCAAAAGAGGCGGCTTCACCATTTTTTATCTCCTTCTTCGAGCTAAACAAGGCAAGACCAGAGAAAAAGAGAGGGAGAGAGAAGGCCTCCTACCACTCAACAGCAGCGTCGGCGGGAGTTCAAGGCCACATTCACGGTGACGGTGCCAGATTATAGTAGACAATGGCAGATTTGACGGTGTTTCTGACCAAGTCGCGCGATGGGGAGCAATGGTGGTGTCTGAAGATCCGTCGGGTTAATGAGAAGGAGGAGAGCAAGAGAAGGGTTGGTGGAACATTTTAAAAGGCATTTTTTAACCATTGCAATTTTACTGATTAGGTACCCATCGGATACATGAGCATCAAAATAGTGCTTCTCCTATCGCACATGATTTCAGCATAAGTCAGATGGACAAAATGGTGGTCCAAACATGTATATTTTTTTTCTATCGGCAATCGCCTGATTTGACAGCAAATTGTCCGATTTGCTATGGAAATCGGGGAACCAAAAACACCCTTAATTTCTAAAGTAGCCCATAGCTACTTTAATCACCAGTGGAGGTGTATCATTGGGCGTTAGGGAATTAAATTTGTCTGATTAAACCTTGCACCCACTCCTACCTCCCCGACATTCTGAGGCTGTTTACCTTCACTAAATGCGTGACCACTCTTCGGTTTCTCCCTCTGTGCTATGATTTTTTCTATTCCATCAAGGTGGTTGGAAGAGAAAGGGGTGGGCGCTTCCATGGATTTCAAGTTGTTCCTCTTTGATGATGAAGAAGGCCACCATGTTTCATGCTCGAACTTCTTTGGGAATTTCTTGATCATTGCTCCTAATAGAGGAAGTATATAGGCTTTATCAAGAGTGAGAACTTTAGCCATTGTGTTCTTAATAATGTTATAGTGTAAATAATGTACATAACTAATTATAGATGAGCTATCATTTCCATTGTAACAAATTGTACTTATCTCTCACTTGTATATATACATTAGAATGGAATAATATGAAGCTAAGCAAGCTTCCACTTCACCATATTGTGATTTATGTAATATGGTATCAAAGCATTTCCTTTTTCTCTCTCTTCTTTTTTGACTTTTCTTTCTTTCTTCAAACCCTCATCCATGTCTTTGGCTTCTTCCTCTCTTGATGATGAGCTTCAACAACCTTCTAACCATTTCTATGTCCACCCGAATGAGAATCCAAGAGCGATTCTCATTTCATCTCCATTGTCTGGCAACAATTATCACTCGTGGTCTAGGGCTATGATCTCTTGAATTGAAGAATAAAATAGGTTTCATCAACAAAACCATTGCTCTACCATCGATTTCTGATCCCTTGTTTCTGGCATGGCATCATTGTAATAACATGGTTTTGTCATGGATTAATTGTTGCCTTTCTCCAGATATTTCTCAAAGTGTTCTTTGGATTGACAAAGCTTTTGATCTTTGGCCCGATCTCACCGATCACTTCTCTCAGAATGATGCCTCTCGCATCACATAAATTCAAGAAGAAATGTTTGCTTTATAGCAAGGCGATCTCACCATTGGCTAATATTTCACTAAGCTCAAGATTGTTTGGGACGAATTGTAGAATCTTCATCCTCTTTCCTCTTGTTCTTGTGAAGCTCAGACATTTTCTAAGCAAGATTATGTTATCCAATTCCTTCATGGTTTAAGTGATAGTTTTGTAGGAGTCAAATCCCAAATCATGCTCATGGATCCTATGCCAAACATCAATCGTGTTTGCAATCTTATCTTACAGCAAGAAGGTGAACTATTTTTTGATTCTAAGTTGTTTCTTGCTAATTGAAGCTCTTCTCAACCTCGGCGTTTTGATAGCCGAAATTCCTCTCAATCTCAGTCATTTTCTAGCTCTAATTCTTCCTTGACCACGAAGCTTTATACCTACTGCTATAAGCCTTGACACATTAAAGGTACTTGCTATCGCAAGCATGGCTTCCCTCTAGGTTTTAAATTTCACAACAAATCTCACCAAGCCAACAATTCTATTTCTGAAGTTTCTGCCGTTGCGATTTCCTCTTCTCATGATGCTAAAATTGGCCGCACACCTGAGCAATATCAATAGGTTCTTGCATTGGTTCAGAGGGAAAATTCTTCCAATTCTTCCTCCTCTTCTTTAAATCATGTCTTTGCTTCACTGGAAGGTATATCACACATTATGTCTCTTTCTTCTTCTACTTCCTAGATCATAGATACAGGGGCTGTTGATCATATTTGTTGTGATCTTAATCTTATCTCTTCCTATACTTCTATTCCTCCTCTAGTTGTTTCCTTGCCTAATGGTAATTATGTTACTGCTTCTTATTATGGTACTAGTCATTTTTCTAATACCTTTCATCTTACCAATGTTCTTTTCATTCCTGATTTTTGGTTTAACTTAATATCTATCACCAAACTTACTAGTCATCTCAACTATGTTCTTATATTTCTTCATTCTTCCTGTCTAATTCAGGACCTGATCAAGTGGAGGACGATTGGTTCAGCTAAAGTTCATAAGGTCTTGTATATCATGCAGTGCCAGGCTCAACCTTCTATTGCTATCAATTCTATGACTGGTACTCCATCTCCTTTCTTTGATCTCTGGCATTTCTGTCTTGGCCATCTATCACATAGATCGCTTAACGGCTTCATACTTAGTTTCGTTCAATTTCTTGAGATTTTCCTTCTTCCCCTTATGATGTATGTCATTTTGCTAAGCAACACAAGTTACCATTTCCCACTAGTACTTCCAGTAGTGCAAATGTTTTCAATCTTTTACACGTAGACATTTGGGGCCCTACTCCTACTATTTTTGTTCAAGGTTTCAAATATTTCCTTGCAATAGTGGATGATTTTTCTTGTTACACATGGGTTTTTCTAATGATGAATAAATCTGAAACTTGTACTTTGTTGCAAAATTTTCTTATTCTCTATGAAAGGCATTTTAGTTTGAAAGTTAAAACCATTTTCACTGACAATGGTTCTGAATTTGCCATGGACTCTTTCTTTGCTTCACACGATATTATTCATCATAAAACATGTGTTGAAACTCCTAAACATAATAGTGTAGTTGAACAAAAACATTAGCATCTTCTTAATGTTGCTTGTGCATTACATTTTCAATCTCATCTTTCCCCTTCTTACTAGTCATGTGCCTTGCTTCATGCTACTCATCTAATTTCCTTCCCACTCCTTTTTTGAACAATATTTCTCCTCATGAGCTTTTCTTTCATACTCTACCCAATTATACTTCTTTAAAAGTCTTTGGTTCTATCTATTATGCCTCAACATTATCTAATAATCGTCACAAATTTGATTCTCGTGCTCATAAATGTCTCTTTTTAGGCTTCAAGCCTAGAATTAAAGGCTTTGTTCTCTTAAATCTTCATACCATATAAGTCTTCATCTCTAGAAATGTTCAATTTCAGGAACATATTTTTCCCTTCTCCTCTTCTTCTCTTCCAGATACCTCATCCTTTTCTTATCCCCAAGACCAGCCTCCATTTGGCTATTCCATTCCACCTTCTATTTCTTCTCCTCCTCTTATATCCTCTTCTACACCTTCTCTCCTTCCACCTTCATGCCATTCCACCAGACAACAGAAGGCCCTTACTTACCTACGTGATTTTCACTTTCTCTTTTAACTTTAGCTACTGATTCTTCCACTCCTTCAAGTTATAAGTCTCCTTTCTATCCTTATTCTTCTATGTTATCTTATTATCGTCTCTCTTATGCTCATAAACACTTTAGTTTGTCTATTTCTACTTATTATGAACCTTGCACATATGCTCAAGCCATTAAGCATGATGAGTAGAATCAGGCCATGGCTGCTGAAATTTTAGCTTTAGAAAAGAATAAAACCTGGATATTGACTGATCTACCTCTTGGTAAGACTCCCATTGGTTGTAAGTGGATCTTTTGAAATAAATATAAGTCTAATGGTTCCCTTGACAAACGCAAAGCACATTTGGTTGCAAAAGGTTACACCAAACTAAGGGTATGGATTATAAGGATACTTTTTCTCCAGTTGCCATAATGACCACCATTTGCTTGTTATTGTCTCTACCTGCTATTTAGAACTGGCATTTATATCAACTTGATGTCAATAATGCATTTTTGCATGGTGATTTAAATGATGAGGTATACATGTCTTTACCTCCTAGTTTTTCTTCTGTTACACCTAATCAAGTTTGTAAGTTGCATAAGTCTCTTTATGGCCTCAAGCAAGCTAGTCGTCAGTGGTTTCAGAAACTCTATACTATTCTCATCTCCTTTAGCTACACTGAATCTCTTTCATATTATTCTCTATTTTTTCACAAGGTAGATAACTCTTTCACTGATATTTTGGTTTATGTTGATGACATACTTTTAGCTGGCAATGATCTTGCTGAAATTACCCACATTAAACTTCTTCTTGATGATGCTTTTAAGATCAAAGATTTGGATGTTCTCAAAGATTTCCTTGGTTTAGAAATTTCTTGTTCTTCTAAAGGTATTTCTCTTTACCAACAGAAATTTGCCTTGGACATACTTGCTGATAGTGGTTATTTAGCCTCTAAACCTCTTAAAATGTCCTATGGATCGTTATGTTAAGCTTTCTCTTGATGTTGGAGTTGCACCGGACAATCCTACCACTTATCGCAATCTTGTTGGTCGCCTTAATTACCTTTGCACCACTCCTCCGGATTTATCTTTTGTTGTGCAACAACTGCATCAATTTGTATCTGCACCTACTACTTTTCATCTTAAGGCTACTCATAGGGTGTTAAGATATCTCAAATCTTCTCCTACTCATGGCTTGTTTTATCCTTTATTGTGATTCAAACTAGGCTAGATGTCCTGATACATGCCGCTCCATTACTAGTTTCTGTCTTTACTTAGATCGGTCCTTGATTTCCTAGTGTGCTAAGAAGCATGCTACTATTTCTTGTTCTTCTTCTGAGGTTGAGTATTGTGCTTTGGTAGGCACTACTTGTGAGGTTTAATGGTTTCTGTATTTGCTTCATGATCTACATATCCCTCATCCGCAACTTGCTACTCTTTACTGTGATATTCAATCTGCTTTGTATATTGATAAAAATCCTACCTTTCATGAACAGACTAAGCATATAGAGATTGATTGAATGGCTTTCAGCTGGGATTGTATACCCTATCTTTGATAGTTTATGGGTGAGCCCAGTTCAATGTGTTCCTAAGAAAGGTGGCATGACTGTAGTGGCTAACACCCAAAATGAACTAATTTGTACTTATATGGTAACTGGATGGCGGGTTTGTATGGACTATCGGAAGCTTAATACCGC
>JBAGKO010000010.1:14395272-14407423 GCA_037177275.1 Acacia concinna
CTCGGGGTTACCATTGTTTTATTGGGTTTTTCAAGGACTCAGCAGAACAAAGGAGGAAAATGGGATGGATCCATGATTATGGAAAGAAATGTCACCGAAAACTGTCGTGGACTTGGTGCTTGAAGTCATGCACGGGTGTTGTGACAACGCATGGGCATCATGTGTGGCTCAGAATGGAATGAAACCTCCGAGATGGGCCAATCGGCAACATTTGACACCTTTGGTGTGGGTGGTGACACGCCACGCTCACTTTCCTAAAAACCATAAAACGTGAGGTCAAGACTCTTTTTCTGACCTCTCGCGATCACCCTTTGTTATGCCTCATTGTTCACTTGTGTTTAAGGCTTCATCTGACCTAAGACTGAAGTCCTTAAGCTCTAATACCATATTGAAACTAAAGATATAAATAATATTCTCTCAATGTCGTATCTTATTATGATGGAGAAGGATACAATATATAGAGACTTGAGAGAAAAATGAGGGAGGAGAAAATCAAAGATTACAATCAAGCAATGAATGATAAATCAGCAAAAATTAAAATGTTTCCTAAACAATTCCGATCATACAATTATGAGATCCTAAAATTATGGGATAGCTAGAATCATGGGATTCCAACACATATAGTAAGTAAATTTTCAGATAAAAACTATAATAAATAAATAAATTTAAAAAATATTAATTTAAGACATATTTAATAACTTAATTGTCATTTTTTGATATGTGAAAATAATTGAGAGAGACTTAGGGAGGAGATTTAAGTTTGCCTTAAAAGAATTACTGAAGTAAGCTTATAAAATTGTTAATAATGAGAAAATATATGAGATAAAAGAGTAAGAAAATTCATTTTTGTTTAATCCAACTGCTCTAGTTGTTTTTTTTAAAAAAATCTAACTCAAATAATTTTTCTTTCCTCTGATATCAAACAGACACTAAATGTTGTGATGTAGTAATAAAAAACTGAATAATGATTTGGATAAAATAAGCTCTTTTGATAACAGTGGATAGCTGTGGCATTCGGTTGAGGCAGTGTAGCGTCTTATCTCGATTTCGATGAAGCAGCCACGACATAACAACCAATAATTGCTGTTAAAATGTACAATGAACATGTGTTAATGAAAATATAAAAATAAATAATACGATGGTATTGGTGACACGTGATAGGGAGAAGAATTGGGCCTAGATTTCATTTAGCAAAGGATCAATGTCGCTTAGTTGCTTTGCTTTAGGATCCCAACCAATATAATGTTTTTTTTCTTCATAAATGATCCAACTATGGCTGCTATGAACGAAGACACTAAATTACTGTGCCTTAACGTGGGTGGAAATCACCCAGATTCATGAATGAAATCTATATATCACCATATACATACGTAAAAGTATACTTTAATTAATTTAATATTGCTTCCAACGTCTGATTTTATATTTTTATTGCTTTTAACCCAGTCTTCAAGGCCAAGTGCATTGCTGGTGAGTTGTGACAGCTACATCTAAATATATACGAATATAAAATATAACATGCCATATCACAAACCCAAACAAGGCATAGGACAAATATAAAAATGAATAAAGTTATGGACAAGGATATATATATATATATATATGTATGCATGTATCGGCTGTATGTGGGAGACACAAATAAAAAATGGACAATATATTGGAAGTGTTCAGTTCACTCTTCACTATCAATTCATGTCAGCGTCAATATGCGCACTGCACTCAAATCAAATTCAGTAGTATTTTTTTTTTTTGGAATTATTGTAATGGATTTGTCAATGACATATCATTACCTTTTCTATGTTCAAATTCAGTTTATACAGTTAGTAAAGACAAAGACAGAATACTTGAATATGAAGGGCTTCTAGATTAACTGAATTTAATTTGGTGTTTTCATCCCCATATCATTTCATCTAGCATTATATTAATTGAATGCCGAGGATATATACATGCATGGTGCAGGGACTAAGTACAAGAATGTTTCGATTCATTGGTTTCAAAACATCAAACAACGTGGTAAAATGAATCCAGACACTCTCAGTACTTAACTAATTAATTAATCCCACCCAAATTCATGCATCCTCCTTCTAAATTTGTCTTCCACCTGTTCCTTTTAAAATCCATCAAATTCATAGCCATGCATGCATTTTACGCCCTTTGACTCAAAACTAGGAATTGAAATCACTTAATCACTCCTTATAATTCACTTTCCACTCAGAAACAAGATGCGGAAGCCAGCAATAATGGAGAAAGAGGTACTGTCAAATCTTCTTAGTTTCCAGCTCTTTATTCCTTTTTATCTTAAGTAGCCTCTCATATATGTGTGTGTACGTACTCCTTCTCCTGACAATTCTGTAGTTTGCTGCAGATTATTGCCAGCGTCTGTTATTTCAAATTGGTCTCGTTCATCCACGCGCGCCAAGGAAATCCACCCTCTCTGTAAGTACTAATAGTAAGATAAAAATATTTTCCTTATTTTTCATATTATGTATATATTACTAGCTAGTTTTAGTGTTTTACTTCTTTTCTTTTCACTATTCGTGCATATTCAATCTCAATAAATAGTTCCTCAAACCTATTATCTGATGTTGGCATGTGTTATTACGAGTAAAGTGAGATGCTATAGCTATTTATTTTAATTTTAAAGTTTTGTATAGTCACAAACATGGTAATTACTTTGTTGTCAAAACTTTTCTTTATCACCATATTACGTTGCAGCTGTTTATCGTCAAATATAGTTTTGATGGGAAATGATGAAAAACTCATTTATATGCTGACAGTTCATATTTAGCTAAACAGTTTTGCAATTATATATCTCAAATTACATGAAAAATATTTTAGTTTGAAAAAATGGAAACAAGAATATAGTGAGATATATTTAGCAGAGATTATGCAGAAAGGATTATAAAAAGAAAACTTGCTATAGAACAAACTGTTAAAAATACTGTGGAAAACACTAATACATTCTTCATTTATGGATGGCGATTTTCTATAATATTATGTGTCATTCATGTTTTAAAAAAAATATATATGATGATCTAGTTAGTAGGTCCAAGTGTAGGTTGATCTGGCGAGTGGTCCGGCCACATTAGATAAAATCGGACTTCTTTTTTTTACCCGAGATAAACTTTGACTTAATAAGTAATATATATATATATATATATATATATATATAATATACTACTCCCTCCTATTTTAAATATAAGATTCAACTTACCTGTTTTAGAAAGATTAAAGAAACTAAATAAATTATTTAATCATACCAATATTGTATATTATTGTATTATAGTGCATCATTTGTAAATAAAATAATTTGGAGAAAAATAATAAATATAAATATTTTAAAGTAATATATTTAACTTTTTTAATGTTCAGTTGAGAGCTTTCAAAGTGCGCCTTCATTAACCTCATATTTAAATGGAGAGAATATGAAGGGGAAACAAAATTAAGGGAGGAAATTTCTAAAAATAATAAATTTATTTATCATTTATATATACATTTTTTAACTTAGTATTTATTTTCTCTCCCATTCTCTCCACTTTTTCTTCATTCAAACACACCCTAAGTCTATCTAAGATGAAACCATGCTCTAATTAACATGATTGAAAGTCGCCCATCAAATAGAATTGGCCAATTGTGCTTGATAAATATCACTCGTATTTCTTTAATTCTGTTGTTTTTACTCAATATTAATATAAAATATAAAAACATCATATCACTCCTGCTCATAACATAAATAATATTACATATGTATATTTGACAATTGATTTAAATTAATTTGATAAAATTAATGAAATTAGTTATTTTTTTCTGTATATGAAAATTTTAAAAAAAAAATTGCAAAGGCATATAGGATGGTGTAGATTAATTTCATGAACTATTTCCCTTAACTTTCATAGATTCATCCGGTCATCCCTACAAGGAAAGGAACTTGGGTCTTACCAATTTGCCATACGGCATTTCTTTATTTTTGTTGCATTTGTCTTCATAGATTAGCCTTTTAGCTGTAAAATAGGGCCCCACACACATATAAAACAAGAATAAAAAATTACGGAGTGTTCTAAGTTGACGGATAATACTTTATGCATTTACACATTTATAATTTATAATTCTCCCTCTCTGTATACTCCCTTCTGCCTTAATTATAAAGGCCCATTGACTTTTTAGAGAATTTTAAAAAACTCTTAAAAAAGTTAATTAGTCATATCATATATTGTATTTTATTACATTATATATTAATTCATAAGTTAAACAATATAATTTGAAGAAAAACGATAACTTTTAATGTTTTAAAGTAATGTAATTAGTTTTCTTAAGATTTTCTTAATATTCTCTAAAAAAGTCAACGAGCCTTTATAATTAGGACCGGTGAGAGTATAAGATACTTTTATTTAAATGGGTTTATTATTTTTATAAGATATTATTTGATTTTATCTCTATTATAAATTCATTTTTACCTATTTTGCCATCATTCTCTCACATTATTTATTGCCCATATATTCTCTTTCTTCTTTTTTTATTATTAATCTCTCTCCTCTCCCATTGATAAATAGTAGTACTTTTAAAAAAATAATTATATTTTTTACATATTTATTACTTTTAACTAACTTTAATTATTTTATAAAATCTCATGATTTGGTTAAAAGTATTTTATATATAAGGACGAAGGGAGTACTCTTATAGTCATATCCTATAATGGCTCTCCTTCCATTCCTTGATATAAAATATATTTACATAATCTAATTTAATTAAGAAAGTTAGTTATATTTATTAGCCTGAAATGTATTTTCTAAACTACTCTTATTATATTTCATAATTCACTTATTCACTCTCTTCATTGATTATTCCTGGGGCATCAATAAGAATAAATTAAAGAAAAAATTGACAATTTTAGAAAATATGTTTTATATTTAAAATTAAGATTAACTCCCTAATTAAAAATCTCTTATATTAAGAATTGAGCCATGAACAAAAAATTAGACTAGACTAGCTCGACTGGGAACTAGCCCCTGATTCAGTCCAGTTGCTGAAAAAACCGATCAACGGTTCAACCTGGTCAACAACTAGTTGAACCGGTCAATCGGACCCAAAAAAACCCTTTAAACCCATGTTGTAACTAGTTCGTTGCCCGATCTGATTTTTTGTATCTTAAAATTGATAGAGTAATTTTTTACCGAACTTTTTATTTTTATTTTTGAATTCTCAAACTTTGTGTATAATTTTTTATGCTTGGCAACACGATCTTAGTTTTTGCCCCTTTTTTTGGTCAAGTCCCCCTTTTCAATAACTGCTATTCTTTCGTAATTAAAATTAAAAACTCATTAAAAAAAAAAAAGGAAGGAAAAGACGGGGGAAGGCCTCGGGGAGGGTAAAATATCATCCAGAAGTTGCGCGGGTCGCTGTCGTACAAAATTACAAATATGGTGTTTTCGTCATTTTGGGACCCGCTCGTAATTTTATATTCCCACATTTAATTTTTTATCGGACACAAAATGTTGTGGTTAATTTCTCCCTCCTTCTTCTTCCTCCCGCCCGAAATGAAACCCTATTCCTATCTTCAAATCCTCTTCCTATAATTCTTTCCTTACATTTGTTCATCTGTTTTATGCAACCGGCCGTTTGTTTCAGATTTTAATTTCCTGAACTCCTTCTCCTTTTTCTCTACGTATTGCAGATCAGCCCAGTATTTCAATTTCAAGCCATTAAACACGGACGACGACTGATCCATTACCGCCAGAGGTAAATCCCTCACTGTGATTTCAATATCAATTGGTATATATGAAACCGACATTATAATTAATTTATTCTTGCCTTGCTTTCTGCGTTGGGTCTGTCACTGTGGAAGAATCTGTTGTTTTAAGTCTCTGTTATCGTTGTGTACCCGTTGAATTTCTAAGTTTCACTTGATGAGCTGTGTGTTAATCTGTTTGTCTGTGATAGAGATCAGGCCATTCCATTTCTTCATTTTCTGTTCACCATCCATTGTAGATATGTTGAATATAGTAATATCATAGTGTGATAAAATCAGTGCTTAATTACTTTCAAGAACCTTAAATGGTTAGGCTTAGATGTATAATTAGCAAGCAGTTAACCTGCTCTCTCTCTCTTTTTTTTTTCCCGTTGCCAACGTAAGAAGTTGACATTTTAATCACCCAAATTTTCTTGGTTTTGTGGGATTACAACGGGATTGTGTGCTGTTTTGCATTATTATTGTCTGATATTTAATGCAAGGACCGATAATTAATAATGTGTTTTATTTGCTCTTGAATGTTTGTACGACTATTGCTGCATCTTCCTCGCTCCACTAATTGTGGACGCACTTTTTTGAAATGGGAATTACATATGTGAATAGGTCACCAAGATTTAACAAAATTGTGTAATTAATACTAATAGTAACTCCTTTAATGAAATATATATAAATTGGAGCTTAAATAATAAAAGCAAGATGTCGGAACAGTGAGGTTTAACTGATTTTTTTGAAAGGAGAAATTTCAGATATTATTTACTTAATGCGTATATTACTGTTATGAATTTAGAAATCTTGAGCGTGCATCTAATGGATTTTTTATTTCGCTCTGATGCAGAAGGAAAGGTTAGATGAGCTAATGGAAAACTAATTGGATCATATACAGCAACATTATTTAGGCACAACAAGGTACACAAGAGTTCTAACTTCTGAGAATCTAGTTCTTCCTTCCTGGTTAGTGGTCACAAATGATTCTTCTTTGGAGAAATAATAGTGATATTCTAACCCCAAAAAAAAAAAAAAAAAAGATGTTAAGCTATAGGAATTCTTTTTGTCATGACACCTAAATAAACAAATATCTGGAAAATAAACTAATTAAGAATTTAAATAGATGCATTTATTGCTCCTTTACCACACACTCACTTGAGCCCAATCCCAACGACCTTTGCATATATAGCAATCATATTGCAGATTCACATGAGATATTCGATAGGTTAATTACTTTCAAGTTCTCTGTTGTGTGAACATTTTTCTCCAAAAACATGCATGCATATATTAAGGGAAACTAGTTGAAGAAACTAAAGATAAGAAAAAACTTCTTGGTTTCGCAGTTAGTCGTTGGTATTTGATTGATTATTCTGGTATACAAAATTCATGTTCGGTTAACCTGGATATTACATAATATTTAATCCGTCTTTAATATAAGAGCTAGATAACTAATTTAGAGAGATTAAGAAAATTGGTTGGGGTAGTTACATGTAACAAATATTTGTTAGTTTTCCTCAATTGTCCTTTCTAATAATGTGCAATGCAATTACTCATAGATGGAAACCTCTTACTATGTGCAATTAATATAAATATTTAAGAGAGAAAATTATAAATTAGGAGACATATTAAAGTAGATTGAAGTCTTATATTTAATACCAAAACAAACATTTGTGTATCTCTTATATCTAGGACCAAAGCAAGCAAAATGTCCCCTTTGCATAATTAATGGTCATACATCAAGAAGAGAATTATCATCTAATTGATGGTGTGTATTCACTCCTTAGTAAAGCTACCCAAAATCTCATTTGGTATCGACATCAATATACAAAACTCTGGAAGAATCTTTGTTGGTATCTATAATATTATTTCCAATCTTTAATATAAGACTCATTTTAATAAAAAAAATGTTATAAAATGGATCTTATATTAAAAACACTGAGAAATAGTGTTAATGACACCTTGCTAATAATATTAGATGTGCCACACTTTCCTAGTTACCATTTGGTATCAACAGCATATTAGTTATTTATAATTGTAGGACACTTGTAACAGATTTTACACACAGAATATTCATGTTACTTCTTGACAGCGTATATTACATATACATATCCCTTTTTTATCCCATTAATTAAAATCTAGTGGTTCCTTTTTTATTTTATCTCTTGATCTAAAAATTGCAATTAAATTTTTAAAAGGAATTATTATCATACCATAAATTAAATTGCATCAAATTTCATGTTTATAAAAAAATCAATGTTTTATAAAAGTAAATTTTAAAAAAATTATATATATATATACACACACACACTAAACAATAAAAATAGCAGAATAATAGAGTGCCATTTTTTTCCATATTGGTGTCAATGTGGCGTAAAGACAAGTTGGACTAGGAGCGCAGGACTGTTACCTCTTCTAGAGGGAAAAAATGTGACCTTCAATTTAAATTATAGTTGAAACGAAAAATTAATTTAAATACAATTATTAAATAATTTAGGTTGGAGAAAATTTTAATGTTTGACTAAAATTGTTTATATTTGTGAAATTTTTTTATGTAATCTTTGCATGCTTTATAATTATTAAAAAATAGAATGAGTTTTATCCAAAAAGTAAAATGATTTCAAAAAGAACCAATATCAAACTATCAATACTTCACTGAAATTTAACGCACAGTTATTTTAAAAAAATAAAAATAAAAATTTAGGAAAATAATAAATAAAGCATTAAATTGCCGTATTGTCCCTCAGCTCGAACATTTTTGTTAGTTTGGGCCATAAATGATTAAACTTGAGCCACTGAACACTTTAGGTACTGTACTAATTACCACTGTAGGGCATTTCAGGGTTTTTCTCGTTATTTTGTTCCCTCCAGTTCAGACAATGTTAACTCCTTAATGCTCGCTTTTCCTGGAAAACTAGTCCCTTCCCTCTCGCTTCCCCGCCGCTTCTGTAATCCATACTGCCATACCCTACCTACCATATTGTTCATCACTCTCGCGAAAACTCGCTGCTCAAGCTTTTCCTTCGACGCCAAACCCAGGTTTCGCTAATTACGTTCTTCCCCCAAGTTTTCCCATTCCCCATTTTTGCTAATCCTGATTTTGCTAGCCTGCTTTGAAGAAAAAGTTATTTCCGGGGTGCATAATAGACAATGTGAGGATGCCATGAAATTATTTGTAGAGGTAAAAAAAAGAGAGAGAGATCCCCTTCTCTGTCTAATGTTTGGTTATGACTACCATTATTTCATATCGAAAATTACTTCATGATGAAATGGTTCCATTGTTGCTTGTTAATGTCTTGCGGATATTCCACTGGGAATTAATCCGTATCAGATGTATTTGTCTTATTGTTGGCTGAGTTTATGGTAAAATGCAATGATTTATATTTCTCAGATGTGCGGTTGTTATTTGATTAAGACGTACCGTTGCATAATCTCCAGGATGACAATCGTTTTCTATTTTTTCTTTTTTTACCCGGGTGGTCGCTCAACTCGTATTAAGTATTAATATAAATAACGTTGGCAAAAGGAATAAAAAATGAGTATTAATGTTAACAAGAGCCAGAACGCGTTAAAGAACTCAGGTCACATCCTTAAATCTCGTATTCTTTTCAATTGATATAATAACGTTTTTGGCACTACTATATATATACATATATACGTATTTTTGTGTCTTTTTCCTTTTTAAGTTTTGTTTGAATTTCTTTGTTTGATTTGACATTTCTTCTAATTTTGTATGTTTAAGACGTTTGATTCATGAAGACTTTTTCAATCTTCTAGGAGTTGAATGCTAATTACCCGACATATTTTATAAGCTTTATTTTATGTCCTCATCAGCTTTAATTTTTTTTTAAAAAAAATCGAAATTGCCTTACTGTTTAGACTATAGATACCCAAAATATTGGCTCTGTTGATTTTTAATACACGCACCATACGCGTAGATGAATAGTGAGGCGTGTATCGTCTTTGCCCAAGCATCTAGCTAAGATTCTTGGATTTAGATATGATTTACATGGTATTGTTTGTATAATTGTGTGAATGCTGAGAATTCTATAACTGACAAAAGATATCTCTATATATGATGATTTCCACCAATAAATAGCAGTTATCATTTATCCTTTGTTATTCGTTTTTAATAACCAATAATACAATGCACCATTTCCTGGTTAATTCAATTTACTTGCTAAAAAAAATTCTATTTCATTCAAGTTGAATTATGTTTTTGCTCAATACTAAAAAAATCTGCTTGGCTGCAATTTACAATAAGGAATGATTGAGTGTTTATACGAGCAGAAAATCCTATAGTTTCAAACATTTGCCTGATTATGTAACAAATAATATGTACTCTCCAACTATTTTACCAATAAGGGTAATACAAAGAGGGCTTGTGTTCTTTTTTCGTTTTCCCAAGAGTCAGGTGTAAGGATTGTCAATGTGAGTGGCAAATTTCAATGTCACATCCTTGCATATCTGTGCCAGGAGTGTTTCCTGATAATCATGAACACAGCATGAGCCTACAGTTTGTATGCATGACTTTATTTGCTTGGTATGAAATTAATGCATGCAGGTCGACTCCTTGTTTTATACTATGGTTGAAACCAATGTTATAGTCTATGAACGTTGCATAGTACATAACACGCTGTTACTGCTAGCCATCATGAAAATAATTTTTGTTTAAAGCATTTTATTGGAGATTTCCTATTTTTGTTAATACTGATTTATTCAATGAACTCGATGATGCTTTACTTGGCATTTTCTTCTTTTCTATGGAAAATAGGATATGCGGGCCTTTATCTAAACTTTCATCCCCAGCATTTGAGGTGGCCTAAACTGGTTGCTTTTATCTTTTTTATAACAACTAATTGCACATTCAACATACTTTCTGGTTATAGGTGGCTGAAAAATTAATAATTACCTTGATGATCATAAATACAATGAGGTGAAATATAAAATGTGAAACTAATTAAACAACGTATGGCATTGCTGGTAAATCGTATAGTGTTGTTGATTTTGTTATTTTTTCGTACTTTCTTGCACATCTAAGATAATTTCTTGTTATTTTTTGCTGAAGATTCATATTTACTCTGAGGATCATAAATGCAATGAAGTGAGGTTTAAAATATGTGAAACTAAACAAGGTGTGGCATTGTTGGTAAATTTATATTGTTGATCTGATTGTTATTTTTTTTAAAATCTGTGAGATAGGATTTGATTTTTGTATTGAATATATTGTGTTGCATCTGGGAAACATGCAGTTGGACGGGTGTTTTGTCATGAATCAATCATCAATTTTTCTGTGATTGATCTTGTGAGAATAAAGTGAGATTCCTATTATTTGAGGTATAACTTGCTGTTTTCAGCTAACAAGATTATGAGTCTTGTTCTTAATGTGGAATTTGAAATAAGGAACTACTCATGGTTTGAGATAAGGAACTAATACTCATACTGCTATCTAGCCAGTATATTTCTCTAGTTGTTATCTTTTCTTTGCTCTCCTGTTGGTAGACTAGTGCATGCAAGTATGAAAAAGAATTACGTGTACTCATACTGCTGTAGCCTGTTATACTACTTGATAATAAACGATAATTCATTTTTTTGAATGAGATTGAATTGCAACGTGTAGTGAATGTAATATCCTCCTATTTGCCAATTAAAATTTTTTACTGTAACAGCCAAGATTCCTTTAGTTTATTATCGTATGTACCAAGTCCACCGTATACCTGGTGACTGGTATTCTGGCTGAGTATCAACGTTTTTCCCACGGCATCAAATGCAGTGTTATCATCTTCTGTAGTTCTTCATTGTAATGTTTTCGTAAAGTTCAGAGAGAGAGAGAGAGTGTGTGTGTGTGGCATGAAGAGTGAAAATCTGAGTGAGATTAGCTTCTTTTCATCGCAGTAGCTGTGTGATTCAAATTAATAGTCGAAGTTGTAAACTTGCTAATTCGTCTTGTTGGGCCTGTTCTGTGAAGACTTCTCTTTCGAGTAAAACCAGTGAAGGATTTAGAGCTACTTTGGGAATGGAAATCTGTAAGCTGAACTTCACATATTATATATTGTTTATGAAAGGACTTTATAGCGAAGGTGTAATCATTACAATTTGCACTCTTTTCTTAGTGTATTGGATATCAAATTTCTTAAGGAAGCCAATAGTGTTATTAAAATTATGAAGATATGAACCCCAGATGGTGACTTAAGATCATGACCACATAATACAGAAAGAAGGATGAAAATAAGACTGATGGGTCCCTCCAGATTTAATTAATTGAAGGATATATATCTAAACAAATTGATAGAAATGATAGTGATACAAATGTGAAATAGGTGTGATTATTGGAAGTGTACTGTCTAGCTAGCTAGCTTGAAGTTTGATCAGATATGGTGAGAAGTTGCTCCAGATATTCAACACCCAAGTCCCCTAGCACTACTA
>JBAGKO010000010.1:14407523-14419870 GCA_037177275.1 Acacia concinna
AGTCAACTGTTTCTTCAGAATTTGCCTCCATCACATCAAGCAACGCTTGCATTAATCTCCCCTTGTTGACAAAAGCAGGGCCATAAGCGAATGCCGGGTTCAACAAATATGAAGCTGCATGAAGATTGGCCTTCAAATGTTTATCCCACCGGGCTTTGATAATGCTTGTGTAAGGCTGATATTTGTCTTGATTCCCCTTAAACATCTCCTTAATGCCATTCTTTGCCCTTTGCATGCCGTCATAAACATATGGCAAAGAAGGCTTCACATCAGAATCAACAATCCTCAACAATTTCACAAGAGGAACAACAATCTTCACGATTTGATGATACTCGATCCAAAACATGCTATCTAGAATGATTGCACTAAACATTCTTCCAGCATCAGTCCTAGATAACCTATGGTTGACGAAGTTTGGATCAACAACGAGGACCTGTAAGTTTTGCTTGTGCATGTATATGCTGTGAAGTGTGATGAAGGTTGTAGCAAACCTCGTAGCGCCAGGACAAACGATTTCTTTCCAATTAGGCCTTTTCCTCAACCAAGACAAGAACACCATATGGTTGTAAGTAAAGACTGTGATCTTCTACGCCTTTGATGTAATCTCTGCTACATGAGGCATGCTTGAAATGTCTTTGAGTGTCAGATTTAAGCAATGTGCAGCACAAGGAGACCAGTAAATGTTTTTATACTTCTCCTTGATCAGCCGTCCACATACCACATAGTTGACAGCATTGTCAGTCATCACATGCCCAATGTTCTTAGGGCAAATCCACTCAATAACTTCACAAAACAATGTGAATAAAGTCTTGACATCTTCAACTAGGTCTGATGCATCAACAGACTTAACGAACAGCATACCATGTGTGGAGTACACCAAGAAATTTATCAAAGTCTGTTGTCGCACATCAGTCCATCCATCAACCATAAGCGTACAGCCATTATCTTTCCACTTGGCTCGATGACTATCAATGAGAAGTTGGCTTTCATCTTTCCACTCTCTTAGCAAGTTAATTTTGAAGTCGTAGGCACTAGAGGCTTTGAACCCAGGCCCAATAGAACATATTCCATCGATGACCTTTTGAAATAAAGGGCACTCCACCGCCCTAAATGGAACACAGTTCACTATGGCCCATTCAGCTATAAGCATATTCACAATATGTTGTGCTTCTTTCGATGCCAACACACTCTTTAGGCTTGGTTGAGCTCTGAGCGTTGTCCTAGGAGCAAAAAATTTGTCCATTGTCTTGGAACCTTTCCTCTTCTTTGCCACACTCTCAGAAATTGGTGGTCTACAGACTTGTTCTGCTTTATCCCCCTCTTCTCTAATGTCTTCCACAAACTTTTTCTTTGCAGTTTCGCTCAAAGCCTCTACAATCCTATGACGTACATCTGCAGACACCTTTTTACAAGCTACAATATTACCGGCAATTCCAGCAAGATGATGCTTCATCCTATTTATGTCACCTCCTCTGTAGATATTGTTACAACAAAGGCAAGTGTACACATTTTGCATCCCCTCTTTCTTGTGTGCCACATATGCCTATGCTGGATCAGTTTTGGGTTTGGATCGAAGGGAGGAAGTAACAGTAGTTGAAGTTTGAGCAGGATTGGAACTAGAATTGGCAGTAGTCGGTTCGGTATTAGACGTGGGAGGTTGAGGATTGGGATTAGGAGTGAGATTCTCATTTCCTGAACTGATGGTATCTATCTTAATATATAAGCTTAGATAATTTAGAATTCATTTCACACGAGAGCAACAATAAATAGAATCTGAAAATGAAAATCGTCAATCAATCACAAATCAACAACAATTAACATGACAGTAACAATATCAAATTCTAAAAAAACTAGTTTCATATTCAAACAAGCTCAATTAGACATGTCTTTATGCTTATAGCAGAACCTATGCATCCAAGATAATAAAAGGTCACATTATAAATTTATACTGCAACGATCAAACAAATTATTCATTCTAAAACTAGCTTCTTGTTTTGGAATATGTTAACATGGTGTGTGTGTGTAGATTACTAGATTGTATTAGTCGTGATTGAGTGAGGAAAACTTGTTAGTTTTGAGGAAAATGAGTAAGAATGTAGAGTGTATTATTTGTTTCATTATATTAACCAATCATTTCAATTGAGTGCAACGATAAAACAAATTATGCATACTAAAACAATATTCATGAAAACAAATTATTCATACTAAAACTAGCTTCTTGTTTTGGAATATGTTAACATGGTGTGTGTGTAGATTACCATATTGTATTAGTTGTGATTGAGTGAGGAAAACTTGTTAGTTTTCAGGAAAACGAGTTAGAGTGTAGAGTGTATTATTTATTTCATTATATTAACCAATCATTTCAATTGTTTCACTTCACTTAAACATATTTGCCATTCTTATCTATCTCTCTCCCAATTTTAATTTCTTAACTACTCCAAACATGCGTGTGTGTCAACATGTCACATATAAGCCTGAAACAATTTCCCCATTTCTCTCCCCCTCTCTTTCTCTCAAACATATTTCGATCAACTTGTCTAACCAAAGTACCTTGCAATTCTTTCAAATCGTATCACAGATAAGCCTTAAAGATCTTGATCTTAATTTGATATTCCCACTTCAAAAATGCTATAAGATTTCATTCATTGCCTTCATTCTTACTCGAATTGCAAAGCCAAGTTAATGCTATTTGTTCTTTCCCATCTTCCAATCAATTAAACATTTAAACAATTAAAGTTAACGATCTTGATCTTAATTTGATATTCTTACTTCAAAAATGCTATAAGATTTCATTCATTCTTACTCGAATTGCAAAGCAAAGTAAATTCCATTTGTTCTTTCCCATCTTCCAATTAATTAAACATTTAAACAATTAAACTAAGCATCGGATCACAGACCATAATCCATTAACGCACCATCATAGGACACTGAGAACATAATCATCGGATCACACTATCACAGAACAAAGTCATCGGATAAAAATGGCAAAATGCAATACTAGAGTTCAATCCAATCACAATTTATACATTCATGAGATGGCAGATCACATATTCAAACACAAGTCCAATGAAATACAAGGTCTCTGTTCAAAATTTTAAAAAAAACAAAACATGAAAAATTCAGAGATCAATCACTGTACGCCACAATCGCCATCGTTGCTTGCAGCTTTCTCCCTCAGCTCTAACTTCACCGTTCACCGTCGCCTGTTGCAATCTGAGCTTCTCCACTTCGCCTTCTTCCTCGCGCTCGCCGGGATTGTGAGTGTGTGTGATTGTGTCTGTGCAAGTGTGTGAGTGTGAGTGATAGTGTGTGAGTGTGAGTGACCAAGCAGTGATAGAGTGTGAGTGGGAGGGAGTGAGGGAGATGAAGACCAGGAATGGGGGTGGCCCCCGTGGGCGATTAGGGCGGAGGTGGCTGCTTCGGTGATCTCTGAATAAGAATTCAGAAATTAGGGTCACTGGTTCGTGAGTTGGTAAGGGAAAGGGGTGGTTTTAGGGCCAGGTCGGTTCGGGGTTGGGGAAGTGGGTCAGGTTCCTCCAAAACGACATCGTTTTGGAGGCATTTTTTAAAAAAAATTAAACCCGGCTGACTCATCGGGTCAACTGAGTCGACTCGGTTTTGCCTGAGTCAACTCAGCTGGCCGAGCCAACTATCAACCGAACCGGACTGTTGTTCAGCCGGCCGGTTTTCCGATCCGACCAGCCGGTTTTCTGGTCCGACCAGCTGGTTTGGTCCGGTTTTCTCTCCCTTGGTTTAAAGAAGAACCGTGATCCATTTCAGGATCACCACTGTTTCTTTAAATAGGAGGGTAGCTAGTTAGGGTTATACATGGGAATGGGAAGACACATATGATATACTCCTTTTGATCATGTATGTATATATGAAAATACTTATATCAAATTCCTTATATCTATTCATCAGGTTTTCCAATCACATATAACCATGTGTCTTATTTTTGAATTATTAGCGTTTAATTATAAATTCAAATACAATAAATAGAACATATGAGCATTTATGATTGGAGAATTTAATATAATGAATGTAAAGAATTTGATATAAGTATGATTCTTACACACACACACACATATTAGGCACTTTCAACATATTTCACACATACATGAAAAATCTTAAACTTCATTAATTCTTTTATAAAATTTAACAACTTTTTCACTTTCTCTCCTATTTGATATGCAGTATACCTTATGAGGACAAAGTTAATACAATAATAAATTAAGGGTGAAATTGTATATTCATATGAAAATTTTCTTATATCTACACTCTCTCTCTATATATATATGACTTAAGGACTAGATGAATATATAGTATATCCATGAATTATTCTGTTCAAACTAGAAACAAACTAATACGGAGTATTAGGAAATGTTCTTCTTCTATCCCTTTCACAATCCCTTTTTATTTTAATATTTTTCTTATTCAATCTTTTATTCCTTATCTCTCCACAAAAGACATATTTTTTTAAAAATTGTTTCAGTTTTTATATATTTATTATTTTTAACCAACTTTGTTAGCTACATTATTAGATTGAGTGTTTCTTATTAAAAAAAAATGGGGGGAGGCAAGAGTAAATTAAGGAGACGTTTCTAACTTCCAAGTTCATTGTACGCGGTTCCCAATTTTTATTCATTCATACGCTTTCAGGATTCAGCATACGGTGTTTAAACATGGAACCAGGATTTCTTGGTTAATTTTTTTAAAAAATAATCTTTATATTAAATAAATTTTTCATATTTTATTATTAAAAAAGATCACTTGACAACTAATAAAGTTATAATAATTATATAAATTTATTAGAGTTTAGAAATAATGTTTATTGTTATTATTTTATCTTCATCATTATTTTTATACCATATATAATTAAACTTAATATCACAATATATATTGTTTAACTCAAACTAAAAATTTTATACACATATTTTAAAAATATAAATTAATTAATAAGGGTAATAATATATAAATAAAATAATAATTTAATTTATGAGATAAAAAAAACCCTTAAAACAGAAAATTCCCAAGATTAAAATCTCAACTAGGATTTCTTAAATATACCAACATTCTTTCTTTTCTAAAAGAAGAAAAAAAGAAAAAACACTCCGTTCAAAGGCCGTATGCTAAGAGTCACCTCATTTTTCTAGAAGTAATCAATCACTCTCTCTCTATCTATGTAGACACACACACACCCACACACACACACACCCACACACACACACACATTATATATATATTATACTCCACCTCCTACTTTTATTTAAAATATGCTTCTATTTGTATCGAGAAAAAAAAAAAAGCTTCTATTTATCGAACATTTAAAGTTTGGGGTACAACTAACCGTTAAATTTTTAATTATGTCCTTATCTTTAATGGGATTCTTAACCAAAATAGATTACTCTTCTTGTCTTTAATATAGTATATATTTGTGGAGTTAATCTTAATTTTAAATATAAAACATAAGTTTTATATTTATTAATTTTTTTTAATTTATTAATATTGATACTTCCTTAATAATAATTAAGGAGGAGAAGGAATGATGGAGTATTACATTTGAAAAGTGTTTTTTTGGCCAGATTGAGATTAACTATATTAGTCTGAGCTAAGCTATCCTGAAAGATAAAATTTGTTGGGCCCGTTACTTAGAAAATATTTGGGCCTGGGAAGTCCAATTAGGCCTTCACTTTATTGTTGAAAATCACTTTCTCAGTTATTAATAGTAATTTTAGAATAAATCTTTTTATCCCTATAATTAATCAATTTTTATATTTTAACTCATTTTATATGTTTTGACTCGGTTGTAAATTAGTCATTGAACTCTGGCCTAGTGTAACTTAGTTTTTATAGTTTTAACTATTTTAAAATTTGGTCTTGACCTTTATTCTATAAGATAATGACTAAATTTAAAAAAAAAAACAAAAATTTTATAATTAGAGTGTCGAGATGAAGTGAGTCGAGGTTCAAGAATTAATTACAACTGAGTTAAAATTATAGTGATTGAGTTGAACCAAGTCTAGTGTAGTGATTGAGTTACAATTAAATTAAAAAATATCTACAAAAAATATTAATTTTCCCATAATTTAAACTAACCAATGGGGTTGGATTTAATCCCTTATAATATAATGAATTAATGTTAGAATACTCATTATAAGTTATGCCTACATTTAGTACTCGACTTTGTCTTTAATATGATTGTCTAATAAAAAAAATTGAACTATATCAAATTTTCATTTATGTATACACTTTTTAGTTGACAACATTTAAATTTATTTTCAATAAAATAATTATGTAATTACCTATATAAAAAATAAATAAAACATATTTGTAAACTACAATTTTTTAAGTACTAGAGTTAAAGGGAATCATTCATAAACCACTCCCTCAGCCACTCCCTCCCCTTCCTATATTTGAGTACAAGTTAAACCCCCTTGTGATGAGCGGCGGGATTAGAATATCTCCAAAATCGCCATGCACATGGGCAATTCATTTAAGATATGATAAATTATTACACGTTTTCTGTCAGAATTTTTTTAATCCACTCTCTCATGTCTGACCTATGCTGGCATGGTTAATGATATATTAAAAAAATTACTTCTATAAAAAAAATTACATTTATTACTTTTAATTAATATTTTTATGTTGGAAAAAATAATTTTAATTAATATTTTAACCTAAAATACTCGATTAGCAGTAAGTTTTTTTTTGCCCAAGGATTAGCAGTAAGTCATGCTATAGTATCGTAGGGAGTATTTCAAAAGTAAAGATCAAAATGAAGATAGTAATTTAGTTTAAACTGTACAAATATCGTAGTCTGAGCAAACCAAAAAAAATAAAAAGAGTACAAATATCGTAGTCTAGTGTGTCCACCTAGATTTATTACAAGTGGATAAAAGTGAGAAACGAAAATGAAATATCGCAGATTTTGGCCGTATTGTTACCACTGTTATGAGAACCCGATCGGACCGGCGTGGCTCAGAAATCGGTGATTCGGTGTCTAAATTGATCTGGTCTGGTATTAAGCCGGAGTCATTTTTTCTTTTACTTTTTTTTTTAACTTTATAACCTGATTGGTTCCCATTTGACTCCAATATGACTGATTAACCCTTGTCCCACTACTTGGTCCGGGTTTCCTTCATCATTATCTTACACACTACACACTACAGCGGGCTCCTAGGCTTCTAGGGGATCCAGTAGGTCTCTCTTTTCTTTACTCTTCCTGCTGGTTCGAATAATCGAGAAGGTCCTCCAGTAATTGATCGTCCAAACACTCAAATTCGAACACCTGTCGTCCTCCCTGACCTTCTGCCGCCATTGATGACGTCGACGAAGCAGACGACGACGAAGACCGATTCAGGTGGCTGCTACTGCAACTTCCACTCCCCACATTGCCCAGACCATATTCTTCTGGGAAGTTGAGAATGGCGGAAGGCCCTCTCATCCCAAAAGCAGCCCGATCATAGGCCCTCGCCGCTTCTTCCGCTGTGTTGAAAGTGCCCAGCCACAATCGAGCCCCGTGCCGGTTGGAGTCTCGAATCTCTGCCGCGAATTTCCCCCACGGCCGCCTCCGAACTCCTCTGTACTTGCTTTCTTTCGGTTCATCCTCCTTGGCCGGTTTCTTTGGCGACTGTTCCATAACTCTTTTGGGCTCATCGATACTTGCTTGACCCTGACATTTATATGGAGCAGCCAATTCTTGGTTGGTCCCGAGATTAACCTTTTTTCCTGTTGCAGATTCAATGGATGGGTAATTATCAGCTACCAGGAGGAAGCGTGATGGAGATGGATCGCAGAATTCAACGAATTTGGATGTGAATCAGAAAGTGGCGATGGCTAAATGGCTCATTCAAGGTCACCCTCAACCATTCTCGTTGGAATTTTGCTCATTTATTAATGCCCTTTGTTTTTACAGGTGAGGTCAGAATTTAAAGCCCCTTTGAATTTTACACTGTTCGTTATTTAACCAAGTTCCCCTTTTTCTTAAAAAAAAGATGGAGGTGGGACTGCAGGCAGAAAAATAGTGATTTCTATGCAGCACGTGAGAAATATTTCAAGGCAGAAACATTGAACTTTAATTGCTGCAACCATCAGGCAACACATCAACAAAAATAGGAAATAACTAAATATTTAGATACTGAAACGTCACGAGGTGCATAGTGATGGGGGTGAATCAGAGCCTAAGAATATAATGCTACCTGCTCCAGAACAAGGAAACAGAGGAGGTAACATGTGGGGAACCCTGGAGTTTAAAACATAATCTAGATTCTTGTTTAACAGAGTTAATCAAATGAATCCCTTCTGAGACGTTTGGAAATTTTGAAACACTAAAAAGTGAGATCATGGGCATTTTTTTTTTTGGGGAAAACCTCTGTTCTGGCACCAACTCTTCACTGCTATGCTTCCCCAGTAGATGGATCTCCGCACAAAGCAGGTTTGAGAAAAGGGACTATAAAATATAAATGAATTTACATGTGTTGTGCCTTTGATATAAATAGATAGATAACTAATTTAGAATAATTAGAGAAACCAGTTAAGTTAGTTTTGTGTAATAAATATGATTGAATGCTTATAAAGAGTCATATTTTATTATGGCTACTGATGAAAACCTCTTAATATATGCGATTAATGAGAATATTTGGAGAAAAATTATAAATTTGAGACACAAGAGATATGAAGGTTTTACATTTTAGATTAAATATAATTATCAACTAATTTTTATATTTCTTCCATCCTACAATATATGACACTTCAACTAATTTATGAGAAATAAGAAATAATAGTTAGCTAATGTCTTAAATTGATACTATTTTTTATTTTTACCCCTATTAAAAAATATGTTTGAAAATTTAATGAGTAGGTAAAGTGGAAATAAGCATTAATTACAATAATAAAATTGAAAATAAGTATTAATTATTTTATAAGTGATTTATATTATAGATCAAACTATTCTTTTAAAACCATTGTATGTTGTGGATTGGAGGGAGTATTAAAAATGGGGGTTAGTATCATCAACTTTCCGAAGAAAAAAGGCATGGCCACTGGCGCAAACAAGCTCAGACTGGTCTTGTACCCAGATTTGTCAAATTTGGAACTAAAAGCTCAAAAACATGAACTCTAAACTCAATAAAGATTATAAAACTTGACATGAAGCCAATCCTTTACTAAACTACACAACATATATAATATTTCATTTCATTTGGCCCGATGACATATATTCGGTGGTCCACAAACAATTGTAGCCAAATCAATGGCTGACTTGGTAATAACAAATGCCATGAGGCCATCAAGAAACTTTCTCATCACTTAAGCCAAAATCCCCCAAACGATGAGACAAAGCTCACCCACAACAATATAAATACATCAAATAAAAAAAAAACATGCGAACCAAATTGAGGCAGTCTTTGATCTCCTTCACTTCAATCATTTCCAGAAAAAAAATAAATTAAATCACTCAAATTTTAATTGAGTTATTAATATTTTAAGAAAAATCAAACTCAAGGGACCAAAAATTAATGATGAAATCCAGATAGTTACTGTCGTGCCCATTCAACCTAGAAGACCGGGATGATCTCGAAGATCACGTGTCAAAACATCATCGGATTGAGGTGAAACTTGATTTTCCTTGATCGCTTCAACTTTCAGGTGTATTTCTATAGTATTATAAAAATAAAAGTTATGAATTGATTTTATGAGATTCTTCCCTTGTTTTTATTCATACACCATATTTATTAAATTACTTTATTAGGTTATAAGTTAGAGCCCAATATATATATATATATTATTTAAAATTTTGATTAAATTTCTTAAAATTACATTAAATATTGCATACATATTGTGTTTTATTTATAATTTTAAAAAGTATATACTTTTCATCATCATAATATAACCTTTATAAGAGAACTTATTTTTTGAATGGAGATAATTTAATAAATAAATACTACTTGTCCCAGCCAAACACTCCCTAAAATAAAAGTAAACGATGGCCTAAAAGTCGATGGAAATGCAGAATGATTTTAGTTCTTGTTCTAAATATTGTCTAATTCCTTTATTCTTCGTTCATAATGTAGCTTTTCACATATGTACATGCAGAGACCATAGAGAGAAGCTAGCCAGTGGTGATGATAATTGACGACAATCAGAAAGTTACAACTTACAAGTCTCATAACACAACCACTTACATACATACATATATATATATCTCTCTCTCTGCCAATTATATATTCACCATACTGTAACTGAACCAACTGAAGACAACATAGTACTCAAACATAGAGACAAGCGAACAAGCAAAGCTGTAAACAAACTCCATAACATTATTTGTCTGACTCATGCCCTGAAATGAGTAAAAGTTGCTTCAGTGTCCGCATCGTTTTCAAAGAACTTCATACAGAAATCCTTAGGTGTGAAGGATCTGTAGACAGCAGGGTTGAGTTCATCAACTACACCTTTTGCCGGTTCTATCACACTACCATCTGAAGCCGTCACAAAAAACGCAGCCGATGATCGGAATCTGCTCGTATTTGTCACCACCCTGTGTTTCACACTCCTTAACTTGTCATTACTTATCACCTGCACTCCAACTTAACCCATTATTAATCACAACTCATGACTCACACACACACACATTTATTAATTAATTCATCAGTTTTACCTGGAGGAGGCAGCCCACGTTGACGACAAAAGCATGTGGAATAGGATCAACGCCAATCCACTGATCATCTTTGAAGATTTGGAGTCCAGAAACTTCATCTTGGAGAAGAAAAGTGATGAGATTGGCGTCATCATGCTGGCAAGTTCCAAGAGTCAAACTTGGTTGCGGACACGGTGGATAGTGAAGAGCTGTGAGCACCATGCGTGAGCTTAGTTCATCCTCAAAGAATCCAAACTTCAGGCCAAGTCCTTCACTGATCAACCCCAGAATTCTTGAAGCCAAATTCTTAATTCCCACTGAACAAGCCCCAACAATGTCTCTGTATCTAGCTGGGCTTTCAGGCCAAAAATGCTGCCACTTTTCTAAGGGATGACACTGGTGCTGCAAAAAGTCTCGCCACATGTGAACCTTCTCATTGGCATAATTTTCACAGCTCGTAAAATAAATACACTTGCTGCTAAAATCCTGAGTGTACAAGTGTTGCTTGGATTGATCTGGCATTTGGAAGAACTCTCTCACCACACTTATTGTTTCATCCATTACATTCTCAGAAACCCCATGATTCACCACCTGCTTAATTAATCACTGCAAACCTTAGACTTTTGATCACACAAAAAGAATGAGGAAAATAAGATTGATGAAAAGTAACATGAACCTGGAAGAATCCAAACTCTTGGGCAGCCTTGAGAATTTTCTGGATTACAAGTGTTCGATTTGGATCACCTTTGTCTGCTTCACTGAGATCAATCACCGGGATGCCTTCACCTTTAAGAACATGGATGTTGCCTGGTCTTCTTTCCGGTGGATATATGTAATCCTCAGGAACAGGTCGCACATTGTACCAGTTTGAAACAAGGTTCTCCATCTCTGAACAACAGGGTGCAAAACTAATTCAGAACTACACGATCAAGAATGTTTTATCAATTATTGGGGATGAATTAGCGTGATCTATTGATTTGTATTTAAATAGAGCCCAACATAAATCCATGATAGATCTTAGTGGTCCATCATCGGATTCTTGTGTATATATACATTCAAGTTGCTTGATAACATATATCTACGAAGTTCATCTTTAATCAAATATGTTCTTGGATGTACTACTCCATTTGTTTTATATTATGTCACAAAAATGTACTCTTTTTATGCTCTTGGATGTACCCTTGTCAATTTCGTATTCCAAGAACGAATTAAATTAAGAGTGCTATTTAATAGTTATATAAAGAAGATTAAAAAAGTTGTAGATTAATTTTTATAAAAACTGATGCTACTTTCAATTATAAATATTAGACCAAGTTGATTTTTTTAAAAAATTCATGCTAATCACATTGTTTTAAAACACGTAAATTTGCTGTTTTTCATTAAACTATTTTATCTAATTTATAAACTGATATATATATTATAACGATATACTACAACATAAGAGATGATTAAGTAATTTGTTTGCCTTACTTAATATCTCCATAAAAAGATAAATTTGATCTTATATTTAGGACACGAGGGAGTATTATGTAGGACTAAACTTATATCAAGTCCCTTACATTCATTTCGTCATGTTTTCCAATCACATGTGACCATATGTCTTATTTATTGTATTTGAGTTTATAATTAAATGATAATAATTCAAACATGGGACATATGTTCACATGTGATTAAGGAACCTGACGAAATGAATGTAAAAAACTTGATAGATCGG
>JBAGKO010000010.1:14419970-14432719 GCA_037177275.1 Acacia concinna
TTAATAGATGGCTTCACTCATTGCTTGACTAATCTACAAAACAATTCTAATTAAATACAGTAGATAATCAATGCATATAATAAATGCACGATGCAAACTTTTTGATCTTTAATATTTGGCAAACATATTTGACATCATAAATATTTGGCAACATATTTGACATCATCAAAACTAATCTTGTATCTGACACACATCTCCCTGGTTGTTGTCACACCTTTCTTTTATAGCCTTTACCTTACCATATTAGAGCTATTGGAATAACTAGTTATGACTTCAAGTTGGGAAAATAAGGGAAAATTTTTCTTCTTTCTCGGGTTACTATTCACTAGGCCCATAATTTTGACCGACTTTTGAAAATCATAACTAATTCTAGAAAAATTGGAATGACGTGATTACAAGCTCATTAGAAAGCTCTTTCCTTCCTCTATAAGGGAAAAATAATCTCTTATCATGATAGAATAACATCTCACACGTGCAGCCCCTCAAAGTTGCATTGTTCATATGATTAATTTGGCACTATTCATTTGGTCATATTTCAATTTTCCAAAATTTTTGGCCTAACTTTCGGAAGGCATAACTTTTGCTACAAAACTCCAAATGACATGATCTACCACTTCATTTGCAGCTTAAAATACTGTCTATTAGCATGCAAAGGCTCATGGTCCAATACAGTCATTTGCTCAAATCATGGCCAACCCACTTTTAAATGCAAACTAGTCAAAAATAATGTGCCAATTTAACCATATCACACTGCCATGCTATTTTTTCCTTTTTCTCACCATTCTCATGTCACTCAGACAGCATAATAGCAAGGTAAAGGCATACCCTCATCATTACATCATAATCAATAGCATAAATACATAGTCCAGTACATCCAGTATCCAGTACATACAATATATTACAGTCATCCAGGACCAAAATAGGGAAGCTAAACAAACATGCTTTGACTATCTCTCTTCTCCTTGCTTCCCATGGAACCTTCACATGCATTGTGGAAAAGGTAAAGTTTTTGAAGAAACCTCAATAGTAGAACAACAACCAATAACATTATAATGCAATGCAAGTCATGCAATATGTACTGCTCGTAACTTACTCATCTAGTGCCCTCTTTCTCGGCACTCACTGTGTATAGGGAGCATGCATATGACTCTATCGCTATCACATAGCCATGGCAATAAAAATAGAGAGTCATACATCTCATACATCTTATACATCTCACACATACTTTCTCAAAGACAACACGGTAATACAAGCAAAGCATTTATAAGTTAAGGTTAAAAGTTCTAGCTACCAGTTATCCAGGCTAATGCAGGTGCCTTTCTTTCCTATGATACCGAATAACTCCTTTGCGATGCCTAGACATAACACAACATTAAGGAATTAATGTATGCTACTTTTACTAGCCAAGAACCCATTTCCTCTTAAACTTATGTTCCAAACTACCATTATCCTTTAACTGATTTCAGAGGCTTATCCTAGACAATTCCTGCCTCTGAATCCATTTATGATGTCCATTTCATCAAAGTCACACTCCTCCTAACCCTTTCCCTTTGGCCAAATAACACCTCCTTTTTGGCGTCCTTAGTGATTTCATTGGTTCGGTGTTCCACACGTGTTCTTTTGAAAGATTCAACCAAAAGTCAACAATTTCGTCTCCCTCTCATCCTGCGTCATGTGTCCTTCTCTACACCCTTCTTGAACTCTCTAGGCTTTTCCTGAGCTCTCTTAACTTAATTCTTAAGGGGGAAAACGTGCAGCTGGTCTGTGGGGCCCACCTAAGCCAGTATATTTTCATAACTATCCTGTATTGCCTTATTTAATACAGAAATTCCAAAAAATTCATTTTACACCAAAAACTTCTGAAAAATTACCCATAAATACGAAATTAGCCCCGAAGGCTACCATAAAAATTTCATAATTCTTCGAGGTCTGGAACTCTGGAAAATAATTTTTCTGTGAAGAAGTCTCTTATACCAGCGATAACCGATATTCCAGAATTTTCTAAAATTTCTCTGGACTTCTTCTCAACCTCCAACTAACTTCATTCTTCTTCTCTTATGCTCTAATAATTTTCCTAAATCCCAGTCCAGAACAACAAGGCCTCTAGATATCTGTTGTAGTTCATTTTTTGCCAAAAACTCGATCCAGCAAAAAATTAATAAAATAATCATAAAATCACAAAAAATTCATATGGCCTCTAAAAATCATTCTGAATGTCCCATGATATTCTGAATGCTCTAAAATAATTTCTAGGATTTTATGGGAATTTTTGGGGCTTTTGGACCTGTCCAAAATTTAACCTCTAACTGTGCCGAATTTTTACTCTTTACACATTGGTCCTTCCCCAACTTCACTTCAAAAGTCAGGAGATCTCTTTCTCCTCTACTGATTATGGCCCTCTATCCATCCCAAATACCTCATCTAGGCCCCAAAAAATATCTGGGTACGACACTCATCTACCAGAAATCCTCTACCTAGGCCTAGAAAATTTTTGGAATGTTACAATAGGTAGAGGATGGATACAGTACAAGAAGGGGCAAGACCTAGTCCAGGTAGTAAGGAACCAAAATCTTAGGGGTGCAGAGAGGGAAGGGCAGTAGTATACTTTTAGAGGCAGACAGTAATGCCTTGTATTGTGGTCTGTATAGGTGTAAAAGAGAGGCATACCAGGAATCCAGTAATATTAGAAACAGCGAAGCAGAGCCCTACACCGTGAGAGGAGTATACAGTAGCAAGAATCTCTACCATTAACCTGTATTGCTTTGTTTTGTCTGTTGTTTGTTGTATGCTTGTATGCTATGTTCTAGTTGTGTTAGCCTATATGCATGAGACGTGTGACTCTCTGTTTATACCTTGGCTATTTGAATTTGAGTTTGGGTCAAGTTACGTGCAGGCTCTCGGTACACAATATGTGCTGAGAGAGAAGGCACTAGAGGTAAAGTATGAGTATTACTTATAGCATGACATGCATTGCATTACGTGGTTTCTGGTTATGATTTTGTTACTGAGGTTTACCAAGAAACCTGACCCTCCCCATAATGCAGGTATGGAAAGAGGCAAGAAAAGGGAACAAGCTAAGAGATAAAGTTATATTTCCTATTTCTTGGCATGTATTTATATATAGTATGAACAATGCAATATCTAGATTATGGTTTTTTACCTCTTGAGTAATGAGAAGAGTTGTTTCTCCTTTTAACTGTGTCAAAATTTTTAATTTCTCTATTTCGACATGCGGATGCGTCAATGGTTTCAAAGGCTGCTGTAAGATAAGGTAAGGGTCCAGAAAAGTGGGATGTTACACCATATGCTTTACAAAATTCCCATGCTTCTTCTAAATTGTCAAATTCAAGATTTAGTTTGGGAGTTAAATCTATATCCATGGTATAATCCTCTTGCAAAATTAAATAGGATAAACTCAATATAAATTGTGATCTCAAAATGGATTCCCATATATATGTAAAAATAGAAACAAATTCGCACAAATATAAATGTTTTAGCTATATATATATATATATATATATGTATGACATATTATCTGATTCTACGAAGGTATCGATTACTCTTCATAGCAAGCTGTGGGTTTGTAAGGCAAATACGATAGATTATGTATAAATCAAAAGTTATATAATAGAAAATAATAAAGAAGGCATGAATAAAAACCCTCTTTTCTCAATATATTAAACAAAATGATATCTAGCATATAAAAAAAGTTATATTTGCTAAAATAATAAAAAATATATTATATCTACAATATATATATGCATGATAAAACAATATCAATATCAATAATCTTTCAAATTGTCAAATGAATCAAACCCTCTTTTCTCAATATATTAAAATAAATGATATATACTATATCAAAGAAAGTTATATTAGCTAAACTAATTAAAAAAAGATAATATATCTACAATATATATACATAAAAAACAATATCCTGGTGATTCCTAGTTTTCCCACAGCAAAAGCAAAATTGTGTGCGAAAAGGCTAAGAATTGAAACTGAACGTGCGGCTTGATACGCTAAAAAGAGAAAGGGAAAATACGTGGAGGGTTGAGATTGGATGAGTAAATCAATGGTTGAGATTAGATATTTAAAACAGCGTCGTTTTAAGAAGCATGGGCAGCGAATGGGAAGGCAGCGGAGAGAAGCCAAGTCCCCCTCCCTGACGGTGCCTGACGTGCTGAAGCCCCCATTTCCACGCGTGCAACATGAGACCTATTAATCTACTATTGTGTGGCAGCAAAGAGGAGGAATTTCTCGTTTAAGCAACTTTAAAAAGGGGGAAATTCCAAAAAAAAAGGGAAATTTCATATTAGAATAATAAAATACAGAAATTTCATATCAGTCATTTTATACTTTTTTTTGTAAAATTATAAAAATGCCACTAAATTTTAACAATACAAGTATTTTAATTTACAACAAAAGTATCTCAATTAACAACAATTCACAGCATAAATGCGTAGTACCTAAATGTTTCTATTATTGTTAATTGAGATACTCTTGTTGTGAATTAAAATATTCGTGTTGTTAAAATCTATAGGCATTTGCATAATTTCACAACAACAAAAAATATAAAATGATTGATATGGAATTTCCACATTTCGTTATTCTGATTTGAAATTTCCCTATTTCTTTTATCTTTTTTTAAAATTCTCCCCTTTAAAAATGTGAAAGACAAAAAGTGTTTTTGAATATTTAATTTTTAGATTAATTGGAAAAGACAAAAATGCCCTTACACTTTTTTTTTTAAAAAAATTACTCTCACCATTGACCACCAGACAATCGCTACTAGTCCAGATCCCCACCAATAAATATTGTCAAAATGGACATTTACAAATTTAAAAAAGGAATTCACCACTTTTAATTAGATTGTAATAAATTTTGTTTACCAAATAAAAAATTAACATCTTTAGGTTATTCACAAGGAAAAATTCAATATAAAGCTACCTGATATAGAAAAATTTTAAATTAGGTTGGTGATATCCTTAATTAAGTTATTGACCCAATTTATTATTTTAAAATGTGAATTAAATGACTTTATTGCTTACTCCTAATCTCCTCTCTTCTCTTAAAAAAAGTGTTTTTTTTTCATGCACTCTTAAAGGGTTTTTTTTTTGCCTGCACTCTTAAAAGAGTTTTACCAGGTGTAACCTATTTTTTCAATAAGTACATAAACAAACATCAATATATAATAAAATAAAATATGATTGGCTTAAATCAAAGAATTTTTTGTATTATGGAAGGATCATTGAGAATGATTCAAGCAAAAAGAAAAAAGAAGAAAAAAAGAAGAAAGAAAAGCATAATCACCAATATCAATTAAATTGTTTTTAATTGAATATGGAGAATAGAACATTTTATTTTTTGAGTAGAATTTTTTAATGGAAATAAAAATAGACCATATTAATCACACAAAAAAAATTCTGACTTGTCTTTAGATATAAAAAGTTTGTCTTAATGAAATTTAAAATAAAAGAGTTTCATTAAGTTTAAAAAAACCGATATTGCAATACACAATTAAAAGTTTAATGAAGGTTGGTTCTCATTTTATATAAAAAAAAATTAAATCGAGTTTGTCAAAACAATTTTTTTATTCCAATATTTAAATAAAAATACTTTAATTGATGTGGGGGCTGTGCTTTTCTTTTTATTTATTAGCTTGAATTATTCTTGATCATTGTTTCATATTAAATGAATCACATTTATTTTTTTACCATAACATATTTTGTTTTCTTTTATATTAATGTTAAGCCAATGCGCAGGTCACGTGGATTTTTTAGTTGTGATAGGACACATTAGAAAAGAGAACTTCACAATTATACGTGCAACATAAAATAATTTAGGTCTTATTTAGTTTGAGGTTTTTAGAAGGAGAGGGAAGGGAAGGGAGGAGAGAAATTTTATCTTTTAGTGCTTCCCTCTCTTTCTTATGTGCCTCTCATAATTTAGGGTTTTCTGGAGGAGTGAGAAATAATATGCATTATTCTAAATAAAATACCTATGCTTATTTTTCATTCTGGTTAAAACATAATATTTCTCATCTAATTAAAAAACCCTAAATTTATAGGGGTGTAAATCCCCTCCTCCCCCATTTTTTCTCAGAAAACATGCTAACCCCCACCCCTCCCCTTGAAAACCATCCAACCAAATAATGCCTAAATATCAACATACACATAATTAATGTAATCAAGAGATATTTTTATATATAAAAATTGTTTGTGAGTTATTTTTAAGGGACAATCTTTTTGAAAGAACTTTAAAATTTTCAAAAGACAAGAAGGTATTTTGAATATTCATAATACCAAATAGGTGTTATAGTCTTATTTGTCCTTTTCAAATTAACAAGAAATGACATAATTTTCCCTGAGTTTAAAATTAAGAACAAAGAAGAAGGAGCAATATCAGAGGTTTTGAAAAAGATTTTCACAAGTTTTGATAAGGTTTTCACAATTTCTCATAAAACTTTCACAAGTTGCTAATCGAAATTCATGAGATTTGATAAAGTTTTAACAAGTTTAGATAAGATTTTTTACAAGTTCTAAAAATAATTTCACAATTTGCTTAAAGAATTTTACAAGTTGAAAATTTGAGTTCACAATATCTTATAATTTTTCACAAGTTCGGATAAGGTTTTTCACAAGTTTTTAAAAGAATTTCATAACTTTCCTAAAGAATGTCACAAGTGCAAATTTAAATTCACAAGATCTGATAAAGGTTTCATAAGTTTTAGTAAACGTTTCACAAGTTGGGGGGGGGGTAAGATTTTCACAAGTTATCACAATAATTTTAACAACTTCCTTAAAAAATTTTACAAGTTGCAAATTTTGATTCACAATATCTAATAAGAGTTTCTCAAGTTCTAACAGATTTCACAAGTTCTCAAAATAATTTTACAATTTCCTTAAAGAATTTCACAAGTTGCAAATCAAAATCCACAATATTTAATTTGGATTTTTGCAAATATTGATAAAGGTTTCACAAGTATTGATAAATGTTTTACAAGGTCATATAATCTTTTACGGTTAATTCTGTCAAAATGAAAATTAAACTCCAAGGGACAATTCTATCATTTTTTTTAAATTTTGAAAAGGATGAATCAAACCTTAACACCTTTTTTGATATATGAATATTGATATTTTTAAAGTCATTTGTAAGGAGATTTTCCCTTATTTTAATATGAAAAATGTATAATTATTATATTTATGTTTTTTCATAATTATTTTTTTTGTTGGGAAAATCCCTTAACTTTCAGAATGCTAAAAGATAAAAGTTTGATTTGAATATCATAGAGAGATGTTAAACTCAATTTTTCTTTTTTTGAAATGAAAATGAAATTACCAACTTGTCCTTATATTTAAAAAAATATTACCCCCTCTGTCGTCACCTTCACTATGGCAATTGGCCAGTGGGCAGTTGGCCACATGAGTAAAGTAATATCCCTTTTGTGAATATTAATTCAAAGTAGTGAGGGTGGGGTTCAAACCCCTATCAATTATTTTAATTAAAATGTTGGTGGGGGGATTGCCATTCAATATACAGAATGCAAGTTTTGTGTGTGTTTGTGTGTTTGTGAACTTTTTATCTTTTGACTCAAGCTTGTTAATAAGTTTAGATAAGGAATTCATACTTTCATTTTTTTTAAGTAAAAAATTTTACACTATCATGCTATTCATAAAGTTAGATAAAGAATTTATAACTTTTTTTACTAAGTTTAAAATTCACACTATCAGACCATTGACAAGTTTAGATAAAGAATTTCCAAATTTAGATAGGGAATTTACAACTTTCATTTTTAAATAAAAATTCACAATACTAGACCATTATAATGCTGGGAATTGCTTATCTAAACTTGTGAGTGATCTAATAGTATGAATTTTTTACTAAAAAACTAAAGTTGAAAATTCCTTATATGAACTTGTGAATTCCTTATTTAAACTTGTCAATGGCCTGATTGTGTGAATCTTTAATTGGGTAAACAAGAGTTGTGAATTCATTATCTAAATTTGTAAATTCCTTATCTAAACTTGAGAATGACATAAATGCAAGAATTTCTTTACTTTTAAATGAAAGTTGTTAAAACCTAATGAAATGTTATGAATTTCTTAATAAGACTTGGGAATTGTTATGAAAATAAAAAAAGAATAAGAGATTGACATGAGAGAGATAGAGAGAATTTTGGAAGAGAAATATGGAGGAGCTCTTATTCACTTAATTCTTTGTCCCAATACATTGTTCATAGCCTGTATGTATAGGCCTCTAACCATTGAAATTTATAATTATAGTTACAAGAAAATAAAGATGACTATAATGATATTAGTAGTAAGAAACTCCCACCGCATGCCATTTATTAGAGAAATTATAGTGTAGGATACGGAAGGCCCAAAGTTAGGAGTTTATGAACATCGACACCATCTAGTATTTTTACAACACCCGCTTTAGATGTCCTGTATTTCATTAAAACCTTATTAGGAAAAACTATTGGGACAAAAACCTAATAAAGAAAAAAGAGTATACAATGCTTAATAAAGCTGCCTCATTAAAACTTTACTAGAAAAACCCTGTGGGACAAAACATTAGTTAAAGAAAAGAGTACAATATTATATATACTCCCATTGATATGGTGATAATATAAATTTTACTTCAAACTATAATTTCATTTTACTCCCCCTGACAACAACATCATTTTTTCCTCACGTAGATTATCTCCAACACCTTTTCAAGCATATCTTCAGGATATGTTGAATTATCAATATACACATTTGTCTTACCCATGGTGGAAATAGCAAAAGGAAAGCTATTCTAAAAATAACTTGGATATATCTTGCATCCACAGGTTCAAATTGTGAACAAAATGATCTTATGTAGTTGTTTCATATAATTCACACATCAAATCTCAATTTCAGAGTATCCATAGTGTACATATAGAAACTTGATTTTGCTATCAAGAACATGATAAATACAATAATAGCATGATGTAAATATTCATAAAATATGTGGTACTCATAGACCATTAAATTCAATAAATGTTTGCAATCATCATATAAAAAATATGTGATTTTGAAATCATTAAGGTTTTCAATAACTTAATCTGTAAATTTTTTTTCTATTATATCTTTCAATCAACCATATTGAATACTTTTCTTAGACAAGCTTTTTGGCATTTTGGATGCTTCAATAATTCTCATATAAACTTTAATATCCATATGCATATGCCATATATAACAATATCTAATAAACACATATTTTTTATTGTCAAACTAATAATATATGCAATAATTTTTATATCCACCACCAAATGGTATGCCTTATCATAATTATTGTTAGACCTTTCTGAAAATCCACCATCAAATGGTATACCTTATCATAATTATTGTTAGACCTTTGTGAAAATCTTTATTTTCACATGACTATTTTTACATCACAAATAACTTTATATTTCAAATGTTTGGATTGCAAGTCCATTTTTTATTGTTCATTGTGTCTTTTTCCCTTTTAATTTTCCTTTTGGCCAATCACCCCTGTGTCTACTTTTTATGACATATCTTTCAATAATATCCTCATTTGATCATGTGATATCATTTTCAAAACTGTTATCAACAACTTTATATTGTTTGGTTCCATTTTTCCTATTGTGACATAACTCATTGATATATCTTTATTGCTTTCAGGTACATGAACCATTTTTAAGGTTTGTTTGCAACAAGTTATGCCTTGGCCTCTTCTAGAGTACTTACTTCCTTAATATGATCATCTTAACTATTTGCTCTTTTCTCTTTATTTTGAAATCAATTATTCTCTCATGCTTTAGGCATGCCTCACTTTCATTTATATTGATTAGAACATTTTTAGCTAGAATGTGAGCTTCAGTAATTCTCATTTAGATCAGTTATTGCATTTGGAAAAACATTTCATGCATGCAAAACCTGATAAACTTATGATTTATACTGCTATATTTGAAGATGGCTAAAGTATACTTTTAATTCTTTAAGTTTACATGAGATATACTTTTGGTCTCTTAACTTTATAAAGTATACTTTTGGTCCTATAATTCTAACACTATTAATGTTGCTAACAGAAAATACAAATTCAAGTGATGATTCTGTAAACTTAGGTGATGACTGTGTAATTAGATAGTATTAATATGAAATTTAAAATATGGGTAAACTGAAAAATATAAATTTTGTGTAATTAAATGCTATTAGTCATCATTTGAGTTTGACATGTTAGCATTTTCTGTTAGTAACATTAATGGTGTTAGAATTATCGAATTAAAAGTATACTTTAGAAAGTTAAGATCAAAAGTATACTTTAGAAAGTTAAGATCAAGAGTATACATCATGTGAAACTTAAATGACTCAAAGTATACTTTAGCCTTTGGGGATCTATAGTTGATAGTAATAAAGCATTTCTTTTGCTCCCTTTTCCAGCTACTCAATTTCTCCCTCTCATGTTAGGAAAATTTTGTCAAATGAACAAATGAATAATTTGCAGTATAAGTCTCCTAAATCCATTTGTTTCCATTAGAAACATCATTTTGTTTCATTTAGAGACTAACAAAAAAAAGGAGATATTTACTCAACATTTATCTCAACTTTCTTTCAATATCCGTCTATGTGCATTGTGGTGGACTAAGAGGAATAAGCATTACACACTCAAACTTTTAAGATAGAATATGTATGGCTCTAGACTAAAAGCCAATTTTATCGGGAGAATCTTGCAATCATGATATATATTAGTGCTACAATATGTAAGATCAAATATACCAACATCTAATATATTTGAATTTATTAAAGAATAATAGGGCAAAGAGAAGATATTAACCAATTGGCATATGGAAATCTAATATATACCAACATCTAATATATATTAGTGCTACAATATGCTCTGCTTTAAGGTGAATATCATCGCTTCTTGTAGTGCAAGCAGTTGAAGATGAAAAAACCCAACCTGAATTTGGGTAAGCAAATTCCAACAAAACAATTGCTTATGATAAAAAAATATTTGAGTATGCATGTAGCGCTATGGCCTATTTGATGTTGGAAATTTGAAAAAAAAAATGTAACATATACATATACATATACATATATATATATATGATGTAATATTAAAGCATCAAATTATAAATATAAAAAGTTGAATAAATAGATAAAAACAATCAATATTATATCCATATACATACATATATTTAATGAACAATAAAAAGGAGAAAAATAAAAGATAATCACAGAAAAGATAAAATAGATAACACCATAAAAAATAAATAAAAATAATATTGAACAATAAATAATGTAAACTAGAAAGATAAAATAATGTAGAGAATAAGATATAATATAGTATGAGAATGAGAAAGTTAGAGAATAAAAGAAATAGAAAACTAGACCATAGGCCTTTAGAGTGAACTCATGCTTATTATGTGTCATGAAAATAAGGAAAGTATAAGATATTAACATGAGAGAGAGAGATAGAACATTAAGAGAATGTTGGAGAAGAAATACGAAGGAGCTCTTATTCACTTAATTCTTGGTCTCAATATATTGTTCATGGCCTCTATTTATAGTCATCTAACCATTGAATTTTATACCTATGGTTATAAGAAAATAAAGATGAGCATAATAGTATTAATAATAAGAAACTCCCTTCACAATTCATTTATTAGAGAAGTTGTAGGGAAGGCCAAGAGTTAGGAGTTTATGGATATCCACACCATCTAATATTTTTACAACATGAATGATATAATTGTATGAACTCTTTTTTTTTTGGGTGATATAATTGTATGAACCCTTTTCTAAGAAAACAAACGTTGTTAAAACCTAATTAAATGTTGTGAATTATTTAATAACACTTGTGAATAGGTTTGGGTTAAAGATAAAAAAAAATTATATAAATATATTTCTTTGCATATAATATGTTGAAAGCCATTGGTGGCTCAATGCCCAACAAAGTTTTATTTTGATACAATAAAGAACTAACAAATTACACTAGGACTACACCCTAGAGCTTCGTTCATGATTAGGTGGATTTATAAAGCAAACAAAACCACCAAAAGAATCAAGAGCCAATTTGGCTAACATGTCCACCACTTTATTAGCTTCATTTAAACACCAAACAATATATACAACCCAATCATAATTTATCATACTATAAAATGCAGACATCAGTTCTATCAAATCACCCTCCAAAACTCACCACTATGAAGAGAATCTACCAACTTCAAGCATTCGCTCTCCACTAGTACATGTTGTTAGAGTTGGTTGACACCCAAGAGGGGGTGAATTAGGTGTAATATAAAACCTTATAGATTTTAAAAAAAATTTCGCATATTAGCTAAAGTTGAGAGTATGAAAATAATGAATTATAAATACAAAGTTGATTAATCGAGTTATATATGCTGGAAATGTAAGAGATAAGAGAAGAGAGGTGACAAATAGATTTATCCTGGTTCTGTCCTCCACTTGACCTACATCCAATCCCCAGGCTCCTCCTGATATTATAATCCACTATCTTCCCCCAGTTTCAACTAGGTACTTGAGAACCACTACAATCACACAAGTTTCGCTGGGCACTTGTAAAGCCCTTACATATCTCTCATTGAGAAACTCCCCTTTACACACCATAAGGATGTACTTGAATGATATGATTTACAATCAACATTCTCTTAGTTGAATAGATAGATAATCACTGATGCTCAAAGATAAAACTCTCTCTATTATATATTACATAATCACTAAGAAGCATAGAGTATGAAGAAA
>JBAGKO010000010.1:14442466-14457176 GCA_037177275.1 Acacia concinna
ACCATTACACTCCCTCATTTATTGCTCAATCCCCTTATTCACAAGACCCACATTAATATTCTCCAACCCATGACATTTGCACTTATTGAAACATTACAGACGTGTTTTTACTGTAGCCACAGCACTAACTCGACAGACATAAACCATGGAAACAAGCCCAGCATTGGGAGATTGAAGATGAGCATAGGGAGATTAATAAGAAAGTGCATAATTCTTGTAAAATGAACTTACACTTTTCCTACAATTCTGATCTTCAACCTTCACCTACTTCCACTGTTAGCTTGTGCGTGAAAACAGCTATATCACAAGTCAAAACACCCTCCATTACTTATTAAAACAATCAGCATTATAGTCATTTTGTTCTGATTTCCAAAACCCACTTTGCACCTTTAGAACCATTTTGGGATTTCCAAAAAAATAACAGCCTTCCCTGGGTTTTACAATTTCGCCAGGTATTTATCTAGAATTTTCCCATGAAAATAATCTTTGATGACGATCAATATAAAAACGCATACGTGCAAAATATGTCAATGTCAAATTCAAGCTACCAAAAAAAAGCGAGGTGGAGAACATTGCAGCTAGTCATTGAATTTGACTCGAGTATTAAAAATTAGACAATTGTATAAAAAATAGTAAAATACAATTATTAACAAAGACTGATCGCCTTTTAACCATTTTTTTTTTCAAGCTTATGGTTGAAATACAAATAGCTTAGGTTAAAATAAAAATACCCGGTAGATAATAGTTAAACCAGCATATAAAAAGAAAGTTTTCAAGCCCAGCAGAGAAGGCGATCACAAACCGAAGGTCGCTTCTGATTATTAAAAAGAAAAAAGAAAGAAAGAAAAAAAGGAACCTAAAGTGTAATTAGAGGCATATGGTGTTATGCTCTAAAATAACTAAAGGTGGCTTCTGTGTCGCCATTACTTTCAAGGTTTTTAGCAACGAAATCATTAGCGGTGAAGGGTTTATATATGGCAGCAGGCTGGACTTTATCAGCATTAACTTGTGCTACTTCTATGATACTGTCCTCTAAAGCTGCCACAAAAAAGCAGCCGATGTTCAAAACCTACTTTCATTTGTGACCATTCTGTGTTTCGCACTCTTCATCTTATTATTACTTATAATCTGCACTCCCTCTCACCAGCCAACAAATCATTCATTCATATATAGCTAAATAGCTAATATATGAATGAATGAACACTATTGTACCAATGATGAGACAAGTTTCTCCATCACTTTAATTTTCGTAACTTGATAGAACAGACTGCATAAACAGAGAGAGTACATGTTCATCAATAATGCATGCTTTGTCAGGCTGCCAGTTTCTTATATTTTATAGCCACTAGATCCATGATGATTCTTACCAAAAACTATATTTTAGGTAATCCAAATCACAATTCAGATGTGGGAGTGTTTTAATTATGGCCATACTCTTCGTTTGCGTGGAATTTCTGCATCTATTCTCTCTCCATCTAATCCACGGAACATGAAAATAAAAAAGTCTTAAAAAAAATTTCACTTTGATAAGTTGAGTGAGATATTGGGATAACTTATCAGGTTATTATAACAAGCAAAATGTACACGTATGATTAAAGGAATTTATCAAGTTTTGACAATTATAAGAGGCTGATTAAAGGAAATTACATTATCAAAATATGCACAAAAAGTTGTGAAAAAGTGTTTGTCATTACAGTCTGATAAATTGTTAAAATGTCCAGGTAGACTTGTCAAAATATACATAATAAGTTGTCAAAACGTACACATATACTTGTCAGCCTAATAAGTTGTTAAATGATCATATATCACTTTTCCATTCCTTCATTAATGAGGGCAAGGAGATAATTACACATCTAAACATATTATCAGAAAAATCTTTTAAGACCTCTTGAATAGTGAAATTTTTTGTGAGATTTTTTTTTGTTAATATGTTTGGTCCCTGACACATTGTTGTTATTTACCCCTAATCCAAAACTTATCCCTGCGAATGAACGATCAATAAAGGAGTGAAGATGCCATGAAAATTGGAAAGGGATGCGCAGGAACTCTAAGCCAGAAATGCAAAGGTGGGGAAGAAGATCTATCAGGAGATAAGCTTTGGATTAGAATGAAGAAATGGAAAGGTTTTCGCCTCAAGCTTGTTTTAGACAATTTCTTTTCCTAATATCTTACCATGCGATTGCTAATTTAGTGGGATACGCTTGTAGTTAGCCACGCAGCTCTTAATTAGTGGAATATTAGTAGATTTTTTTATTTTATTATCACGATTTAATCATATTCGGGATTTGAAGGCCGTTTACTTCATCTTAAAGCAATAATATAGTTATTATAGTATAATGACATGAGCGTCAACACGCTCCAATGTTCCTAGCGTCAGACTAGGTTCTGGACAGAATGGATAGTGAAAAGCTGTCATTAATGTTGGGCTATAGGATTTCAGTCTTGCGGCGTGGAGGATCAAATTTTAATTGTTTAATGTCATTATTTATTATTTTATTAAAAAAGGGAAGGTTGATTGACAGCCATATTTTGGCCAAAAAAAAAAAAAGATTGACAGCCATATGCCTAAAAGGGTGTTTTCTTATTGTCCCTATTAAGAACATAGTTTTTCTCTGGTTTTTAGCCTGATCGTTCTTTGTTCTTAGTGATGAGCAGAAGGTGTTTTTTGTTCCGGACTTGTGTATTTTCATTTTGGACTGTTCCGTCAGCAATTGGAGTACTCAAGATTTTCCAGAATTTTTGTGAACAGAGGTTCACCTCTATAGCAGTCCAATCTAAAGAGATTTTGATCAAATCGACAATTAGACTGATTTTTTGTGATCTTGAAGGCAATGGAGTAGTGAGTTGATCTTCATTTTGGTTGAATGACTTGTAGCATCACGTCATCAGAATCTCATCCCAGAGATACATATTTTAAAGTTATATTTGCTGCTCTATTTTATAAATATAATTCTTTAGTGATTTTTTTAGTATGATGTGAAATTTGTTATCACCCCATATTTAAATTTGTTATTAGCGCACTTGAAGATTGTATTCATAATTTTTTTTAGATAATGGAATATTTCTTTTAGGTATGTTTGGCTGGAGTGGAAGGGAATTTATGAGTTGGATTTAAAAAATTAGTTATAAAATTTTAATAAATATAGATGTAAATAAAATAGTAATAAAAATTAATTAAAAATTTTCAACCTCCCTTCTCTCTTTTTTTTTCTATAATCAAATGAAGCCAACTTAATCCCTTACGACTAACTCCATACAAAAATTTTGAAGAAGCAATCGTGACAGCTAAGATAGTGGAGACCTGAATGAATGAAATCCTTGAAACGAGTTAAGCCCTTCCTTTGTCAGAAAATCTGCAACAGTATTACTACATCGATCAACATGCTGAATCTATACTTCCCAATCACGACACATAACGGATTGGATTTCCCGAATAATGTTAATATCAGCATGTTGCTCCTGTATATCATTAGAACATAATTCAACAACCTTTGTAGAGTCTGTTTCAAGAATTAGACGTCTATATCCCAAATCCCATGTAAGTTTCAATTCATGCAAGCAGCCTCAGAGTTCTGCACTGAGAGCATCTCCATCCTGGAGTGCAATCTCCCTTCTCTAATTTCTCTAAATCCAAGTCATAAAAATTTTATCTCCCTTCCCTTTCTTCTCAAATCCCTCATATCAAACAACTCTTTAGACTGTGTTTCTTTCTTTCTTTCTTTTTTGGCTCTCACTGAGTTTTTTTTTTTCATGTTAAACTAGTGTGCCTCTCTTAATTATTTTTGGTGCTCATTTTAGTTTATGCTTTTCTTGACTTCATACCATTCTTGTCATTATGAAGATTTAACACGAGTAAGCATTTTGTTTTTCTAAATTATGAAGTTTATATCTTTAAAAAGGAAAAATTAATTTTTTGGTTCTTATAATTTTGACTAAGCTATAACTCCGTCCTTATATATTGACTCAGTATAATTTAGTCCCTATGCTTTAAACATTTTATAATTCAGTGACTGACATTTATTCTTAACCACAAAGACTAAATTATTAAATGGTTAAAATTATAAGGATTAAATTGCAATAAGTTAGGGCACCTTTTGTTGGAAAAATTGGAATGAAAGGAAAGGAAAAGGAAGAAATTATATTATTTAAATGTATGTGGGACTCACTCACACTAGTAAAAAGATCATTTTATGATAGACAAAAAAAATATTATTTAAATGTATATGGGACTCACTCACCCTTAAATAATATTTTTTGTCTAGAGTAAAATGATTTTTTTTTACTAGTGTTAGTAGGTTCCACATACATTTAAATAATATTATTTATTCCTTTCCTTTTCTTTCCTTCCAATTCTTCCAACCAAGCATGCCTTTAAAGTTAAGAGACTAAGTTACAACTAAGTTAAAATTATAGAAATTGGATTACATCGAGTCAAAGTGTGAGGGAACTCAATTACAATCGAGTCAAAACTATACAAACTAAAATATTAATTTTCCCTTTTAAAATCATAAAATTTGAATTCCTCTAGATGACTTGGCACCACAATTGTTGCATTTTAATGGTCCGAGTACATATGAATTATGATGTAGTGCTACTAGAGTATATAAGTATTTCTCTCCCCACTATACACCGGCAACGACTACTACTATATCACTTCAAAACAATTTTTTTAAAACACCTACATAAATAATTTTTTAAGAATTTATTTTGATTTTCAAAACTTGTATTAAAAACTATTTTATAATAGAAAAAACAGAAAACAAAAAGGAAACAAGCAGGCCCTAAGTCACTAAACCCAAATATTTGATGAGATTTGTACAATTGTAAGTGAGCAGAACAGTTTCATTTCATATTTATGGTATCTGGTTGGGCTTTGATTTGAGGCCGAAAATGCTGCCACTTGTGCAGAGGAAGACAAGGGTGCTTCATGAAGTCACGCCAGAGACGAACCTTCTCCTTTGCCTAACTTATGCTGCTGGTCAATTCTGGTTGAAGTCTTCAGTGTACACTTCTTGCTTAGCCTCTTTCGGCATCTGGAAAAACTCTCTCAGCACACTTTTTCATCCTATAACAGACCGGTAATAAATGAAAATCACTTGTAATCCTTATAGAACAGAACATAACTTCAATTTAGTTTAATTTAACAATTTACTATTTTTTCAGCAATATCAGGTTGATATATTTTCCGCATTTTAACCTCCCTTCCTTCTAATATCTTTGACGAGGTGAAGAAACAATAATGTCAAGGTTTGATTTCATATCAACCTGCTTGAATTTCTGTTTCAACTTATTAGAACCGCCACAAAACATAAAATGCTGAGATAAAGTTTTAGAGTGCTTCACTGTATCACTTAATCTCTATGAAAAGAAAACAAAGTAAATTGAAATAAACTAAAGCAAAATATATTGTAAACTAAGTCAATAGTTAAAGAAATTTACCAGAAAAGCAGGGGTCTTGTCATGACTTTACAAACCTTTTACAGGTCTCTCGTTGAAGATTGTATAGTGAACATGGATCCTTATTACTCTGGACACCATGAATGCGATAATGGGTGAGATTTGACTTAAAATTTTTCCAGAGCAGACTTACTTTTTGCAAAGTACAACAAGCATGTATGGTTCCTGCAAAGAAAAAAAGTCAGCCTTCTTTGTGGGCAAACATTCTCTTAAATTCCTCAACACTCCATCATTTATTTGTTTATGTTACTTGGTAAGCCCAAAGATAAGCTGTATTCAATATTGAGCCCAATTTCCATAATATACACACAGTCAACATTGTGTATTGAGCTTTACTTCAAAAACTTAAAAGCTTCAACCTTCCCGCATCACTTTATTAGTTGGCAGTACTCGAACTAATACAGCATACTCCACTTTTAATATTTCTTTTGATTTTCCTAATATAAAGCCCATTATAATGAAGAAATTGAACATCATTTTAGATTTTGTATTAAAAACCGGTAATAAATATGCAGAATTCTAAACACATACCTACGATATTACGTTAGGTGTGTGTCAATTATATGGATCACATGATGTCATTTTTGGATTGTTAATTAAACACACGAAAAAACATTGACCTTTTTTAATCACTCAGATTCTATGCCGAAAAAGATTTTAATACTGCCCGAGTCAGAGTTCTTTGCCAGGAATTGGGCGAAGAAATCCTTAATTTTGAAAGGTATAAAATTGGAGGATGTTTTGGTAAAAAAAAAAAAATTGGAGGATGGAGTTCATTGGTAAGATCCTTTGCCGGTTCTATGATACTGTCTTCGAAAGGACTTATGAAAAATGCAACAGATGTTCGAACTGGATTTGTCACAACTGTGCTCTCCAACTTTTAGTTTGTTGTTACTAATCACCTGCAAACCCCAACAGCATTATTCACCCCAATTGCTATGTCAAGAGCAGTTTTATGATTTTACTATGTAAAAAGATTATGCAAATTCAGATTTGTGTACCTGCAAGAAGCAGCCCATGGTGGCCGCAGAATGTTTTCACTGATTTTCTTCTTGTTGAGATATGCCTCACAAGCTGATATTAGTTTGTTGCTGATTTTTAGGAATTAGTTGCAATTTAAAATAAATTATTAGAGTTTGATTCTGTCAAAGTTTGTTCCTATTTTCTTGCTATGTATTTGCTGATTTAGTGGGATGATATCAGTTAGTTAGTAACTGCTAATTTATAGCGATTTAGTTAATTTTTCTATTATGATTTAATGTCTTTAAATAGTCATTTATCATATTGAATAAAACATCATTCCCTAAATATTTTCCTGAGCTTTTTCTTCTTACGTTTGTTTTCAGTTTTTATTTAAAAACCTTCAAATATAATGAGTCATGACTACAATACAGTCAATAATTTATTGATGAAAGATACTTAGGGAATTGCCCATATAAATATTAAGAACATGTTTTACCATTATTTGTTTTTTATTATATATCAATTGATTTTGACATAATCAAGAACCGATTACAAATTTTACATGCAGTTATTTAACTTTCTTGAATGTCTCATCATACCCAACTGCCTATAATATCCGCTGATGATGTATCTTTTGTTTCGATGTGACCCATCCTGCTCATCATACCCAACTGCCTATAGCCGCAAGCCCGCAACTCCTCCATTGATCTGAAAGCTACGTACGTCAGCATCAACGTAATTAATTATTTTCCTAACACTAATAAAGAACTAGCGTTTATAAGTTATATCATTATCTAATTTTAAATATAAGATATATTTATCTAATTTGATAAGATTAATAAAATTTGTTATCAGAAAAATTAGATTAAGAAAGTTAATTGATCAATTAATTAATATGATATGTATATTTTAAAATACCATAGTTATTTTACTTATTTCCTTTCTCCCCTCTTCTTCTTGATTATGGTTGATAGAGTATTGTAGGAATAAATTAGAAAAATAATGACAGATATGATAATTGTGTCTCATATTTAAAATTAAAATCAACTCCTTAAGTATATCTTATATTAAGAATAAGAGGAATACATTGATTGTTTCAAACTCCATCTTCAATATATAGATAGGCACAAATCAAGGTACAAAAAGTCGGCCCGGACAACGAACCAGTTACGATATGGATTCAGGGTTCAAACGGTTCAATCAAGTTCAACTAGGGGTTGAACCGGCCATATTAAAATATTATAATTTAATTGACATGATAAAATAACACTATATAAAGACATAGCAATTAAAGAAATATATAAGTATAATTTGTAATAATAAAATTTGTGACAATATATTGCTATATTTTTAAAATTTCATAAATAAATGTGTAGTATTTTATTTTTTTTCTTTTCTTGTTTTTTTCAAAAACCGGTTTGATCGGTTCAACCCCCTTCCGCTAGTTCGATCCCCCTTCTAGTTTTTTTTTCATACCAGACTAAACCAGTGGCAAGTTCCTTGTCCAACCGGTCGGATCGGCTGGTCCACTCCGGTCCGGTCTAATTTTTTTGTTCACTGGCACAAACTTTTGACTTTGGTCTAAAGGAATAAAAGTCACATCCCAAAAAAATTAATTACTCAGTTTATAATATAAGTTATATACTTGGAATTATTAACTAAGTTTGAACTCAAGAAATTAAAGGGACCCAAAAACAGGAACACGAGGTAGAATTGGAGATATGAATAATCGAGAAAGGGACTCAATTCATGCTCATAATCACTATACACTCACATTTTTGGTGTTGAGTACACTTTCAATCTTAATCCTAATTGATTCTCTAAATGTATTAAATTGATAAAATCTTTCAAAGTTGCCCTTATTAATTTGTTTTTCCTTATCTACATTTGTAAATCGTTCATATATCTTTTCTCGCTTTCTTTTCTATATAAATTAAATATTAGTAAAATTGAAAAATATTATTAACTACCCAACAACTGACTTGTTTTCAAGATACAAAAAATCGGACCGGACAACAAACCGATTGAGATGTGGGTTTGGGGTTTAAGGGTTCAACCGGGGTCAAACCAGGGGTCGAACCGGCTATATTAAAATATTATAATTTAATATTAATAATCATTCATAACTTATAACTAATATGAAAATAGACCCACAAAAATCCCTATTCAAAATACATATATATTATTTTCCCTCAAAATAAATTAAAAATAAAAAATCATCAATTAATCAATTGACTATGTTAATTTTAAGAAAAAAAAACGTAAAGACAAAAAAGAAACGAAAATGCTAAGTCTCTTCGGTACTCCAAACATCTCCCATCAATTGATTACCCACCTACCACACCTACTTACAATTTCCCATAATTCTTGAACTCTCTGCAATCTCTCTCTCTCTCTCATTTAATCACCTTACCCTCCTAGTCTCCTACTACACTCACTATCACAGCTTTGATTTTCCAATTGCCTTCCCCTTCCGTCCTCCGATCTCTCTCTCTCTCTCCCTTCCTCCTTCCCAACCTTGCCAACAGTGCAACACAACGCACCTCATCAAATGAAGATTGAAGAGAAGAATAACAACTCGCAAGCTTCAAATCGTCGTCAACACCTCTCCCAACATCTTTCTTCCACCGTCGTCAGTCTTGACCCGCCGTAAGTGTGTGAGTGTGCGTATGTGTGAGTGGTTGAGTGCCTTCGCCTCTGCAACTGCTACCTAAGGGATGAGGGAGAGTGCGACTGTGGGTTCTAGGACTTAGGAGACGAAGCAACAGCTATGGCTGACACATAGGTTAGGGTTGGGGGTGAAATCCGGGTCAAGTACAAGCAACCCGATCTTTTTTAAAAAAAAGGACTCCTGAAACGGCGCCATTTTGAGAGTATTATTTTTTTAAAAAAATTAACTTGGCCAACCCGACGAGCCTGAGTTGGCCGAGTCTGACCGAGTCGACTCGGCCAGCAGTTTCTTAAAGGGACCGAACCGGACAGGGTTCCGGTAGGCCGGTTTTCTGGTCCGACCGACTAGTCCGGTCCGGTTTTATAAACCTTGCTTTTTTTTAGAGTCAAACCTTTTTACTTCAAATGACTTACGCTTAAGATCAAGAGTGGTACGTGTTTAACTGTACTATTTTGCATCCATCTATCATGGCCAAATGGACGGATACCTGTACATGTATTTTTTTGGGAAAATGACACTTAAATATCACTTGAATTTTCAAAACCCAAAAAGGTCTGTTAATATTTCTAAGATACACCAAGGTATCATGAACCAAATTGGGTTTTTTTTTGTTTTTCCGAAGGGAAAAGTGGTACGAAAACTAGCAAATTCCATTACTCTTATGGGTAATCTCATTACTCTTATAGTGAAAAATCCCCTCTCTCCTTTGTTTTCCAAATTTGCTGAAGTGAAAAGTGCTTCGGAAACTGACGAATTCCATTATTCTTATGGGTAATCCTATTACTCTTATAGCTAAAATCCCCTCTCTCCTCTGTCATGGGCATATTTCTCTCTCCTCTGTCACTATGCGTCATTGTCAGTGTCAGATGAATAGTGACAGTGAATAGTGACAGAAGGAGAGAGAAAAACATATATCAGAAAATTATAGCGAAGTCCATTACTTTTATGGGTAATCCCATTACTCTTATAGCGAAAATCCTGCTACTGTTCACATCCAAAATTTGAAAACCCAGATTCCTCCCTTGGGTTTTTTATATTCTAACAGACCTTTTGGGGTTTTAAAAATTTAAGTGGTATTTAAATGGAATTTTCCTAAATTTTTTTTAAACTCTACATAAAATTGCAGAGTGGAAAAATAATAGTACTGACTACCAAAGTACCAAATACTAGATCGGACTAACCGGTTGGATTAGGAACCAGCCCCTGATCTAGTTTGAAACGAAGTAGAACCGGGGGAAGAGTTGAACCGGCCTTAGGCTAGTCAGCCGGTCGAACCTGTTTTCACAAAAGAAAAAACAGAAAAAAAAAGAATATATTGTCACCTATTTTATTGTTATAAATTATACTTTTATGTTTCTTTATCATTGTCAATTAAATTATAATATTTTAATATAGCCGATTTAACCCCCAGTTTGACTCGGTTGAACCCCTTAAACCCTAAACCCATACTGTGTGACTGATTTGTTGTTCGGTCTAGTTTTTTATACCTTACTGACTACTGAACTAGAACTATTTAAAGTACTTTAGAGATGATTAATGAATAACGTGGGATATTCTTTGTATCTTAAATTTCACAAAATTCAATGTTATGATGTGAAGGAGACATTATTAAGCTACTCCTCTAATCTTATTTATATGACACTTTTGATATTTTCACAAATCAAGTAAAAACTTCATTAACTTTATTATAGAATTCAACAAATTTCTAACTCTACGTCTGCTTAATATGCAACTCCCTACGTCCCAATATATAAAATACTTTTATTTGAATGGGCTTGATCTTTTTTATAAGATACCATTTGACTTTATCTCTATAATAAATGCATTTTTTTCCACCCTCATTCTCTCACATTATTTATTGCTAATACATTCTTTCCCCCCCTTTTTCCATTATTGCTCTTTCTTTTTTTGATACATGATGAAAGTTAAGAAACAAATAGAAACAAAATGCTATTACTAACCCGGTTCCATGTGAACCAAGTCAGTGTCAAGCTTATCTACCAAGTATAATCCAAAATCCATATTGAATGCTCTTTTCGCAAGGTTATCTGCAACCAGGTTTAGTTTCTTTGGGATGTGACGAATCTTTACCTGCCAACTACGCTCCATTAAGCTTCGAATCTCCAACACCAAGCTTCGTTGCATGTGTAATTCGGTACATCTTTCTCGACATAGTCTCCCGGCGTCAAAGATAGTCTGTAAGTAAAACTACTTTTCTTATGCCCATGTCCCAAGCTTGCTTTAAACCAGTTAGGCAGCCCCATAGCTCAGCACTTAAAGATCCCTCTTGCTGAATTCTCATCATGAATCCCCCATAGAAGTTACCTTGTAGGTCCCATATGCCTCCTCCACAAGCTGCCAAGCAGAGAAGTTCCAAAAATGCACCATCCACAAAAAGTTTATAATAACCTAAGGGGATTGTTGCTAAGTGAGTCTCAGGCATTTTAATGCAAAACATTAAATAACTTTGACTAGTACATGTTCTTCTATAAATTATTTAAATGTATACTCTGAATTCAGGAAAAATGGTTCAAAAGAGTAGAAAATGTGCTGGAACATTATCAGTTTTCAAGAGTTAGAATCAGTTCTGTTTGATGTACTATCGGGCAATCAACACCTTTCTCAGTGGGACTGAAACCTTTGTTCGCCATGTATTGAGGAACTAGCTCCTCTCGCTAGACCCAACCCTACATGGAATTTTTATATGTACATGCGTATGTGTCAAGTTAAAGGTGCAGCTTCATAGTAATACTCCTTGTGGTCCTTATTATAGACAATAACTAATAAGTGCTTTTAGTCCTTTTTACAAGGCACTTGTTAGCTTCCAAGGAACATTAAATATGTGTTCTATATATACCCATATTTAATAAGGGAAGTAGGAGAAAGTGATTATTAATACCACTCCATTTCAGTTTGTAAGTCATTTGCACCCCATCCTTGCAAAACAAGGAGAGTATTAAATAGAAAAAAAATTTCACATTTGCCCTTATTTATGAACAATGCACATCTTCTCTCACTTTCCTTTTATTTCTCTGCATTTACATCTCTCCCTCCTCTCTTTATTATTCAACATTGTACAATTGTCAAAAGTTCATCTATTACCCACAAGTGACTTATATTTTGAAACAAACTTTTTTGGCACAAGTAACTTATAAACTAAAACTAAATGGTGTGATATTAGAGTTAGTGTAATTAGTAAGGGCAATATTGTAAAACACTTGAATTTTAGGACAAATTTATTGATTTTAACCGTTTTTATTATTTTGTGAAAATTGTTAGTTAGTAATTTATAATAAAGACCAAATTGAGTAATAATGACCCGTTATGCAATTAATGAAGTCATGGCAGCATTCATACACTACAACATATTTGGCTATATAATGACAGTTATTTTTTTTTGAAATATATGGTGGTTTCTAATTGCCATATATTTCTTCACCATATATATAGCGGTTAAAAACCGTGATATATTGGACTGGATATGTGACAATTGAAAACTAGAAACGTCATCTATAAATCACATATATATGATGGTTATTGTTTAAAACCATAATGTATGTCGAGAACATATATGACGGTTGTTTCTTAAAAACTATAATGTATAATAATATATGATGGTTTTTTTTAAAACAACCGCCAAGTATTTAGACAAATTTTTTTTTAAAACCATAGCTTATTTTGCCTGAGCCCCCTGTATGTACATATATGCATATGCGTAAATAATAATATATGTAGTTCAGATGAACTATCAGAGAGCATCAGCGCAACAGAAGCAGAATATATATATAGCAGCAAACAAAATAAATTAAAGAGCAAATCAGATCTATACTATATGCACATAATGTGGAAAGGCACAAATTAGAATAATTAGATCAAGCTAGCTAAGCGATGAAATAAGTATATATACATATATATACAGTATGGTACACATTCAAACAGATGATCAAGCTCTGGCTAAGAAATTAATTAAACTTCAATTCACAGATTGATTGTGACTTTAATACAATTTGTTCAAAGTTTAATTAATATATATACACACACAATTATTACTTAGCAAGCTAGCTAGCTAGCTAGACTGTGCTGTCACTTGCTGCCGATGAATTGTCATGGCTAACTCCTCAACTCTTCAATTTGTCAACTCAAATACTCATCACGGTAGGTGTCATCAAAATACTGCATGGAAATAAATTAAAAGCAGTAGCAAGTTAATTAAATTAGGGAATTGAAAAGGCTAGCTAGCTAGGGGCAGGAAATTAGCTACCTAGGCCTAAATTCCTACCTCTATCTACACACACACACACACACACATATATACATGTCAAATACATACCTTGGAGGAAATGGAGGCAGGCGAGTGGGTGACTATGTCCTTTATGTATTTCATAACACAGTACCCACAGTAACTACTACTACATGGTTGCATCAGACACTATAAGTAAATAGTATAATATAATCATTAATGAACGTATCAATCTCTAGTAGTTTAGGTAAGTTAAGTCTATGGTCATATTTCTTGGTAAATTATATTACTAGCTACTATACGTACCTTGACTTCCTTCCACTTTAGGGTAGAGGCCACATTTGATAGAGACAATGACGAACCGCGGCAAATGCCTTTGTCAGAGGCATAATACAAAACCACCCTAACATATACATAATTTGCAACAAGAAGTTAGCAAACTATTATATTAAAGCAAATGTATGTATATACATATATGTTACAAGTTAGTGATATGATATGATGAATTTACTTATTGAACACCTCGACCATCTGTGGTCGATTGTCAGGGTCCCCATGTAATGGATCAAAGTACCAAATCCTCTGCTTGAAGGGATTCAGCACAATAAGCAGCCAGTGACCCCTGCATGCATATATATGTAGAGAGATTGAAAAACAAAAATAAGAAAACATATATACATTCAATTAACTGAAGAAACATAAACTATATATTTAAGTAGTTACCCCTAGCAATATGACGCCAAGAAAAAATTGTCCCTGTTGTCTAGTGTCCTTGTGATGACAATATCCACCAGTTCCCTCGCCTTTGTCTCCACAAGTTCGTGCTTGGTGGCCCCTGTGTCGAGCACACCAGAGTACCCATTATGATTTAGGAGAACATGTCTTAGAGCTTTCTCCTGGTCATGGACTCTCTGTAAAGGTACCTCATAGCAAAGGAAAATAAGTGTCAACATAACATATATATAAATATTAATTCACACAGAGGAAGACATACAGGTTATAAAGGTCGACTGAAGTGGAGGAAGCCATACTTGTGGTGAGGACTTCATTTACTAAAGTTTGCGTGATGACCTCGGTAGCGCCGCTTGTTGCATACACCTCTTCCTTAAAGGTGATAATTTTCATATATTTGAAATGAGCAAGCAAATCACCCAAGAAGGGGTTGAATTGGGTGTTAATTTTTTTAACTAAACTCAAGAACACAAAAGTTTATACTGATTCAGTCAAACTCCCGACCTACGTCTAGTTCTCAATCACCACTAAGTTCAACTATTCCCCAAGATTTAAACCGGGCTCTTGGTTCCACAGTACAGACTCGATTGACTCTTAAGGATCACTCCCCCTTACAAAGCTCAATCCAAGTCCCCTACTCAAGGTTC
>JBAGKO010000010.1:14473999-14497062 GCA_037177275.1 Acacia concinna
CTACTTGCATGTGGGATACTTTATGAGATGTTAAGCGTCAATCCATACACTTGACTTAGGGGACCATCTTCCTCAAGAGCAGCATGACACTATAGTGCTTGTTTGCAGTAGCGACTAGAGCCCTCTAAAACAATTTTTCAATTGTGATTTATTATGCGTGGGGCAATTATGTGAGAGAAGTTCTCTCTCAATATATATAAATAAGTGCTTTTAGATTATGTTCACAATTGGCCTCTCTACTAGTTCTAAGTGTAGGATAACACTAGAGAGTTGGGTTTTTATCCTGTCATTTGGGCCCTCCCTTCACCACGCATGGGATGGTGTACAGGGTTTATAACTATTATCACAAAAGACCCAGCCAACATTTGGATCTTACTCTACCCAAACTTTTATAGTTTATACAACATTCCCAATTGTTCTACCGTTGCTTAGCTGTTTTTTGATATCACAAACGCCTCTTAATTTTCATACCTAATATATGTATACGTCTACTTCCAAATATACATAGACAACATATAATACAGATTAACCACAAAAACCAAAAAACACAAAGAAAGCAGAAGCAGAAAGATAGAGTATGAATTAGGACGGTTGACATGATCAATGACGAATGGCTACTTTTTGTTGTTTTCTTCGTGTTCTTACATTAAGGAGGGCAGCCCTTTAAAGCCCCTCTCCAGCCACTTCCCTACGAACAGTGGAGCTGGGTTCACTAAATCTAACCCAATAGAAAAATTCAATGGATTTTTATATACAGCAAAGAATAGAGTTTCCATTTGTAAAACAGATGGCACAGTTACCACTTGCTAAGTAGGAACTCCCATACATTCCAGACGCTCAAACGCAACAGCATCCCAAATAAATAATCAATGAACAAGTGTCATCACCTAAGGCTTGCAGTGCTTGGATTAAAAGTGGAAGTTTCTGGGGGTCTGCTATAAATATCATCAAAATGAAGATTCAATTCCCCTGCCTCTAAGTCATCTGTGTGTGTTGTTCTAGATAATCTATGATAATCTCTCCAATCCAAGTGTTGCTCTTGATCATCTGAACATCTATCAGATAACCTATCATGATAATCAAATATCTGGTGATTGAAATCTGGAGGCTCAAAAAAGCTTGCCTGAGCTTGCCCACCATGTGGTCGACTTCTAGCCCACCAATGACTCTTGCTCGACTCTGGCAGATCACTACTCCTTCGTTCCTTGAGTAGAGTATCCCTGAAAAAGGGTGCTGATGTGGATGCCCCGAAATGAGATTCAGCTCGATCCCCACTATACTCTCCCAAGTATTCATCATACCCAGGTTCACTCTCCAAGGGCTTCCAATACTCACTAGAATGGAGCTCAGTCCTCTCAAATGGTTCTGTTGGAACATGGTGAGGTCGAGAAGTATAGTAGCAATCAAGAATATACCGATTATTGTTTTGATTGGCATCAATAGGCCACAATGAACCCAAGTGATTGCCAACTTTGAAAGAGTTTCTGTCTCCATTACTCCTCATGTAGGGACCACCCACCCACATTTTGGGAGGGGAAGATGCATATCTGTTTCCATGTCCTGGTAAAGTTTGCTCTCTTAACGTTCGAAGATTCAGCAAAAACTGCTTCCCCTGAATATCTGGCTCCCATGATTGGTAGGTACTTTGAAAGCTGTACGACAAAAGGAGTCATTGATATTAGGAATTGGGGTCATAGCAGAAGGTTTGTAGAAATTTAAATGAGATAGCATGAAGCCACGTGTCTTTCAATAACACATCTTTCAACAGCAGTAAAGGTGACAAAGAAAACTTGACTATGAGCACAAGATCGAAGTTCTTAAGACAGATCAATCCAACATGAATAGAGTTGATGAGATGTACGTTATCCAGTCAGAACCAAAAAAAAATCCAGATCAAACATAAATTGTGTGATTTTTCCAGTAGTAAGAAAGGGAATGGTTGAAATATTGATATTTGTGTATAGAAAAACGAGGTTTACAGATATCATCAGTAAGGGACAACTAACACGAAGAGACGGAAGTATTTATACCACAAAAACTACTAAAGTATTCTTAACTTCGTTAGATGATCGGCAGATAACCGCCTAATTTTCAATATTTTCATTCTTGTTCCCCTTTCCATTGACAACAGGCATTCCAGGTCCCATAAATTACACACGCAGGCATTGTATATAACCCAAAGCAATTTGTTGACATAGGTTGAACAAGCATACAGGAAAGTGATCCAAATAAATATATATTTCGTAACATTTATACCTATAAACAGACAGGCTCAACCTAAACAAACATGAACCATAGCAATTCAAGTCAGTAGTATTGTGCATATAACAAACTCTGCCTAAACAATACCTCAGAAATGATTTCTCCATCTTCCCTTGGGAACTCCTCTTGTCGCGAGGGGCATTGCATGGGGAACCATAATTGCTGTTTCCGTGGGCTTGAAAATCAAAGACACTAAAACTGGCAATGTTGAGGATACCACAGAAGATAATTAATACAGTAGATCATTAGCACAACAAAAAATATTAAAACAAGAAAATATTCTTTTTAAGAAGCCCCAAGTGATTGCCAGAGAGAAACAGGATGCAAATCAAAGAAGAATGGAACTTATTATGTCAATACAAACCTGCAAACATGGCCAACCCCTTCAACATGCACTGTGAAATCAGCAATAAACTGCAGAATATCATCAACTCGCTGCAAATTGGACAGAAAAGAGTTACAACATAATAATATATGAAGTGAACGAAGAGAACTTATTGATTGTCCAAGTAAAACATTGACCTCTGGGACAACAAATAAAAGCAAATATGGAGTGAGGAAAATTGAGGCCATCTCCTCAAGCAACATCATCCCAGTGTACTGCACCATAGAAAAATGCAGTAGCATGAGAATTAATAATATGTTATCATATAGACAACAAAGAAAAATAACTCATAAAGGCTTGTCAAAATTAATGCAAATACCTGGCATAGTGTCCCAAACTCCATGCGGACCATTTCAGTACTTTCCTTGCCACGCCATCTTTTTGGCATATAGTGTGTATGGGGAACCACCATCGACATTGCTCCCTCAGGATCAAGAACAAGAAGCTCATTTGTCACAGCAAACCGGCTAACAGCTGTTATAGTTCCAAAAACAGCAGCATACCAAAACAAGTTTCGACCAAATATCTGTAGGTTTGGTATATAGTTATCAGTAACAAATATTGTGATGGCTATATGCATAAAATCTTCCAAGCGAAATTAGTATAAATTCATTACATGGCCCTCAAGCAGAGATTCCTCAAGCAAAGCAATGATCATCAGAATTGCAGTAAATCCACCTGATACGAAAGATATGAACTTTGCAATGATCGATATGATAGGCGAAGGAAATTGATTAAGATAATCAGAAGCATGTATTGCACTGCTACTTATCCGATGCCTGAAGAGATGGTCCACCTACAACAGAAGTAAAGGTAAGCTCAAGCAAAAGGATAAGAGAGAAACAATTTTTGCTATGTTAAAAATGATCACTAGGCACTGGCACTTACAACCTGGCATAAAATTTCAACTACCATGGAACATGAATAGCAAATGATTACAATGTATAATCCTATCTCATCATCTACTTAAAAACATCATACCTTTGAATGTGCTTCCTAATATTGGAAGCCCTTCAAATAATATAGCTTGCATTAAACAAGTATAGTGATTTTGAGGAAGAAAGGTTAGAGACAAGGGGGAATTTGGTATAATCCATGGAAAAGAATTTATTTTCTATTGCATAAAAAATGAGATGTATAATACAAGTATACTTGTTTTCATCCTTTCAATTATTGCATCATTTTTACCTCCAAGGGCACAAAAAGACAATCCCAAGCTACAGAATTACTTTGTCCTATTTCCACTCCAGTTCATTTTGCACACCAAACAGCCCTTACGGCTTTATTATATTCAATAATTTTAAAAGAGAACTGGTTAACAAATTTAAAATATATGCTAGGAGAAACATTCTAGTCAGTGATAAGAAATTAGAATAATATCATCTGTCCAAGAGGAAAAACTGGACCCCGTCCCTGAAAAGGTTTTCTTATAACATAGCATTCATGCTAAACCTTTCTTGAATAATGTTTATCTTCAAACCAGCAGGAAGTGAGGAAACCATGCACAAAAGGCAGATGAACTGAAGGTTAAACTTGATAAAAGAACGAAAATAGTAGTGATACCTCATTGAATTCCCTAAAGATCCACCTTGACAAATTTGACCATCTTCGAGATGATGCTGAGCTTGGATGATTATAAAATTGTTCAGCATGCCTCAGAAAGAGATACACCAACATGAATATGACGAGAAATGGAGAAAGTAAAAGCATTGCAAACCCAACCACCATAAGCCTTTTCTTCAATGTCTGTGGGTTGGACACAAAATCCCTTTTAACACAAAAGTTTCTGCAGAGAAAGCATGCCATTACGGATTGGACAAAAAGTACTTCTAACACAAATGAGCACATAATAATTACCATTAAGAAACTAATTAAGATACCAAATGTAATCAGAAACATTAATAAATAAAAGAAATTTTTAATATTTGCTCTCTCTTTCCTTCTTGACCTAATATGATAAGATGTTATAATCTGAATCTTGATATTTGGGGAATTTAGGTTTAGAAGAAAGAAGGAAGAGACGTTAGAAGTCAGAGGATTAGAGAGAAGAGAGAGACTGAAAATGCACAAGGCTGTCATTGATTACTGAGTGTCAAAATCTGAATTACACATGAGACGTCCTCTCTTCTTTATAGAGGTAGTGATAGGGCGCTATTAGAAACAGGGAAATAACAGACATAACAGAAATAACAGAAAGGGCACTGCTAACACTATGACTTAGTAGCTATGGACTAATGCATTGTTTGGCTAATGCTGCTCCTTAATAACTAGTGCCACTCCAGCTAATGCCGCTCAGCTAATAAGCCCTCTAAATCCCTAATTACACATTCATATTACAATAGCATATCAGAATACTCAAACTAGAGAAAGCCCTCCACATTTACAACACTTCTAAAATCTCCATGTGTCACCATATGTAATACTGTCTAATACTAAATATGGGTAGCAATTAACTAGGAAGCAAGAAGCACAGGTTAGAATACCATTTATTTGTTAGCCTTAATTATAGCAATATGAATTGACAAAGTCCAACCTACTGCCAGTTTCATTGAAGTTTATACTGCAGATCATACAGCTTCATAAATGTTAGAGAGCCATCCTCCCAACCGATGAAAAAGGGAAAAGCTATAAAAGATCATCAGATCACCCAGAAAACAAGCATAAACTCTAGCAATACCTTCAAAAAGGTCCTCAATAATCGGTCTTTCATTGTCTGGAACTTGTGATGGGGTCAACAATGCATCCTCTTTCTCCCTAGATGGGGAATGGAAGCATGGCCCCATCACCTTGGATCATAAATATACGACTGAAATATGAAAAAATTATACTTTTGGTCCATCCAGTTTCACTCAAGTTTTAATTTGGACCTTATAGTTCAAAATTTACAATTAGGTCCTTGTAGTTTAAATAATTTTCAATTTGAAAATGTGATGTTTAGTATGCACGCAACCATCAAGAAGCTTCTTGCCAAGGACGCAAAGACAAAACAGGAAACCAAAAAAACAAAAGCAGTATCATTTTATGTTCTAATCAATTGGCCCCCTACACCTATACAAAGTATTTGGTCAAATCTCAATTTCTGCAGCAACTAATACAAAATTTTTTACATTAAACCTAATTTATGAGAACTTATATTTATAATGCAGCAGACACATTATTAAAAGTTAACCACTAGTCACCATGGAAATTGAAGATAAAAGGTAAAATTGAAACCCTATGTATAGAAATTTGAATGCATCGTTCTTAAGGCTACAAAAAATTAATTTTTCACAACATTGTATAGTAATTTATAACTTCAAAACAGACAAACCGGGATAGGCTATCAATTATAATTGTTCAAGGCAAGGAGACAGATCAATAAATTTCAGGCATAATGTCCAAAGTTATGTAGGGCATATTTCTCTTGTGAGCCATATATGACCAAATAATCAGATATCTGCCGAGTTTAGCATCCTATAAACCACCGTTCAACAACCACTCCTTTGATGAATTAAAATTAAAAGGTACACACATCACATATTTTGTAGAAACAGATGAACAATCTGAATATACACGAAAAGGCATCAGTATAGAAATTAACACACCGGTCAAACATGCTCTGCAGGATGCACCAGTTCAAAGTCCACTCAAGGGTCTTGGTCAGAATTAGACGATATCGTGTTCCATTAGGACCACATTTCACTGTAGGACCAGCACCTGGAACCCACTGAGAAATGGGGAAAGCAAGCACCCCCTTGTTGATCATTCCAATCAAGTAGTTTTCTTTCCGCATCAGTCTCATCACCATGTCATGAGCAGAGAGGTTCTTTATCACACATAGCTGCTGTGAACTTTGCACCAAATCAACCTTATCAAGAATTGTGGCCCATGGCATCGTTTGAATTTCATTGTCAGTAACATGAAGACTGCAAGAAAATCAGTGCAAATTATGACAAAATCGAATCAGTCGTCCCAAAGTTGCAGTTTCTGTCTTAAATCTGAAGTTACATCACCTGTGCTTACCTATTGTAATAAAAGTGGCGGATTTCCAGAATGTCCTTTAGTTGAGCAAAGAACTTCAAGAAACAGAATATCCAATAGATAGAGAATATTGCTAAATATCCGACAATAATAACCTTTGTAAGTGTTAGTGGGGTTAAAGGGTGTTGATGAATAGCTTCTTTACCAAGATCACAAGGCTTAATTCCAGATTCAACTGCATCCATCCCACACTTTGCATTACGAAGTCCATTCCAATCAACATATAATAAGAAAAATCCTGAGAAACATATGGAGAAACCTAGACTAAGAAGTTCAACAATCCACTTTATAATAATGCACCAAAGCCCTTTCTCACAGTAGTAGCTGTAAAGCCTTTCAAAGAAGAGGTCCAAATCAATAATTGGCTCTATGTTCAAACTCTCACCATTAAGAAGCCCTGAAGGGCTCTCACTGCCTGGACTTGGAATCCTTCCATAGCCAGACAGCTCAATCTCAGGCGGAACATCCTGAAGCAAATCTGTAGTCAGAGATGATCCATCTTGACGCTTCCATTTGAAAATGTTAAAAACACGAAGACCCCTTGGCCTGATAAACATTGTTCACAGACACTGACAGTAGGCATAAACAGCCAGCCCATGACCTAGAGACCTGAATGGTTAGGACAGGGTAAAGAGTCAAGATTAAAATTCTACCAAAAAGCAGACATGAGAAAGATATTTTAAGATACATTAAGCGAATTACTGAAGGGGTCATTCATGTCAACTTCAAATCAGAGGCATCAATCTTTATAAAACTTAAACTAAATGATAAATATGTCAGTTGTGGGCTTTATATGCCTCAGTTCATTTTGATAAAATGTTGGGTTGATATTTAGAAACGATCAAAAAGAACACACGACACCCACTCTGTTGAACCTAGACTCCCTGCTGACAAAATACCAAACCAGAATTTGCATCTGCATAGCGCGCAAAGCATTCTCTCTATTTAGGAAGGGGTTGGGCAAGAAATTGTCTCGTGCATATGAAAAAAAAAAAAAAATCACAATGGACAGTCATAGACTTTGATGATTCAAATCAACTAACTATTTGAGTTGCTAAAGTACAAATGACTTGCGAAACCGACTAGTCCAAAACAAGAAAGATCATGCTGCTGATAGTGGATTGAAACTTTTAAGCAAAAGAAGAAAAATGCTAACCAAATTTTAGCTAATCAAAATACAACCGGAACCATCCATAGACAGAATACCAAAAATATATACATACATATTAATCATTAAAGAAAAGAAAACCATATTAGCTACGAGGAAACACGGGTTACCTGAAGCAACACTCATGGAAACACGGTCTCATTCCTAACTTCTTTCATGACGCAGTACAGGCCGAAATAGGTAAAGTACTGAAAGCAGTAATGAAATTTGGGCAGAAGCCAGGAGAATTAAGAAATTTAGGGGTTGAAACTGGCAGATTGAAGGTGAATCCGCCAAGCGAAGAAGATAATCAAAGCGGAGCAGAATACAAAGAGAATGAAGGCAAGAGAAGAAGAGGACTTGGTTGCGTAGAAGACGATGAAATTACGGTGACACGTAAATTCTTTTATTTAATATGACTTTGGAAACTATAGGCTTGTTGAGTTCTTGTGCTTCTCTTCGCCTCCTTCCTTGCGATAGTTTATTAGTATACGGAGACGTGAGGATGAGTGAAACTTCGGCTTCCAACTCGATATCTACCTTCACGCCACTTTGATCTCGTTCTTATAGAACGGACTTCCAAAAATTGGGTTTTTCCTTTGCGCTGAGTGCATATATTAATAGGTTTTTTTTTTCAGGCAACTTACGGGCAGTAGGGTTAAAAAAACTCTTATGTTACCAAAAAGAATATGTTACTCGTTTAAAAAATTTAAAAATATATTACAGTCTTAATTATAAAGATACGTTGATCCTTTTTAAAGATTTTTAAAAAAAATTTAAGAAAATTAATTACATTACTTAATTATATTATATGTTAATTCATAAGTCAAGCAGGATAATTTAAAATAAAACGATAAATTTTAATGTGTTAAAGTAATATAATTAGTTTTTTTACAATTTTGTTAAGATCTTCTAAAAAAATCAACGAACCCTAATAATTAACACCTGTATTTAAAAGTTAAAAATTATTAGAATTATGTTTCCTTTGTGCAGCAAAAATTACAATAGGTTTTAAATAAGAGAAAATCTTTAAAAAGATGTTGAATTCTGTTAATTTTAAATTGCGTCATTAAATTCAAAAAATTATAAAATGGGTGTATGTCTTAAAATTCTATTTTAGAATTCAATAATTTTATATTACTGCCCCATTTAATTTCAACTCAAATATAAATCTTCTTTGGTATAAGCACACGTGGTGCTTATCCCTCTTCCCTCTTAAAATATTTTAATTTCTATTTTACAAAAATACGAACTTATTAATTACTGGCCCCTCCGCAGCGCTTCTTCCATCTCTACCCCTGCCCTCTCTCCCTCTTGTGTTGAAACCCAAATTGGCAACAATAATTTGCTTGTTCTATGTATTCCAGCAGAAACACCATGTGAGGATTAGGGTTTGGATTGGGATTGAATGGTGGAGATGGTTGTTTGGCGCTGTTATGCTCTTGGCTGTATATTCTCAAAGTGGTTTGGAGAGATGGAAGAAGTGGTGGAGAGTGGGAGAGTTTTTGGAGAAGTACTAGGATGTAGTTTTTGATAAAAAAAAAAAATAAAAATAAAAATGAGTGATTTCAATAAAAATAAATAAAAGTATAAGAGCGACTTAGGTTGGATTTCACATAAGAAGAAATTTTTATGTGAACCTGATTGGGCACGTCATATGTGATTTAATTAATTAAAATATAGCAATTCAGTAAATAATTTGGCATTTCTTGAATATTAGTTGTCATATTAATAAAATTAAAAGATTTTATAAGATTTACCTTTTCATTATTTATAAAATATTAAATAATGATTTCATTTATTATGAGAAAAATAAAAATATAAAGATTACAGACACCTAACTAAGATTAATATTCATTAAGTTGTTGAATTTTAACTGGTCAAATCACAAATGACGTAATGAATCAGGTTCATACAAAATTTTCTCTTCACACGAGATGATTTATTACTGACTTGAAATCAAATGAGGCTAGGGAAAAAAGAAATCAAATTAAAAATTTTATCTTAAGGCATAAGACCCAATTTAAAATTTATTAAATTTAATGACCCAATTTAAAATTTGAATAATCCAATCATTTTCTTTTTAAAGTTTTCCCTTTAATTTTTGTCATAAACCGGAGCCGCGATAACTTGTGATATTGTTTATGCTAATTTTTGTTTGGTGGTTTTATAAATGGTTGACTACTGAGTTGCTTATAAAACTATAAGAGTGTTATTCAAATTAATTATTTAATATGCGAAATTAAAGATATTTGCATTTGAAATGCTAGATGCTAGCTAGATTTAGTATTATCGTAAAACTTATAGGCAATCACGATCTCCGGGGTTTTCCGAAAAAATTGGAGAGAAGATGTCTATAGATTTAATATTATAATGCCTTAAAAATATAAATAATGTTAAAATTTACCTTTACTTCTATAGTTTGAGGAAAAAATTAATTTTTTTTTAAAACAATGTTGCTAAGTCTGAATCATAAATTACAAAATTCGTTGAGGTTATTTTTTTCTAAGTTTCAAAAACATTTGTAATGATACTAATTATACTATTTTTAAAAAACTAGCCTCAATCTTGTGTGCTTATTTTTGTTAAAAAAGGGGTTAAAGTGTGCCTAACACCTCAAAATATTTTTATAAGTGCAATAAACATTTTAAATTATTTGTAGATGCAATTTTAATTTTAAAGTATTAAGAGTTGTGCAATTTTAATTATAAAATATTAAAAATAGGATAATTATCACTCCTAAATAACAAACTCATTTAATTTTTAAATTACAGTTCATTATGTTTATCTTCTTTTCTTTTCTTTTTTTCAAAAAGTTCATCATCTTCGTTAAAAGTACAATTCGTCTCTCCTCCCTCTTCATTATTAGGCGCCTCTTACTTATTTTCTCTGTTATACAATAACACATCCCTTTATTTTCTCTATAGATAACATCCTACCAAATCTTTTTTTTTTTCCCGAACATCCTACCAAATCAACGTTACCCATTCCTTCTCTCGTATCAATGCTCAAGAAACATAATCACAATAGCTAATCACATGTTATTATTAATTCTCAAGAAACATAATCACAATAGCTAATCACATGTTATTATTAATTCACAGCCCGTTAGAACAATTTTTTCAATCTTATAAATTAATATCAATTCATATATATCATGTCGTTTACCAATTCTTAATAAAAATAAGTTTCATAAAACAATTTCATTAAAAATATAGTTTCATACTCCATATCACAGTCAATAGCAAATTTTATAATTCTGTATAGTTACAAATCAGACATAAGCACTTTATAAGCATACAGGATTAAAAAAGAAAAAAAAAGTGGCTACCTCCCAATAAAATAAAGTGACATTACAGTACCCTTAATCTAAAAACTCAATCACAAGCTGTAAATTAAATCAATTTACACATTAGTAACTCATTCAAATCACAATTTAATGCCAATTACAATTAATTGTACAAAATCCTCAATTTAAAGTTATAATTTTAAATATAAACTTTTTAAATTATAAATATTCACTTTATTCATCATTTAAAACCAATTAGACCTTTAACAATACCTTTAATAATTCAAATAAATTATTTAATCTGTAAAAATATCATATATGAAATAATAGAAACTTTTAAAATAGAAAAATAATTTTAAATTCTCATAATAACCAAATAACATATGTCAACCTATTAAAATTAATTATTACTCCCTCCAATCTTATATATAACCAACTTTTGTTGTAATTATAGAAAACAAACAGGTAGTTAAGATCAGTTAAAAGTCATTATTGTGATAAAAATGTCATATCTTTTCAACTATACCCCTATTTATGCATAAAAGATAATATGTAATAATGATTAGATGAAAGATGATATATTTATTAATGGTAAAATTTAAAAAAAAATCAACTCAAATTTTTAGACAATAAATAAAAATTACATATAAAAGGGACCAGCTTTATAAAAGATAGAGTTATTTATAAAAAGCAGCAGAGGTAATAGCATTCTTTTTTTCTTTCTTTTTTTCTTTTTTTTATAATCTAATAGCATTCTTAACTATTAAGTATTAAGCGAAAGAGGAGGCTAAAAAAGGAAGAGGAAGCTAAAAAGGACCCGTACCCGTTAGCGTTCGTGATGTTTGCAAAGACTTGGCCTTGGGGGTAAATATTAATATTTTAATATACCACGTGGTTTGGACAAAAGGCCACGTGGCACCGTCTTACAGATTTTTTAATTATATATATATATATATATATATATATGGTGGTCTTAATTATAAAATTTAATTAGATTTTTTTTAGAGAAACTAAGGAAATAAAATAAATTACTTAATTATATCGTTATATTTTATTATATTATATATTAGTTCTTAAGTTAAATAAAATAGTTTGAAGAAAAACTATAAATTTTAATACTTTATACTAATATAATTAGGTTTTTTATAATTCTCTAAAAAAATTAATTAGGTCATATAATTAAGACAGGTGGAAGTAGTATATATTAATAGTTTCTTTTCTTTTTTAATCATATATTTTCCCTTGTCTATCTAATAACAAAACACTGTTGTTGTTGTTGTTTCATTTTTATTTCAATTTGTTATTATTATTTTATAATTTCCCGTGCTCTTGCAAATTATATTTTAAACAAACTCATTTTATTTTAATAACTACGTGATGAATCAATTATTACAAAATAATTATTTTTTAATTGTAATTAACAAGTTAATAAGAGATGGAAACCGTATGCAAAGGTGTGGCTTGCGAGGTCCTTAGGTTTTAATGAATTTAACAGGAAAAAGATGTTGCCTTGATGCAAGTGATGTTCACTGTGACAGTCTTCCATAAAATGCAAAAGATCTTTATTAATATAAAATTTCTTAGCATGCAAGCGATGTTCCTTGAAATGCAGTGCCGGTGACCTTTCATGTACATGTAAATAACCTTCCCACACAGCAACTGGCCTCCTCTAATGTGCAAATATTCAATATGCAAGTGCCTTCTTTGAATTAGAAATGACGTTTAGCATACAACATTGCAACTTACCTTCCCTAGTATGCCAATTCTCAATATGTAAGTGGTCATCATGATGAGCAGACGACTTTCTCTATTGTTTCAATGAAGAATCTAATCAAGATTATGTAAAATAAGACCTATTATCTCATAAAATCTGTCATTGAACTTACAAGTCCTAGAGGACCTGTTCATCCAAGTAGTTTATCCTTGGAAAAAACTAATCCATGGATAACAACACTAAGTTGAATTTTGCAGTTTGACTTGAGAGAAATTTAATTAACGGCTTAGTCATAGTTCGTTTAACAAACAAGTGAGTGTTATTTGGCTTAAGTTACATAACATATTAGGTCATTTGGCCCTTTCGTATAAATTTTAAGGAGAATATCATTTAAACCCTAACCATATGAAATAATATATTGACAAATTCCAATGATAATTCTTCACCCATTAACAGGGACTTTTATTATAACAATTTTCTTGATTGGATCTAGATGTTGTTCTCTCAAAATTTCATTGTCAAGATTAGGGGTGTGCAAAATCGGGACCGGGATCAACTACTCCCGGTCTCGGTCCTGGTCCCAGTTAGACACCGAGAGGGGATTTCCTTGACCGGTCCCGGGAAATTCCCGGTCCCGGTGAAACCAGGAATTCCCAGGACCAGGATTGGGAATTCTCGATTTTAAAAACATCAAAGAAGCTGCAGTTTTTTTTTGGCGTATGTAAACTTGGACAAGTGTGCTGCAAGATAATATTATGGGCAGCAAAAACTCAGTATAACCGAACAAAGATTCTAATTTCTAAGCTCACGACTTCATCTAGAGGGTGTGTGACTGAACTATGGCGGGGTGTGTGACTGAACTCACTGAAGAGGAGACACCGAGAGGGTTCTAGCGCTGAAGAGGAGACGACGTCAGACAGCTTGCGAGTTGCGATGGGCGATGGCCGATGGGCGACGGCGGTGGAGAGGAGACGCCGAGAGGGTTCAACGGCTAGGGCAAATTGGCAAAGCTGCGACTACGAGCGAGGCTGTGAGTGATCGAGTGTAAATGGGGAAACTGGGAAAGAAAGCCTGGAATAGTGATACTGATGCTGACTTGCTGAATGCTGAATGCTGAATGCTGAGATGGCTGAAGTGATGGCTCTAAGTCTAAAGTTTGACTGAAGTTGTGTTGAAAAGTTGATTACACTAAAAAAATTATATAAACATAATTAATTAAATATATAATCGGGACCGGGAATCCCAAAGCTTTTCTCGGATCCCGGTCCCGGGATATTCCCTTTCCCGGTCTTGGATGGACTGGGATTTTTTCATCCCAGGATCACCGGGACCGGGACTTTATGCACACCCCTAGTTTCGAGTGTAAGCCCTAGCATCTTCATAAAGATGACAAGACACATTTAAAGAAATATACGCTGTATTTTGGTGGTCCTCATCGCTTGGATGAGTTTGAAAGGTATGCCATGATTAAGTGATTAACCACGTGATCACAACCGTGTTTTTTAAGAGAAAATGACATATAAATATTATTTAAATTTTAAAATTTTAAATTAATTCTATTATCTATAAGAGTAATGAGATTAATTAAATTTGTAATATAACTGATAACTTAATTTTATAGAAAATCACTTATTTAGAATTTTAAAATTGAAAATGTATTTTTTGTCATTCTCCCTTTTTTCTATTCAATGTGACATTATTCATTAGTTAAGAATATTACTCCCTTCAGTCTTTTTGGATAATTATAAAAAAGCTAATTACATTACTTTAAAATATTAAAATTTATCATTTTTCTTTAAATTATTTTGTTTGATCCATGAACTAATATATAATATAATAAATCACAACACATGATATGATTAAATAATTGCTTCCTTACTTTTCCAAAAAAAGTTAACTAACTCTTGTAATTAAGATTGGAAGTAGTATTACTTATTTTTCAAGCAAGGAGGAGATCAATAGATCCTAGAACAGTTGTTAAATTTTTTTTATTTTTTAATATTTAAGTATAATGTATGGGAAGACATATCTAATTAAATAGTAATGTTTCTATATACAGATTCACAAATGAAAGCAATGTAATACTCCCTGTAGCCCTTATTATAAGGAAAAATAATAATTTATAGAAAGGACAAGAGGGAGTATATTGTTACACGTAACAAAAGTTGGTTTAATTGTTAATGATACATATCATATCCTACTAATATGTGGCAAATCCTTATCTGATTCACCTAAATTATTTTTTTTTAAAAAAAAACCACATTCATATGAAAGTGTATATTTTCATATTTTAAATATGTATAATTCTTCTTTAAACTTATAAGAATCACTCACACACAAACACACTTATATCTCTTTCTACAAAAACTAACTACAACCTCGTTATTTCTCAACCACTGTCTTTATATTTTACTTATTAAAATTGGGCAAAAAAATATTTATTTTATGAAAATATCTTTATATTTAACATTTATTTCATATAACAGGCAGAAGATATGCATTTCAGTGCTATGTAATATAATGACATATAAATATATATTTGTGAATTTTAAATCTTAAATCAGTCGTACTGCTTATAAGAGTAAAATTGTATCGCAGTTAACTAGTCAATTTTATGAAAAATTATTTATTTAATATTTTAAAATTAAAATAGTATTTTTTATCATTATCCATCGATTGTAAATGTTTATATTAAAAATATACTAGTATAATTGCAGAGTATAATGCACGGTCGTTTTGACCTTGAGAGCAACAATAATTTATTGACAGTTTGACACACAAACACTCAATCTCTCTCTTCTCTCAGCACGGTTGGGATTGAACCACGTCGGGAGGGGAGGAAGGGAAACTATTCCTGCCAGTGGAAAATTGACAAATGGCAAATGAAAAAAGGGTTAAATTGCAATTTATCTCAATATTTTTATAGATGAGCAATTTCAATGGAACATTTTTTTTGGCTCAATTTCAATTCTAACATTATTTATTTGGAGTAATTCACATTCTTATTAATATATCTGTTCAGTTTGACTATTAATATAATAAGGCCATATAGCTAATGAGGGAAATTAAATAATATGTTATGCCTAAATCAGGGCATCTGTTTTCGACAATCAATTGACTGAGTTCCTTTTTTTCAAAAAAAAAAAAACTTAATTTTAGTTAAATGACATACTACATTATATTATTTAATCCATCTCATCATCTATATGGTCTTATCATTGGTCAATACACTTCAATTAATAATCAAACTGAACATATATATTAATGAGGATATAAATTCCTTTAAATAACTAATGTTGGGACTAAAATTGAAAAAAAAATTGTTAGGGTTAAAATTGCTCTTCGCTTAAAAATGGTTAAATTGCTCTTTACCCAATGAAAAATGACAATTGAACCACAATCTAATTCACAATTTTACGGCCAAGAAATAAAATAATGGAGTGAATAAATTTGGTAGTTAGATGTTAAAACTTGGAACCTACTCGTCATGAAAATTTGGATTGTGATCGATATGTTAGGGAGGGCTTGGCGGTTCAGGGATAAAAGCTGAACGCATTTTACACTCGCTAAAACGCTTGCAGCATTGCAGCAATAACATTTCCCCACTCTGCATTTTCATCTCGTTCTGGTACTGCAATAAACTAGTGACTTCATACATGGCGGGAGCTTTGGTCGGTGGTGCTTTTCTTTCTGCTTTCCTTCAGGTGGCTTTTGATAGGCTGGCTTCTCGCCACGTTCTGGACTTCTTCAAAAAACCAAAATTGAACCAGACGTTGCTCAATAAGCTGAAGATCGTGCTATTATCCATCGATTTTGTGGTTGACGATGCAGAGCAAAAGCAGATCACTAATCCTAAGGTGAAAGATTGGGTGGATATGGTCAAAGATGTGGTGTTCGACGCTGAGGATGTCTTGGATGAGATTGATTATGAAATGTCCAAACGCAAGCTGGAAGCTGAACGAAAGAGTCAAGCTAGTGCTATCAGCAAGGTACGAAACTTCTTTAGTGCTCCTGTTAGTTCATTTGAGAAGGAAATTGAAACCAGAATGAAAAATGTCCTTGAAAATCTAGAATATCTTGCATCTCAAAGGGATATATTAAGACTGAATGAACGTGATGGTAGTGCTGGTGTGAGAAGTGCTATACCAAACAGACTGCCAACTACATCTTTAGTGGATGAAGATGGAACATTTGGCAGAGATGACGACAAAAAGACCATTATTGAATGGCTGTTGTCAGAAAACTATAGCAGTCAACTGTCTGTGATTTCTGTTGTGGGTATGGGCGGTTTGGGTAAAACTACTCTTGCCCAACTTGTTTATAATGATAAAAGGGTGATGGATGAGTTCAACCTCAAAGTATGGGTGTGTATCTCTGATGAGTTCGATGTCTTGAGGGTAACAAGAACCATTTATGAGGCAATCACTGGTTCTAAGGATGATACCAATGATTTAAATGTGCTTCAAATTAAATTAAACCAACAACTTGCTCAAAAGAGATTTCTTCTTGTTTTAGATGACGTATGGAATGAAAATTATATGCTATGGGAGGCCTTACAATCACCACTCATTCACGGGGCTTTAGGAAGCAAAATTCTCTTAACCACTCGTAGTGGAAAAGTTGCTTCCACTGTGCGTTCTTCTAAAATACTTCCTTTGAAGCCCTTATCAGAAGTAGCTAGTTGGTCCTTATTTAGCAAATATGCATTCCATGATGAAAATGTTCTTTGTTCAAACTTTGACCTTGAAGAAATTGGTAGAAAAATCAGTGAAAAGTGCAAAGGTTTGCCTTTAGCTTTGAAAGCCATCGGGAGTCTCTTATATACAGAAATATCTCACGAGCAATGGAATGCAATTCTAAAAAGTGAGATATGGGAGGAAAAAAGTGACAAACAGATTCTCCCTGCTTTGAGATTGAGTTATTGCTACCTTTCCTCTCATCTCAAAAGATGCTTTGCTTATTCTTCAATATTTCCCAAAGGTTATGATTTTGATAAGGAGTACTTAATTCAATTGTGGATGGCAGAAAATTTTCTGACATGTGCTTATCAAAGCAAAGATGCGAGAGAAGTAGGAGAACAATTCTTTCATGAGCTATTGTTGAGGTCACTTTTTCAACAATCAACCATAGATGAAACACGTTTTGTCATGCATGACCTTATTAATGATATGGCAAAAGTTGAATATGGGAAGTTTTGCCATAGGTTGGAGGTAGATGATGTAAATAATTTGACAAAAATGACCCGCCATATTTCATTTTTGAGAAATAAAGTTGATTCATTTAAACGATTTGAGGTCATACATCGAGCTGATAAACTACGCACATTCTTGCCTCTTTCTTTGCCAGGTTATACAAGTACAAGCAATACATCTTTTCTTCACTTTATATCTAGCAAGGTTATCCAGAATTTGCCATCAAAGTTTATTTGCCTGCGAGTTTTATCTTTGTGTGATCATCTAATCATGGAGTTGCCTGAATCAATAGGAAGTTTCAAACATCTACGTTTTTTGGACTTATCTGGAACTAAAATAAGGAAACTGCCTGATTCAATATGTCAACTTCATCTTTTACAAACACTAAAGTTGTGGCGTTGTCGTCTTTTGGAAAAGTTTCCATTGTATTTCTACAACCTCATAAATCTTCATCACCTTGATTTTCGGGAAACTCAGGTGAGAGAGATGCCACAACAATTGGATAAATTGAAGAACCTTCAAGTGCTGTCATCATTTATTATAGACAAATCTAGAGAGACCAACATTAAACATTTAGAAGGACTTAATCTTCATGGTGCAATTTCGATATCAGAATTGCAAAATGTAGTTTCTTCTTCAGTTGCTTCAGCAGTCAATTTGAGAAGGAAGATACATCTTATGGAGTTAAAATTAGAATGGTGCGTGGACAATGAAAAATCACAACATGACAAGGATGTGTTGGAGAACTTCCAACCTCATCAAAATTTAAAAAAGCTATCAATTGGCAACTATGGTGGTATTGAGTTTCCAAATTGGCTTGTGGATCATTCATTGCCCAATATAGTGTCCCTAGAGCTCAGGAATTGCATATACTGTATTTCCTTGCCATCACTTAGCCTCTTTCCATCTCTCAAGTCACTGTCAATTATAGGGTTTCATAGTATAGTAGCTATTGGTCCTGATTTTTTTGGAAATAGCTCTAATGCAATAGCCCTAGAAATCTTGAGGTTAGGAGATATGACATGCTGGGAGGAGTGGAAATATGAAAATTTGACACTTACTTTCCCTTATCTTCGAGAGTTGAGTATAGAAAACTGTCCCAAATTGAAAGGGCAACTTCCTCAACAACTTCCTTCTCTAAGGATGCTAGTAATTTGCAACTGTGGAAAGCTTTTGTCTTCAATTCCATGGGCTCCATCGCTGGATAAATTGGTTCTTAGAAACTGTGGAAATGAGCAGTTGGAAAGTCTTCCATCAACTCTAAGAGTCCTTGACATTTCTGGATGCTTTGAAGAGTTATTATCAGTTGACAAAATTGAGAATACGATTGCTAGTAGTAGCCTTGAAGAGTTGAAGTTTTCGGACTGCCCTCATCTAGAATTCCCTCTGTGCTATTGTCATAACTTCATTATTGAAATGGAAATAAGAGGAAACTGTGACTCTCTTAAGTATTTTCCACTAGATTTATTCCCAAAGCTTCAATCATTGAAGTTGATTGACTGTAAGAATCTTGAAATGATATATATTTCTGTGGGACACCATTCTGCTCTTACAAGCTTGTACATACGAAAGTGTCCTAAATTTGTATATTTCCCTGAAGGAGGGTTCTTGGCAGCCAATCTAGCATTTTGTTGCATTGAAGAAATGAAGAATTTGAAATTGCTACCGGAGAGGATGCGCATTCTGTTTCCCTCCCTCACACATCTGGTAATAAAATGCTGCCCACTAGTGGAATCATTTCCAGAGGGAGGTTTCCCATCAGGTCTTATATATCTTGATGTCTTGGAATGCCCCAAACTCGTAGCCTCTCGAATGGGATGGAACCTGAGTAGCCTTACTTCACTACAATACTTGGGGATTGGAGATGCAGAGGACAAATACCTTCCTGATATTGGACTACTTCCTCCTACTCTCATGTGCCTTGTGGTCCACAACTGCCCGAATCTTACATCATTGGAACACAAAGGTCTTTTCCACTTATCCTCTTTGGAATGCTTGATATTTTGTGGCTGTCCTAAACTCCAATACTTTCCAAAGGAGGGTTTACCCAGTTCACTTGCTCACCTACGGATTAGGGGCTGTCCCTTGCTCAAAAAGCGAATCCAAAAATGGAAAGGAAAATACTGGGCACAGATTTCTCACATCCCTTTTGTCAGCTTTGAAGATCATATAGTATCTGTAACTGAGCTTCTCACCTTTGAGAACACCAGTCTCCGTACATTCCAGTAATCCATTAGGTATATATTTACTCCCTCCTTAAATTTCATTTCATGAGCATATTGTTTCTTTTTCAGGCTATTTGTTTCAGATTGAAAGATTTGCTTGATTATTTGAATTTCAAATCATGAAAACTAAAGGCTTTACTTGTTTGTTGCTGAGTGCTGCACATCATAGTGTTGCCCAGCAATTCACAATCCCACTCCCTGTGAAGGGTGTTTGTTGCACAGTACTGTGTTGCACAATGCTTTTGCAGTGGACAAGCATTACCCAAAAGGCAGATGTAGGTTTATGCCTTGGATTGTATCTAAAGAATGTGCCAAAATATGACATTTTTAAATTTTACTAAAAGCAGATAAAAAATGCAATTCTAATTGTGGTTTCAATCTAAGAACAATTTAATCTTTGTGAAGGGGATTGAAGTGCTTACATATTATGGGATTCTTTTTAATGAAACTCAATTTAACTCAACTATTTAATAAAAAAGATAATGATGTTATTCATGAGCTTTGGGTGATGAAATTTGCCAAATTAACTTGGTTTCCATTGCTGTTGAATTTGACAGTTGAGACAAGCAAGTTTAGTAGTACAACAACTCCAAGCTACAGACCCTAGTCAGACTACATGTTCTTATTCAGGTTACATTGATCTTTTACTTGCTCATTACTACCTATACTTCAAACATAATATCTGTCATAAAGAAGGCCCAACACAGCTACGTATATGTTCATATTGACAGACCATTGTCTGAAAGTGAGAATTTGATGATTTCATCAACCACAAATTGTATCTGCTCCACGAAGGTATACACATAATCTCATTATTTTCTTCCCCCTTCTTTTGATATCTTTTAGTCATGTATTTTATAATTCTTTTGGCTCATATCAAAGTAAGATGTCCAATATATGCACATAATATATATCACGAATCTATGAAATGAACTTACTGCATTTTAATTCCTTGCATTTTGAAATCCCAATGAAAAAGTCTCAAGGGCATCATGCAGGCAGAGACTGATTCGCTTTTCTTTTCTTTGATAGGCTCGCTATATTGTGTACCCACTGAACGTTAGAGACTCTTCTCCTCCTATCGTCCGATTGCTATGGAAGGTCCCCTCTCTTCCCCATCTACTCTTAATATCAAGAGCAAGATGACACATCCGTTGCTTAAAGATATATCATGATAGAGCAAGATTACCAAGAAGATGGGGTGCTTTTATTGCTGCTGAAAACCTGCCTTCTTCACACTCTAAGTTTCAACTAGTCATGCAGTATATGTTCTTTTGTTTTATACTTGACAAGAGAATATAAGAATGGAAGTTTGTGTCCAGATTTTTTAATTGTTACGTGATTTTCTTACCTGATTTCTTTTTTTTATCTTTAAGCATTTTCTTATTTAAATCCTTCGTCAGAAGAACTGTATTCTAACGATGATATTTTACAAATCTTACTTCACTAAACAAATTCTGTTACAAATGAGGATATTCACAGCATTCAATTAAGTATTATAGACTTGACATTCCTGCAGAATTCATTAAGACATGGTTAATAGTCATAGATGAAGTGATTCATTCAAAGTAGAGCAACTTGTGATATCATGATAGAGCAAGGTAATGCTTGTTGCTATTGCAACTTGTGAATCACTTAAAGTTATTAAGGCTTTGTTTGATTTTATTATCTGTTGTTTTTTTTTCTCTATAAAACAGATTTAAAAAAATTTTTTAAAAACAATTTTTTTTTTCAAAAAAAAGTTTTTGAGTAGTTTTTTTTAAAAAATTGTTTTTAAAGTGATATGCCAGTGGGGCTTTCAGTAGTGACGTTATGGTAGTCATTATTAATAGTGTGTTATCTATAGTGAATAAGTGGCATCTTAAAAAAAATGAAAAACTAAAAAATAAATAAGAAAACAAATAAAAATTGTTTTTTTAAATTTTAAAGACAACTTTTTGTTTCTTATTTTTTAAAATAATTGGGTGAAAACAACTTTACAAATAAGTTTTTTATTTTTTAGTTTTAAAAACAACATCAAACAATATCTATATATTTTTCTTTTGTTGAAAAGTGAGAGTTATGAATATAATTCATTTGAAACTTGCAAAAGTGTGTTAGGTTCACACTTAAAATCCGTGGAAGATTTTGATACACACACGTACATATCGGAAGATCAAAGTTTGACATAAGGCGAATTGAAAAAGCCTTTTATTTCAAGGGTAAGACCATCTACTGTTACGCTCTCCTGGGAAAAAAAGTTGAGAGGAAAGAAAAAAAAAGAGAAGAGAAAAGGGAAAGAAGACAAAATTAGAAAGAAAATATTAATCCTTTCTTATGTTTGGATGAAGAGAGAAAATAGAAAGAAAAGAAAATAAGTAAAAATTTAAATGATTAAAATACCTTTATCCTTGTATCAAAATACATTATTTTTAAAATTAAATTAAATATTACAATAAAAAATTATATTGAAGATACTTTTTTAAAAAATTAAAATTAAATTATTTGATGAAAATACATTTTTATTTAATTATATCTTGACCAAAAACTGAAAAAAATCCTTTGACTAAAATATTAGGGCTATTATTGCAGTTGGAAATTTGCTTCACAATCATTGTTCTTTTGAAAATCGGAACAAAAAATGGGGTGGCAATGGCAACCACAGTGGCCAAGTGACTTGCATGGGGAATGAATTGGTTCCGCAGTGAGAGCGGAGGAATATGATCATCAATATCAATCATCAATCAATATATAATAAAATATTGTTTCTCTTGTAACATGTACACTAAACTATTCTTTATTAAGACCCAATATTCTAAAATAATTTTGTCTGCTAAATCAGTTTTATGT
>JBAGKO010000010.1:14503529-14514856 GCA_037177275.1 Acacia concinna
TGTTTTTATACATTAAAAGTTTTCATCATCTCCAAAATTTTCAGAGTCCCGCGTCTGTGCAGCTATAATCATCTCCACAATTTGATGGAGTTCCTAGTTATTTTATATTTTTATTGCGTAGTGCATAGCAGGGGAGTGTCTCTGTGCTTTTATGGTGTCTTTTGTTTCCTTTCAGTCAATCGATCCACAAAGTGCTTGAGTTAGCCACGAAAGCATTGTGCAACACTTTTGTCATTTGCACACACTACCACTACCTTGTAGAAGAGACTAAACATGCTATGAATTCTGGCTACTGTGTGAATATTCACTTTGTTTTTGGGGATTCCAATAGGAGTACTGATCCTCTTGCTAAGATTGCAGATAGGATATCTACCGACTTTTTGGCCCTATAGAAACCTCCTCCATGTTGGCCTCCCTCCACAGGTGTTGCTGTTGGTGTTTTGTTAGCCTCCTCCTGATATGTGTGTGTGTGTGTGTGTGTTTATCTCAAACAGACCTTAAAAAAAGATCTTTATACATGTCTATCCATCTGCTGATTATCCTTAGTGTCACTTGTTTAGTGGGCTATGATCAATTGGCAGTCATGTCTTACGTTGAGTTTGAATGTTGTAGCCATTTGGAATTTGTCTTGAAGAATTGTGGCGTGCTTATATAGGGATTAAAGATTAGGGAAGTGCCTGGCTATGGGCTGATGGATTATGACGTATGTATGTAAAACCCTAATCTTGGTGGGACAGATAATTGTATATGTGTGGCTAAAACAACCAGTGGCTAAAATAATTGGGATCAAATATTAAGGATTGCGTCATCTGAGACAGGGCCTTGTATCTACGTTTGAAAATACTTCTAGCTCACTGGGGAGTTAACTTCTTGGTTTCTTTGGATGAATTTAAATTATTCATATGCTATTTACCCTGTGACACGTGAGTATACATGTATTTCTTGTACTGCTATAGAGCTAAAAATGTGGTTGGAATTGCCCCATTAGAACCACACAGTACCATAGCAAACGTTAGCTGAAGAGAAGATGCATCATTATAGCCAATGTGAATGAATTTTTCTCGTTTGCGGCAGTGGTTATCCGCACAGCCGCAAGAATCTGTACTGCTCTATCAATTAGGCCCATTTGGATACGGCTTATAATAAGTGATTTATTTTTTTGATGGGTTTATAATAAATAGCTTTAAAAAATAATTGACTTATCAAAAGTTGTTGTGTTTGGATGTGACTTTACAAAAGTGACTTTTTTTTTTATGAAACATGTTTGGATGATAAGTAGAAAAGTGACTTATGATGAAATTTTTAAAATAATTTTTTTATTTAAAAATAAATAAGAGATGTGTAACATCCCAAATTTTTATTCATAAGATTCCCTAAGTATATGAAAATATCAGGGGAACAAATGGTCGATTTTGGTGTAACAGTCATAGATAAAGTAAGTTTTGGCTAATTTTTGTAATGAAACTGGCAGCAGTCTTATTGTATGTCAGTTTATCTTTAGCAAATAATGTTTCAAAAATCATGAAACTTCCCAATCTAAAACTAGACATTTAAAGCTTTAATTTGATATGTCATTTACATGATTTGGATGTATATATTAAGAGATCTGAATTTTTGAAGTTTGCCTAGTGAAATTTGTCAGTTTCTGGAGCAGTGTTCAAAAATGAAATTATTGGGAATTTTATGATTCCAATTGAACCAATAAAGTATTTTCCCCTAAAACTAGACTTAATAAGGGACATTTGAGTTTTAGAATCACCTCAATTGGATATTTGTATAATTAGATATGAATTTTCAAAGTTGGGTGAAAATTCTGTCAAAAAATATGAATTTCAGAAATATAATGGTATGTTTGTAATTTGTGGCTCAACTAAGGATAAAGATGGAAATAATGTATAATAAAAATTGAGGAGCACCCATAAATTATTTGGAGACTAATGAAAATCAGTTTGAAATTTTCTGAGATAATCGATATACTGACTCTGTAAAAAATTCAATCAAATAATCATTTTTCCCCTTCTCTCTCCTCCCCACAAAAGCCAATTTTGGCTTCATGCTTTGAAGCTAAAAAAGTAAAAAAAAAAAAAGCTACTTTTTTATGTCATACAAACACAAAAAATTGAATAAGCCACTTAACTTATTAAAGCAAAGCTACAAAAGCCACTTTTTTTGTGCCATCCAAACATGCACTTAATCTTAAATATAATTTTTTAAAATATTTTTTTAACTTTTTTCTAATTTATCTTTATTGATATTCTTTCACCAATGATAAAGGAGGAGACAATTAGAAGAAATTATTAGAATATTTTAGAAAATACATCACATATTAATTAACTCAATTAGTTTATTATTTTAATCAAATTAGATAAATATATCTTATATTAAAGTTTCGAGGTAGTATTTTGGGAGAATCCTAATTAAATCTTTTTAAAATAACAAAATCCAAATTTAGACCTACACTTTTAAGAAATTAATAATCCGGTCGTGAGGGCTAATTAGAGATTTTAGAATATTGTTGAAAGACCATAATACCTCTATTTAAGTTAAAAATGAATATTATATATACATATAAATATATTACATTTCAATGTTTTTGCAAGTATACTAAAAGTTAAGATCCCAATGATACCAATAATTAAAAGAAGCATAGATTTAAATATTAAGGTTAAATGTACATGAAAATATATAAATTAAAAACATTTATTTTTACCTTAAATAGAGGTATTATGGTCTTTCAATAACATTTTAAAATTCATAATTAGGCATCACATCCTTATTAATAATTATATTTTTTGCCAACGTCCTTATTAATAATTTATTAAAAGTGTAAGCTTAAATTTAAATTTTTTTTTAATATTTTCAATTAGGATAATCGTACCTTCCTCACATGTATCATTGTTACGGTGACATTCCTCAAGTGATGGGGATCGCCGCTGTAAGACTTGATGGGACACTGAGTATCCTGGTGGTGGTGGAGCATAGCCACAATCAACATGGACCTTGGTTTCAATGGTAGGGTAAAACGAACGCTTATTACTTATTACAAAATAAATAATATACTCATTTTAATTTTAATTATAACGTTCAGTTGACTTTTTATTTTTAAGGATTGAAAAGTTAATTATATTATTTAACTATATGATATGTTGTGTTTTACTATATTATATATTAGTTTTGAAGAAAAACGATAAATTTTAATATCTCAAAGTATAATTAGTTTTCTTAAAATTTTAAAAAAATTAACTGAGTTTTATAATTAAAATCGGAAGAAATAAGTTAATATAAAAAATAGAGATGGTGCCATTTGCAACTGCGCAAACAAACCACAAAGTGAATGGCACGTATAAAAGAATGATGGTGCATTAACATTAGAGGCACCACATTAATATTCTACTTGTATCGATCTATCTCGCTCCATACAACATTCTAGTTTGGGGTAATTGAAGCTCAATTAAAACGACAACTCATGACACTGCTAGTTTTAGCTGTGATTGGTTGTTCCCTATGTAAATAGCATACAGATAAAGACGAACTCGATATATATAGTATACACATGCATGTATGTAAATTGATATATATGTGGAGGGGTTAAAGAAAAAAAAACAAGGAATGGTATATATATATAAGGCACTTGTCGGCCAAAAAGGAAAAAGGAGAGCTGGAGTTTCTTGACCTCGTGTTGTTTTTTGCATGAAATGCAATGGAATTTATTCGCTGACCCGTTTTCTTTTTCTTTTGGTGCTGTCTACAGCACACCAGTAAATGAACCAATTCCTATTTTCTTTCCATTTCAAGAACTATATCCATCACTACACATTGTCGGTTCTTATCATGATCGCTATTTTAATTTTATTCAGCTTTAGATGGTCAATTAATTAGTCTCATCAACATATATAGTCCATAAATAGACTATAGAAATAAAATAACTACTCTCTTCCAGTTCCACTAACTCGGCATCTGATTTTTTTTATTTTTTCCCCTTTCTTTCCTAATTGCCTTTCTTTGAACGACGAGGCATCAAGAAGCCCAATAAGGTAATTGCAGTTCACATTAAATTATTAAGAATATTTGTGCAATGTAACCTAAAAATACAAAAAAAACCAGAAAATCAATATGCCAGAGCAAAGGAGCACGACAGAATAATGTTTGTCCAGAACCACAAATCAATGCTATTCTCGTTGTTGTCACTCAGATTTCATAGGATGTGTAGGTGCAGGATTTCATTCTGGCCCAAAGACTTCAGCTTCGTGACAACGAATCAGAAAATTGACACTCAAGGCTCAGTTTGGGCCTTTTGCTGATTCTTGACTTTTGAGTTGACAAAACTGTGGGCCGAAGCCCAGTGGACTTGGATTATAAGGCTCAGAAGATAAGTGCCGAAAGCCTACACCCTACCTCAGTTTTATGGCCAATTATATAAAGCTGTTTCAACCAATAAATTGTTGGTTAAGGTGGTAAACGGCCTCACCTTTATATAGAGAATAATACAAGTTTAAAATTTTGAAAATGTGAAAAAACTCTTTATGCTTTCAGCATAGACAAAGATTATACCATTAAGCAAATAATAATTAAAAAAAATGCACAAACTCAATTTGTGAGAGTCAAATTCTACGTTAAATTGATCAAAGTTACTGATTTGAATAACATGTCTAAGAGGTATTGTCTAAGCTTCGTTTTTAGCTGAAACTGTAATAATTGATGTGGACAAGGGAGAAATTAAGTCTGAGGCATGATTAGAGTAAAATACTAAGAAAAATGAGGCTTTTAGAAAGCTAATCATGTCTTGCCATATAAGTATGAAGAAATACATGTATCGAAAAACTAGAGGCTGCTTCTGATTTAAAAGGTGTAAGTGTGTCTGAGTTCAGATAACTTTGATACTCTTTATGAGGAAGGAAACGCGGCTTTAAAATTTGTGGGGCAAAGACGAATTTGCATTTGTCAAGCTCATACTCATTTTAGTTAATATCATCTGAAACTGTTTTGGAATAATTGCTTATAAGTCTCAAACTAAAGAATATTGAATATAAAAAGGTCTCCAAATTTTATTTATTATTAAGAGGTCCCCAAGGATTTGGAAGTAATTTGGAACAAGTCTGAAATGACCTCATTGTCCCGTGTTCTTTAATTAATTTGTCTTGCCATATTGATCTCTTTAATTAACTTGTCTTGCCATATTGATCTGCATGAAAGTGCGTCTATAAATGAAGTTTTTCTTCACACAAAGTATGACAAGTGGATGGAAGCCCTTAAACATTTGAGACGAAAGTTGACTCCAAGACAATACCCCAACCTCCATCAAGACCAAAAGAATGAAAAGAAGGCATCAAACAAGATCAGTTCTAATGAGTATGAGATGATATTTAGAAAACCAGGGATGATAAATTTAATGTTTAACCTCTTGCAAGATATAGGAAAAAAAAAGTAATGTATATTTAATATTCCTAGCTAGTGGGGAGCTGTGAGTAATTTTCCCATATATATCTGATAGAGCCGTATGCAACTCACTTTAAAATTTGTCCAACGTTCAGCCCTCACAATGATTACTCTGATGAGAAAGAAGAGGAAAAAGAGAAAGAACGAAAAACATATAGAAAACTTCACTACCATTATTTAACCTTTATGTATATCGGAATTGGAAGCATTAATATTGATCACATATATTTTATACATATCAGTTCATCATCAGGGTTATATATATATATATATATATATATATGCATTCTCAGCTATCTCCCACATAATACATCTCTAATCTATCTGAGAACAGTTTTTATACATGGATTTTTCACTTTTAACAAGATATAATTTCTCTGATCTGTTAAATTAAAACTGGCATAAAATTATGGCTAGTGGTGAATATAATGAACCTCCATGTGTGTACATATATATATCCAGGGTTTGCGGCTAGTGCTTGCCAAAGATTGCTCAGCAATTTCTCATTCATATGATTGCATACAGCTCAAGATTGTTGATTAGTCTGACGACAAAACAACACCTCAATATCCTCATCACTAACTACAGTTCAGGCCCACTCACCCAACAAACTCACTACCACATTCTCATTCATATATATTATCAAATTTAAGAAGCTGATCGTATACATACGTGTATATATATATATATCCTTGTCAATTTGCGACAGCTCAAGTAAGGATTGTGTTTAATTAAACAAATTAATAACCCAGCAGCTCAGCTAGCACCCAAGAAAGGATGGTGCAAAGTATATATATAATACACCACTGTCGTTCTCTCTTAGCTTGTTTGTGCTTTGGACAATTATTCATAAATTTTTATGACTTGTAATCCAATAGGTTTGTTTCTCTTGCTTAGTGGCTGACTGCAAAATCTCCTTCAACAACCGTTAATTTATACTTTAAACTGATGAGTGCTTGGGGTGACAAAATTAATTACCTTCTCGTCAATAAGAAAAAATTATATTGTTGCTATTTGTTGGATGGGATTGGATCTTTGAGGAGTATAAGAAGAAAAAATGAAGCGAAAGTAATGCATAATGTCTTCAAGGCGTGGGTAACATGTTCCTTTAAGTTTAGTTCACCCTTACCTATATCTATCTTATAGGGTGCAAATTGGATTGACGGGTGAATTTCCTGCAAAATACAAAGAAGACCCTTGGATATAGATTGCACTCCTAAAACTCAAGTAAAACAACAATGACTTTTATAAAATGATAATTTGACTTTATCTTTATGTGCGCTCATAGATAAAGGCAATGAGTTTGATCTTTTGTGAAGTTTCTAATTATGTATCTTATTTGTCTCTCCCAAATGAAGAGATGGTGGATGGTATTTATAAATCATGAAGTGATGTCTTGAAGTGGTGCCTCTTAAACCAACACTTTTTCAATTAAAAGTCATAAAACCATATATTAAATTCATGAACCCCATATATCCATTCAATAACTAACATAACTTAAATAACCAACAGTTATTTGAAATGGCTCCATGAAGAGTTACACTTCTATAGCAGGTAGGATTATCTTGAAAACCAAGACAACCTTTCACCAAAAACCTTTAGTCATAATAATTCATATATATGTTTCTAGGAATTAAAGAGACATCACCTTGGTGACTTTGTTATAATTCCTTACATAATCCTTTACATAAAATCTTTAATTTATAAGGATATGATTTTTCGACAAACATATCTTTTCATTTTAAAATATTCTAACACTACTTGTATGGTTAGATTTCCATTTCCATCTTATTTTTGGAAGATATTCCCTTTTCATAATCATTAATGCGAGATCGTTTTTAGTGGAGAAAATAGAGGAACTAAGGAGATGGGTTTACATGAATTTGAAACCATCTTATCTCTCACTATACATAGGATTAATGAAGCCAAGCCATACTAAACGACAACGTCCACTAAACCAACCTTATCTTTTAGAGCTACTTATTGGATTACGCACTTGATCTCTCGCCCAAAAAAAAATTTACTTGTGGTTAAAAAACTACTTGTACCTTTCATGGTGGTAGGAATATCTTTTCTACAACTGTGGTTTCATCAAATTTTAAAAAAACCCATAATGCTTGACTTTCCCTGGAACAGTATCATTTGATGAGATTTCATGCTGTTGGAGATATGGAATTTCATTATTCTACCCGAATGTACCTTTGCCGATGAAAGTGACAGCCTTAAAACAATATGATTAGTGTTGCTGAAGAATAGAATACAGTTGTTCTTTTACAAATCCAATTATGATATTCCTTATTAAATAGTTTAATTATATTAACTCCACAGTACTCTTGCTATAACCGCAGGATGACAAGACTTTTCCTTTTCCTTTCCCCTTTTAACACTGATCAAGAACTGAAATATTATTCCTTCAATCAAAAAGATTTTGGCCGTAATAAAGCGGTTTTTATCATTGGATTCCTCGAGCTTGCATCCATCAATATATCACTGTTATGGTTAGAGATAAAGATAAGAGAGCATACAGGAAAAGAAACAAAACCAAATACGATAACTGATAGATTTTCTTATGGGAAAGTTTTTATCAGAGGGAAATCTTGTGAAGTGTGATAGCCCTACTTGCTTAACTCGTAGCTAAAAGCTATAAAGATATAGTTTATTTAGTTAGTGGCCACTAGTTTATTTCACTATTATATTGTTCTTCATGTGTTTAAATAATATATTGGATTTTCTTGTGGGTAGTGTTCCATATTCACGCCCATCGATTTTGACTAAGAGAGAGAGGGAGAGAGAAAGGAGGGGGAGGAGGAGGAGGAGGAGGCAATTTCAGTGAGAAGACACTTGTACTCATGGCTTTGGTGACTGAGTCATCCTTTTTCTAGATTTTTTATTGGTCTATATCCTTTTCTAGATGAAGTGTTGCAAAAAAAAGATTGCCTGTAAGATCTGATTTTGGTTTGGCCCCTAAATCTGATCATACTACGGGAAAAAGGAAAAGCATACAGCAAGAGGGGGAAAAAAGAGAAGACCATAGGCACGAAAAAAAGTTTCCCTTTGGAATCTAAATGCAAAATTTAATCCTCTTAGAAACAACATTTTCTTCATCTTTACATTGTCATCACGTAGAGAACCGGTTACTTAACTTACTTCTCCTAGTAGGAATAATGATATTATTCACAGAATAAGAAAATTACTTTTTAGGTTAATATTTAATGTATCATCACCTGAATAAAAAGTTAATATTAGTTTTAAATATAAGACTCATTTTATATGTTTATTAAGTTTTTTTAAATAAAACTAATGCTATTTAATATTCCCTCAATAATAATTAAACAGAAGAGGAAGAGAATTAAGTAAGATGATTATAACGTTTTAGGAAACAACGTATGAATTAACTTAATTAATATATTTAATTCCCTCAAATTACTCAATCAAATATTATATTAAGGACAAGAGGAGCAATTAGCCGAACTTCGCGGGTGGTAGTAAAAATTAAAACTTTGACAGAAAAAGGAGATAGAAATCATTGTTCTTGGTCACTTTGATTTGCATTCATGATTTATGATACTCATGGTCCTTTTCGCAGTAGTCTTTATACAGAAAGCCTATCATTAGAATCACTAACTCACAGCAACACACACCTTCATGCAATAGCCTAGCCTAGTTGACTTTGTCCTTTGGCCATATCATTCTCGTAAGGCTTTTGATAACCCTACACACCTTAAATTAATTGCAAAAACATGCAAGCCGTCCAAAGTTTTTCTTCCTTTCCCCCCTTTCCAACATGAAAGAATATTAGTAATCATCAAAATTCTGCATTTCCCACCCTGTATTTTATATATGGGCCTATGTAATTATTCGGTTTATGGGTTTTGACCAATCTGATGTAAGTAAAACACATTTCATGCAATAAAACTAGAGACCCCCACTTGACTTTTTCGGGCAGTCAAATTTCGAAATCAAGGTGTTCATATCAATATATATGATCGATAATTCAGGAAAGGTAGAGAGATATATATCTGATCCTAGCTATCGATGTAAAGCAAGAAAGCAAAAAAGACGCAAGATTGTGTTGTGCCTCTACATGCATGCTGCTAAGGAACAAGTTAAAGGCACTGTATTTAACCACTTCCGACAAAATGGGTCTTTTAACCATCAAAGAAGGCATAGTTATTACATTGCTGTAATAGAACCAAGTGATGATAATGTCACTTTTTAACCAGAGTTTTGTATTCTTGTCCCTTATGGGGTAATAAATGATTAAATCCAACCTATATAGATCCCTATGTACGTAATTACACTCACAGTCACAGACGGATCAGAACAATAAAAAAGAGGAGATAAAATGATTCGAAATCTAATCATAATAATGATCTCGATCGAATGCGATGGTTGGCATAAGAGAGATCGATCACGTACAGTGTGTGTGTGTAGAAACAAATAATAATGGGGATTCCTAGAATGATGCTGATCGAGTTGGTGTGGGGCAAGGGAATTTATATACAGATCAAAATGTGAAGGTGGCCTACATACGTGAAATAACTAAAAATATGACACAAATATATCTTTAGTGGTGGTGGGATAGCAAACATGCTTGATTTGTTCCAAATGAAGAAAGAATATGAATTGCATTGAATGAAAGGTGGCCCAATGAAATCGGTGCATGATCATACGGCATGGCTATCACTCAACAAGAAAATAAAAGATCAGTCCTTTTAGAGAGAGAGAGAGAGAAGGTGAATTTAGGAAGAAGATATGTAATGAGAGAGAGGGTGGAGTTTGTCACAACTTTAGGGAAATGAGAGATGATGGTTTGGGAAAGGAGGTTGAGAGGAAGATGTTCATCAGTTATAGTTCAGAAGGGTTTTGAAAGGAAGATTGAAAATTGAGGAGATAAGGATCGTTTCCTCAGTCAGGGCATCATTTTGTTGGCCATCCAATGATACCACCCATAAAGTCTCTATTTATAATTATATTTCATCTGAAGTTAAAAGCTTAAAAAAAAAGGCTGGTTTATTTTTTATCAGCAGACGAGTTTTTGGTGAAAAAAATTACATATATCTCAATAATGCCGTGTAACAAAACAAGATTGAATGAAAGAAAAATTTTGATGTTCAAGTCTTGATAGTAGCTTTTTATTATTGACTATAAATAACATAATTGAATTATATATTAACATTGATAATAATATCGTTTTTAATGTCGGTGCACTTGGTATTGCTATGGAAAAAAACATTTCTTTGTTTGTTTGTTTTTTTTGTAAATCCCAAAAAACAATCAGGAAAATAGGTAAAAGATGGATCAAAACTATAAAATGTGAAAATCCTAAATCAAGCATTTTTTGACTTTTTTTCTTGGAATTATGAAAACACCACTGAATTTTAACGTCATGAGGCTCTTAATTAATAACAAGACTATTTCAATTAACAACACCAGTACAACAACTTATAGCGTAAATATATAGTATATAAATGCTTTTGTTGTTGTTAATTGAGATAGCCTTATTATGAATTAAAAGCCTCATATTGTTAAAATTTAGTGACATTTTGTAATTTTAGAAGAACAAAAAGTATAAAAAGGTCTGATTTGGGATTTCCGTATTTCATAGCTCTAATCTGTCATTTACTTATTTTCCTAGCTCTAATTCAGTTTATTGTTTAAATAATTGTTGAATATTTTAAAAATTATTAATAAAAATTCCCATCAAGTAGCCAACCATATTTGAATTTTTAGGGCACCATTAAAAGTCATGCCTTAAAAACAAAGTTGAAGTCTTTTAGCCTTGATGATCTGTGCCCTAGCTAGTTCAAAAAACTTAGTTAAAGCCAATGAAATGTAAATCCTGTTTGGGGGGGGGGGGGGGAATGTGCTTGTCTTTCATATTGTTTCAA
>JBAGKO010000010.1:14523540-14536804 GCA_037177275.1 Acacia concinna
CCCCCCCCTCACACCTATACTAATGGAGTTTAATTTAGTAAATGTGCTTGTCTTTCATATTGTGTCAAACTAAGTTTGAATTATAATAAAAAATGTGTTTACATTTAGTATTTGACTTCGCTCGAAAACATTAAACTTATATGTATATATGTCTCTCATAACTATTTTGCAACTTTATCATTTAGACCATCTTAATTTTACTCTCATCTCTTGTAGAAGCATGTCAATTTTACATGTCAAAAAACCAAAATTTATGTTTAAACCCAACCAAATCTTAATTTTTGAATAATGACAAGTGAGATGATTTCTTTAAAAACAAAGTTACAATTACAAATGATGACTAGCTAGATCTCCTCGTACCCTGCTTGGATAATTCCTTTTCTTTTCCCCTTGATTTTAGCTTCACTGGCATGTTGACGTTAAATATAAGCTGAAATTAGTCCCTAATCCTTCATTAGTCCTCGGGCTTATGCCCATCCTTTGCCCTTGGAGTTAGAATGCACTATGATAACGGAGGCTAATTGGAAAAGGAAGGGGCTTTATCAAGGTCGGCTACGCCATTTTGCTCATCATTGCAAAGATCAACGGTGTCCACTTCCTTACTAAAAGCTAGAAGGAAACAGAGTGCGCCCCTATATTACATCATTCCTCTATTCTATTGTAACCATCTTCCCCCCAGTACTATTTTCCACCATTGACATTCTCTTCTTCCACCCAACAAATTAAGAAAGAGGAGCGGCTGAGAAGTTTAGGATCTTCTTTCTTCTCTGATAAGGCCAACTGGGAAAAAGCTGAGCTTCTCCTTCTCCACAAATGTAGCTCAATTTTGTTTCTTCAATTCTCATTGCTCTGAGTTCAAAGCTTTTTGTGTCTCTTTATCCCACTTTTCGACTGTTTTCAGTTCGCTTCTTTTATCAGCAACTTCCTTGTGAGGTTCATTCGGCACTAGCAGCTCTCCAACTCTGTGTTCAACCCATGTCTTCGGATATAAGCTAGAATCTGTGTCTACTCCCTTAACTTCCTGCTTTTGTTCCTTGAAGGGTTAAGGAGCTTCCGTACGCATTCGATGGATAATTGCGTTGTGTGCGCGCTTAAGGACACTGATGTTGTAGTTCATAGTATAGCGGTTTTGCTTCTCTTTCCGCGCGTGTAAATCCTTAGAAGCTATTGGAGTAGAGTTCGAAGCTTTGGGTAGTGGGACTTGTGCTGGAATTCGCACGTATTGTGCGAGTGATGGGTACGGATCTTCTGCTATTGCCAACAGTTGGACCGCCATTAAAACGGCGAGCAGGGTTGAGAAGGAAGCAAGCTGGAAGAGGATCTTACAGGGGAAGCTAGCTCACGGGGATTGTGGGTAATCAGTATTTTGGTGTTTTTTTCTGGGGTGTTACTGAACGGTCAATTTCTAGTGTTTGGGTGTAGAAATCTTAGTAAGATGGGTACCAACTTGCAGCAAGTACTCAGAAGCCTCTGTTTGAACTCTGATTGGAAGTACGCCATCTTTTGGAAACTCAAACATCATGCTCGCATGTACGTACAATTTTACATTTCCGTGTTCAGCAGCTTAGATATTGCATCTACGTCTTGATGACTATACAAGTATTCCCTCGTTTTGAATGTTAATTACTTTGAGTACTTTTGTAGATTTTGCATATTTGATATGAAATTTGACTTTGAGGTATCCGAACTTATTTACCATGCTTAATGTGTTTAATTATTTACGCAACTCAAGCATATAATGATTTTGTTGGTTTTGGACTTTAAAGATCTTGATTATTTAGAATCCTTGGAACAATAACATTTTCAGTGTTGCTTGCTCGTGCCATCCATTAAGTTTGGAAAGAAAACTTAATTTTTCTAAAAGCATGTTGTTTGATGAATTGTGATCCTTCTGTCTTGTCAGGGGGCTTTATGTTACTTTCATTATGACAAATCCAATAGGGCGAGGTTTATATTTGTTTTTGGTATTTGTTGTTGATATTTAACTCAGATGGTAATATATTTTTTTCTTGTAATAATTGACAACGGATTTATTGTCTTAGGAAGTAGTTTATGATGCATTCCTTTAAATCACTTTCTGAGCACGGTACCTGCTTGCAGGATCTTGACATGGGAGGATGGTTACTATGACAATCCTGATGAACATGACTCTTTAGAGAATAAGCCCAGCCAGAAGGCCTTGGAACAGGTTGATGGTGGTCAATTCTCACATGACCCTCTAGGGTTAGCTGTGGCAAAGATGTCATATCGTGTATATACTTTAGGGGAAGGGTATGACTAGCCCAGCATGTATGATGCTATTTAAAATTAATTTTAGCTGCTATAAAGCTCTTACCTGAAGCTTTAAATCTTTAAGTGTCCCACAAAAATTATAGGGATTGCTCTTTCTTTAAACTGTTTACTGTTTCTCGTTTTTATCTCCTGACTCAGCCTCAAAGAACGCTGAAACTTTTGCTGGTCATAATGGGAAATGTCTACAACTCAAAATAATGACAACAGATGAACTAAGATTATTTTACTAAATAAGTTTGCATCGCATATTGTATTTATCCTTCGTTTTACAGTATTGTTGGACAGGTAGCTGTTACTGGAAAACATCGGTGGATCTGTGCAGGTAATCAAGTTGCAGGTGCTGGCTCATCATATGAGGTGAGGATTCTTTTTAAAGTTTTGTTAATAAGATTTTGAAGGCCCGCCCTTAGTATTTTTGTCATCAATGTACTGATTTAGTATCCTCCTCCCTTCCTGGTTTGATTTTCAGTTTGTTGATGACTGGCAATCCCAGTTTTCTGTTGGGATCAAGGTAAGCCAACATATCATCCTTTCAACACGTCAAAACCACGTCTGCTGCAAGAGAGATCATTTATTTTACCAAGAAATTTGAAATAACTATATCTCGGCCCCATGCATTGCATGGAAGTCAAGGGAGCAATCTTCAATGTTCATGGCCCATGAACACTGTGACTCGCTATAGATTTCTATAGAGTAGATTTTTTATTTTTTTTTATTTTTTTGCCTTCTTCTCTATAGAAGATTTCCATGATAAGAATGGTGAACTTTTTTATTTCAATTTTCAATAACATCAGAAAAATAGACCATATATGCCCATGCAATAACAGGATGCTAGCTCATTATTACTATTTCACTGGATTCAACCAAAATTGTTATCAATCCTTAGGTTGTATTTGGAGTATAGTGTTTGCAAAGTTATGTACTTTCAGCTGTCGTCTCTTGTTTTGTTGTTCAGCATAGAGGTCTTCTTTATTGAACCAGAGTTCCAGACTGGTGTTGTTGACATTTTCAAATATTTTGATTTGCCAAGCATTATGCATGCTATCAATATTTTGCCATCTATTGAATAGACGCTGAACAAAACTTTTTGTTTGGTCAGATTTATTTTGGTAAATTGAAAAGGAACCACGGTTGAACCTTTCTATGTTACATATAATCAAACGGTTGTCACCAGTCCAAAAAAAAAAATGAAGGATGATAGGAGTTAGTATCTAGACTTATGTTTTACAATGTGTTTGAAAATTACTGATTATATATCAAAGATGGTTTTGTTTGCTGCATTGCTTTACTAACTTGGTCGTGTTACAAAGATTTTTTAACCTACGAAGTTATTTTCTTGCCTTGTAGACCATTGTTGTTGTAGCTGTAGTTCCACTTGGAGTTGTTCAGCTGGGCTCATTAAATAACGTAAGGCAAAGCTCTATTGTTACTTGCTTTGATTAAACTCTTTATCCCTTCTGATGAGGAAGAAGATAGTTGTCTTAAACATTTTTATGTTGATGATTTTTGTTAGAAATTCTACTGGATCTTTAGCTTTCCTTTTTGTTATAAAATTATATTTCTCTCTTTTCATGTGCTGATCTATGATTTTGTTGGATGTTAAGCTTTTCATTCATACATTGAATGTTTATCTGGAGGTCCCTGTGAATTGAAATTTTTAATAGTTTGCTCTGCTTCTGCCATCCCAGGTGATAGAAGATACAGAGTTTGTAACTCACATCAGAAATCTTTTTCTGGCTGATCAGCATTACGCAATAGGCCATTCTCTTGATCAAAAACAAAGTAGGGTGAAGAATGTCTCACCTCTGGTAAATTTCTATCTCCAATTCTGTGTATTTTTACTACATCAATGTGCTAATGTCAGTGGGGATTGGTGCTGTTTGTTTGTGGTCACAAGCATGTGCTGAGACTGAAGTAGCAATTAGTGCAATGACGTTATTTGTTCAAATTCAATAATTAAGAATTATCCGTGTTTAAACATCTTCCTTTTCAGCCACATGTATTGATGAAAAAGTTTTCTCTGAATATTTTATGTGCTTGCTTACAGGATGTGGAGAAAATCAGAAAGAGTGAGGCACTGAATAATTTGATGTCCTTCCCATGTTCTGAAAAGAGCTTTTCCACTTCCTGTGTTACTCAGGATATGGCTGTTGATGTGGTCAAGCATGGGGGGTCTGAGTTTAACTTTGATGAAAGTTACATTTTACTTCAGTCAATTTCAAATTTGATGGATCTGGAGGATCAGAAATTCTTAGAGATGAGATCTCTAAACAAGAGAGAGTGTGAAGTGGGTAGTAGTGGCCGCAAAGACACGAGGGTGGAATCAGAAAAAAATATGTCTTCCTTGGTACTCAATTCTGTTTCAAATGATAACAGCTTCCAAGATTTAATATGTCCGCCAGAAAAGGTTGGAGCTCATTCTGCCGGCACCCCTGCAGACTTTGTTGATGCTGTTGTTTATGGAAGTGATAAGCTACCACATGTGGAGCCTAACCAACAAGGCGTTTTCAGTGTCTTTAGACCTTCAGATGCGAACTTCCAAAGGGGCACATTGAAGTCAGAGTTTCAGACTGATCCTTGTTACAAGGATGTCCCAATCACAGTGTTAAAGTTCCCTGCTGGCTGTGAGCTGCATGAAGCTCTTGGACCAGCTTTTCTGAAACGGAGTAAATACTGTGATTTGGGGGCATGGGTGAATCAAGATGTTAAAGCTGCAGATATGCCAGATAAGAGTAGCTGTAGCCAGCTGACTTCAGACTCTCGTCAAGAACATCTTTTGGAGGCAGTAGTGTCCAATGCTCACCACAGTAATAATGATGCAAATAGCGACTTATCATTTTGTACATCAGTGCAGTCTGGCATGGAATCTCGAAGAAATCCCGAAGCTTCTATTCACACCATGTGCACTATAGATTCGGAATGTTATTCTATAGATCAGTCCTCTCTTATCAAAGAGGACAAACGGCCCTGTTTGAGTTCATCTGGAATCTGTGGTGTAATTTCTACCAAAGGTTTTTCTTCTGCGGGTCCTAGTTCATGTAGTGAAAGGTTTGAAAGGTCTTCTGAACCAGCCAAGAACAAGAAGAGGGCTAGGGCAGGGGAATCTTGTAGGCCAAGGCCAAGGGACAGACAACTGATTCAAGATCGTATCAAGGAGTTGAGAGAGCTGGTGCCGAATGGAGCAAAGGTATGTCCCAGTAATCCATGTTTCTTGGTCCTGTCTCTGTTGATCGCATATGGTTTTCTGATTTCATTTGGCTAAAAATCTTGTGATAAATCCAACAGTGCAGTATTGATTCACTGCTGGAGCGCACGATAAAGCACATGCTCTTTTTGCAGAGCATAACTAAGCATGCTGATAAGCTAAATAAATTTGCAGACTCCAAGACAAAGGTAAGGTTTAATAGGGAATTCAGCAGTCTACCTTTCTTACCTGTGGTAACTAAAACCTTTCTAAACAAAATAAGTGATACCTGAACTGAACATTAAGGCCTTTATTATAATTAATTTCACGAACTAACAGGTTTCTCATCTGTTATGTGCATGAGGAAAGTGTCAGAAGTTTAATATTGCACTGGGGTTTTGCAGGTACATCGCAAGGAGGCAGATGTTCATGGATCATCCGGTTATGAACAGGGTTCAAGTTGGGCAATGGAAGTAGGAGGCCATCTGAAAGTTCATTCAATATTAGTGGAAAATCTTAACAAGAATGGGCAGATGCTAATCGAGGTTTGTGAAAGTTGAGGATTACAGTCTTTATGGATTGGAAATTAATATATACAAGGAGCAATTATAATTGTGTTATTTATTTATTTCTTCAATTGCTGGTCCCCTTATCTTTGAACTCTGAAGTTATTTTCTTGGGTCTATGCTGAATCTTTTATTTATCGACTGCAGAATCTTTTATTTATTTATTCAATTCTAATTGTGTCCTATGCTGCAGATGCTGTGTGAGGAGTGCACACATTTTCTTGAGATAGCAGAAGCCATAAGAAGCTTGGGTCTGACAATTTTGACAGGTGCAACAGAAGTTCATAGTGAGAAGACATGGATATGTTTTGTGGTTGAGGTAGGACCAGAATAATTCACAAGATGTTTTTTTTTTTTTTTATAATTTTTCTTTTAAGTAAGTCCAAACTTGCTGCTCCGTTTTGTATTTTTAAAGGATTGAACAATTAACATAGAATTGCAGGCAGTGTGTTCCTGTAGTTCTAATGAAAATTTGGTCTGCATATTTTGGTGTTATGATGACTGATATTCTACAAGTTTTACTAATGATCAAAAGTTAAATCCAATTAGATTAGAAGTTACACAACCCGTATTTGGGCCATATGTTTGCCTAAAGCCTGTCGTATTTCCCAACTTTTGTTAATAGGTTCGCATATGAAGCTATCTTCTATTTTTGCATACTTTAATTTATGCCTTCAAATGTCTGAGGTTAAAAACGGTTATGATTATACATAAACTGAGAAGTAGATGCCTTACCCTCATATTGGAGTTATCATAATTTGGATGAATAGATAGGTTATTATTTTAATTATCTACCACAACCTGGGTTGAAGTTTGCACTTGCATGTACTCATAAGACAATTATCCTGTCACAGGGCCAAAACAACCGAAATGTACACAGATTGGATATATTATGGCCGCTCGTGCAAATTCTGCAATCCCAGAGTACTATGTATTCACAATGATCGGTCAATTCTTGGGAAGTATCGATGCTCCTTCAGGCCGCTGTACCTCACTAAGATCTATGAAATGATGCATGACATCTCTCTGTATTCATCAATCTCAGTAGCTCCGGCAATGAAGGTCAGGGAAAGGGAAAATATTGCCTTACAGTTGATGGCTGCCATAATAGGTAGAGGATTGAAAGTGTGTCATGATTCTAAATGGTGTTTGTCTTGATGTTTGATTGGAATGTTTTCACAACTTGTTTATAAGGTTTGATATTAAGTTTGTTGCTTGATATTATAAAAAAAACAGTATGAGTTGCACCAGCCTGTATGTTATGCTTTGAACTGTGTTTGGAAAATTCCTTTGGTATGTTTATCCTGTGCTGCTCTGGTTCAGAAATCAGAACTTCTGTTATAGCCAGAACTGCTCAGAATGCAACCCATATTAGTAAAACAAAACTATTGTACTAGTTCAATTGAATACGTGCTTAAATTCAAAGCTTGGTATCAGATTCAACTTTGTTCTTCCTTCTGGGTTTCAAAACATTTTGACTTTTTTGCTTCACTGCATACAAGAGTAGGGCAAGGGGGAATTCCTATTTCGGATTTGCCCAGCATATCATGTGTCAGTGGCTTTGCCGCCTTCATATTTATCACTGAAAAATCAGGAATGTGAAAAGGAAAAAGACAACAAAATTCAGATATAATGAATTCAGAACAATATTTTTTATTTTGCCAATTTATATCCAAATCCATTTTCTCTGTCCACCGTAAAACTGATACAGTTTTCTCAGTTTGTCGTAGTTCTATTGTATATATTTCGGCGTTGATAAAATGATGCCTATTTTTTCCTTGACAATCAATAAGCGATTAAATTTTAACAGAATGAGACGGTTCCTTTTCTCCTTGACCCTAGTACAATTTTAAAAAATATTTACTCCTGTCTTGAATATAAAATAAAGTTATCTTAAATATAAGATAAAATTAACTTTTTTTAAAAAAAATTAAGATCTAATTAATTTATTTTGAAATATTTATATCTATCATTATTTTCAAACAATTTTACCTAACACATAATAATATATAATTTAATATGATACAATATAATTAAAGAAATTGTTTAGTTTCTTTTAATCTCTTTAAAAAAATTAACTTTTTTTAGGATCGGAGGGCACCATGTTTAAGGAAACCACTAGAAAAATAGAGTAGCTGGAGCAACACTAAATTAGATACCGTGGGACACATTGCCCTCCCTCCCTCCCTTTCTCTGTTTGTATGTATATAGTGGGATCCCTCAGGGCTTATTTGATAAGCAGAATTGATTTTGATGGAGATAGAAATAGAAATAGAAATAGAAATAGAGATGGATATAAAAATGAAGATGGAATAAAGGTTTATAAGTATGTTTAGTATGTCTTAGAAATAAGACATAAATTTTATAGAAAAAAATCAAAATAACCTTAATTAAAAAATAAAATAAAAATATCTTCTCAAGATGAACCCATATTTCTCCTCCCCCAATCATTCAACATCTATTGACCACCATTAACCATAATTCCATGGAAATATTTGTAATTCCAGAAAGAGATTAGGGTAAAATGAGGATAAATGCCAAGGGCGAAAATGTATGCCCTGGTATCTTTCATTTATATAGGAAAGTTATACAGATCAATGGTACAATCGGTGGTCCCCAAATCATAACAGAATTCCTACAATTGAGGAGAGGGCAGCCACGTATACTACTGGACAGCTGTAAGGTGTGTGTGTGCTGTATGATTAACTATGTGATTACAAGATTATATTCTAACAATTCTATGAGTTGAGTGATGGACACCAAATTGATGGAATTGGCTTCCACATGGAAATCATTTCCATACCTTCAAAATTGTACCAAACACATAAATTATGAAATTGAATTGGGAAAATTGCAATAATGTCCTAAATAAGGGATTTTACGTCAAAAAATCTTATAAAATCGCATAATTACAGTAAAGTTCCTATTAACTCTATGAGTTACAATAGGATTGTTATTAATAACCTCATGAGCTGCATTAACAACTCTACAGAACTTTACTGCAAATACATAATTTCATAGGACCTTTATGACGTAAAATCTTTTATTTGGAACCTCACTACAATTTTCCCAATTGAATTCCATTTCTATGGGACCCAATTCCAACATACCAAATGGGGCCTCAATCCTTGCGAAGATTGGATCGCAGCCGAAGCCTGTGAATGTTTTTGATGAGTGGCTTTTAAAATTAATATCTTTTTAAAATTAATCAATTTACTTGTAACTATACTGCGCCTCTCCATAGCATATTACATACGTTTGCTGGTAAGTGACTGGAATCAGATACACTCCGATCAAGCTGGAAAGAACATAGCGTTAGGTTTTGACCAAGAGGAAGAATCAGCGTGAGGTTGGTAAGAACGTGTACTACAAAGCCAAAGAAAACAGCAGCCGAACTACAAATCCAGTTAGGTTCAACGATAGCTTTCAAAGTTCTTGTGCCTGAAACTGACCAAGATCGCCAAAACAAAACAAAACTCAAGAATGACACTCTAAGTTCGAAAAGCACAGGCGATGAACTTCTCTTTTTCCTCTCTTGGCAGACAAAAGTCTAGCAATGGAAAGATAGTTTCTAACCTCTACCCATAAATTAAAGAGGAAAAAAAAATCGTAGGCAACTACAATACTCAAAGTGAGAGTGATGATTGGCTCTGAACCAGCCACAAACCCTGGCCATATCCTGGAGGATTAAAGAATGGCACGAACCAGCAAGTAACTTGAGATACTCCATGCAATATGGGTGCCTCCCGATTGATGCTACTAAAAGGTTTTTGTTTTGGGAACCTTCTTCTTGGGTTGCCTTTTAGGAATGGAGTTTTTCATTCCAATGAAAAACAACAGAGCCCCAAAAAGAGCCATATTCTGCAAGATGCATTTCAATCAGATAAAAAATTTAAGCAATCGTTACACAAGCAAAAGCTGAATTTTGACATGTAGAGATGAAAGGGAACCAAACTTTTTTTTAAAAAAAAAAACAAAATGAACACTGCTCTGACCTGTGTAAATTTGATGAAAAGTTTATTGAACTCTTTGCCCTCGTTATCATAATTGTAGAAGTCATACAGTATTGGAGTTGCAATCATCTGATGCAAAAGCTACAGCCAAAAAGAATCATAGCTTTTAAGCTAGCCAGGCCAAAAGAAGAAACCCAATTTCAGAGTAAATCAATTCGTTATGTTAAATCTGACTACAAACCAGGAGGACAGCTCCAAAAGTGCTTCCAATGATGAAAAAAAGCCCCCCAAGTCCCTTGAGTGCAATAGCTCCCGCAACCAAATATTTGATCTGCTCATGACATCAGTTATATTAAAAGAAAGTCTACAAAAATAAAGGAATTAAGCAATACGCGTGCTGCATCAAAACCAGAGCATTTCTTCAAAAACTACAAACCTGTGATCCAAAGCTTGCATATCATTAAACAGCTAAACACATTCTTCTTTTTCTACCCAAGAACTTTCTATTGTCTGTGTTTCATTGTGTTTTATTCATGTCCCTGAACTAAGTGATAGCAAGAAGATGAAAAAGAGAGACTAACATCAATTTCTGGAAGTTGAAAGCCAGCATGAGAATGCACCCGATGTGTAAAAGCATCAAACTTTGGTCTGAGTGACTTCGCTGCAGGTCCACCGTCTACCCCATATTCATTGAATCTGCAAGGCCAGAGCAAAGATGAAACATTTGAAATAAAAAAAATCAATCAGTTTCGAAAGACCCAAATTAAATTAAATAGTTCATGTGCAATAACCAAGACTTTGAGACTCTAAGATTGACTTTGAACACTTGGAATCGAAGATAGAGCTAACAAGCCATGCAGAAGCAGTACATCATACAGTCAAGGTATCTGCAATCATAAAAAGTTAAGCTGCCAAGTCCATTTCAGTCGATACAGCCTGTTAAAAATGGTTTTTAGTCCACGGCAAGCAGTTCCTATTCTATTTGGACACTTGTGTCCCAACCAAAACCCTATATGATCATAAATCATAAATCTGGGTTCACGTGAAAACCCTAAATAACTTGATTATGTATCATTTCAATGTAATAGGCACATTCCCGTGGCTACCTGATTTAGTACTAAATGAATAAGAAATGGAAAAGATCTTTTTGTATATCTCTTTTTCACTTCCCAGCGCATCAAACGTGTCACAAGAAAACGCCCCCAGGCTTCAAGAGAAAAGGATATCCCAGACGGACCGATTCTAGACAACGATAACGGTGGGGTAAAATCAAAACCTCAAGAAAATTTCTTTAAGCGCAACCCCTTTAATGAAGAATCAACGAATGGCGCTGACTAACTCATTCCTTACCAATGATGTCAAAAGGCATATGAAAAGTTTCGAAATTTACGGAAAATGATCGACTTGCAACGACACAGATAGTACCTTCCCAGAAAATTACAGTAACAGACACAGATCTGTTCAGGCCTCGTACACTAAACAGATCGGATAAAGTTCAAAACTATAACGCAACAGATCCAAGCAAAGCAACTACTAAAAAGAATCAATTGAAAAACTTACTAAAAACATCACAAGTTTTATCCAAAAAACAAAAATACAGGAGGATACATTAATAATAAACAAGAATCTCAAGAAAGATAAAAAACGAAAGAAAGAAAATGAGTCAACGGAAAAAGGTATACTAACTCTTGGTAAGCAGAGAGTATGAAAACGGAGGCGAAGAGGACTCTGCCAAGAAAAGAGGCGAAGGCCATATTCTTCTTCCCGCAAAGGCTGTGCAGAGAGAGGAGATCTAGAGGCGACCTGAAAATGCTGTATACGTCCTCTACTAATTTTCCGGGACAGAGAAATAGAGAGCGAGCGAGACGAGATTTGAAAGGGAGGGCACTTTAGTCCTTTCACATTAAATGGGTCCAGCGATGCATATCTTTGCGATGGCGAATGCCGATGAAGGCTGCTTTATTGCGCGATGCGCAGGCAGCGGCCGACGGCCGAATTTAATTTTTTTTTTAAAAAATATATAGAACCTAAATAAAAAAAAATATAAAAAAAGCTATTGACAAATAAAATTAATAAGTTAACAACTTGTTAAATAATTAATTCTCGAATATAAATGCAATTCTTTCTCTCTCTTTTTTTTGCAAAAATAATTTTTTGCTATTCCATTTATTTTTCCATATACTCACACTATTATGGAAGAGTAGTTATATTACTCATGATCTATAAAGTATAAAATATAACCCTATTAATTGATCATGAGTAATAAAACTCCTCTTACAAGATTTCTTTTTTTTACTCTGTTTTTTTTTTATTTTCATATGATCTACACAAAATATGTTATAATTTAATAAAAATAAAGAAAAACATGCGTATCTTATGTGAAGGGGAAAAATATTTGGTGGGTGGAGAAAAATGGTGAACAGTTAGAAAGAGTGATTCATTTATTTGGGTTGGGTTGAAAAAGGACAGGGGCTCAATTACTAGATTAGACGGTATGGGCATCAAAACAGTAACTGATCCAGGAGGTTGCTGGGCCATCTACGCCTTTGTACCTCTTGTAACATATATATATATATATATATATATATATTTATATTCCATTCCAGTCCAATATTAACATGTTGTCTTTCAACTAATGAAACATGATCGCTTTTGGGTGAGACCCAAATCATGGAATAATTAGGCACTGACCATTCTGAGTGTGTTGTTGACTGAAATGAGATTACGATGTCTAATGGAGTTGAATAGCAGGGTAGTTACAACTTACAGCTCACAACTTTGAAGTTGTTACTTTCTTTATTATGCCAATTAAATGTCCAACCTGTGAACTACCAACAAAATATGATACCACATCATGAACAGAGGGAGCAGTCACGTGTCATTTAATTTAAAAAATTAATTAACATTATTGATTTTATTGATTGAGCCTGAACTCAAATTTTCTTCTCACACACACACACACTACACTCCTTCCAGTATTCAAAAACATTAAACACTTGCGATAATCACCTCATTGGAATTAAGAAAGAGTTCTTGACTCATTTAATGTCTAAAACTTTAAAAGAACTTTCAACCTTAACTATATTAAATGCGAGTGAAGGCGGGGCTGTGCTAGGGTTTAGGCCCTTTCCTCAATCAGAAGGATCTTTCTATGGGAGAGTCGATGCATTATCACTACAAAAAAATATAATTTTTCCCACGGAACATAGATTCCATAACAAATTGTGACAAAATCCGTAAGAAAATCCGTGGGAAATTTTCCCACGAAA
>JBAGKO010000010.1:14545755-14562396 GCA_037177275.1 Acacia concinna
AAAAAGTTGGGAGTGGATTGCTATTTAACCCTATTATTAAGTAATGTAATTAGCTTTCTTAGGATTTTCTTATGATTTTCTAAAAGAGTCTGATAAATAAAAACAGATGGAGTATTAAACAATACAGTTTGAAAAAAATGATAAATTTTCATGTTTTTAATTTTTTTAAGGTTCTAAAAAAAAAGGCAACTAAACCTTATAATTAGAATGGAGTAAGTATGAATTACGAATTTCCATTTAAAATTAAACAAATAAGTCGTGTCATTTATTAAAAGTATGTCTATTTTATGCTGAAAAAAGGGAAAATTGCAGTGAGATCCCAAATAAGGGACTTTACGTCAAAGATGTCTCATGAAATCGCATAATTGCAGTAAAGTTTTCATTAACAACCCCATGAGCTACGATGTAGTTGTTATTAACAACCTCATGAGCTATATTAACAACTCTACGAGACTTTACTACAAATACGCAATTTCATGTGACCTCTTTGACATAAAGTGCTTTATTTGGGATCTCACTACAATTTTCCCAGAAGAAAAATTGTGTCTAATTCCAAATGAGCTTAAAAGTGTAATTGTATTCTAGAAGAAGCCAATATGAAGCCGTAATTTTTCTTTAAAAGTATTGAAAAATGAGTAAATTGACTAAACTCACCGTAACCCTTAAAAAGCTAATATTGACCATTAATATTTTTAAAAGTAAAGGGTAAAATTACTAAGTTTTTACTACTTCCAAATAAATTTGTTGCAGGAAAAACTTTCAAAATTAACACTGTTTAAATCATTATTTTTAAAAAATCTATTTTTTGAATTAATGTGGTGGAAGGGTCGTTAGTGGTGATTTGGTGGTGGTCATTATCGGTAATGTAATATCTATAATAAGTAAAGGCTCGTTTGGATCAAAAGAAAGGAGGGAAAGGAAAATAAAGGAAATAGAGAGAAAATATTACTTAAATGTATGTGAGACCCACTCACCCTAATAAAAGACCATTTTATCCTTAAAAAAGTATTATTTAAATGTATGTAGAGTAAAATAGTCTTTCTATTAGGGAGAATAGGTCTCACATATATTTAAATAATATTTTTCTCTATTTCCTCTCCTTTCCCTTGATCCAAACGGGCTTAAGTGATATCCTCAAAAAATAAAAAATCAAAAGACAAAAACATGAAAACAACTTAAAATTGTTTTTATTTTTTAGTTTTTAAGAACAACTTTTTGTTTTCTTGTTTTTAAAAACAATTTGGTAAAAACAATTTTTTAAATAAGCTTTCTGTGTTTTTTTTAAAAAAATAAAACTGTTCCCAAAACAAGTTATCAAACAGGCCCTTAATTTTTTATAAAATTATTTAGTTTTGAAGGTAAAAAGACAATAATACCCTTACTTTTTTTTTTAGCAAAATACCCTTACTTTATTTGATTGAAATAAAATGATAAAGTGATTTTAAAATAATTTCTTGTGGCGGCAGTGAGCAGGAAAGGGCTTGAAAACAGAGCATGAACAAAGGATAGGCTTGACTCAAGAGAAGGACCGACCACACAAGGGACCTGGTGGCTAGTGGTGACTGGTGAGTATGCCGACCTGATCTTCTTAGCGGCTTAGCACCACAAACGCCCTCAAATTCTTTTCCCTCAAAACTACTCTCAGCCTCTAATAACTGGATCCAGCTTCCCTCCATGGCCCCTAATTTGGGGTAGCTACTAAATATTTTTTTTTGTGGTTCTTTTATAACTAGATTCTACATAAAATGAGTGACATTTTGATATATTATAGGCGAAAAACGGATCCGTTTTCAATTTTTTATGATTTTTCAAAGTTAAAACTCTAAATTAAAAAAATAATCCTATATTTTCTTACATATAAATTTTTGAAAAATCATAAAAAATTGAAAACAGATCCGTTTTTAGCCCATAATATGTCAAAATGTCACTCATTTCATGTAGAACCTAGTCATAAAAGAACCACACAAAAAAAAATTTAGTAGCTACCCCAAATTGGGGGCCATGAAAGGAAGCTAGATCCATATATCGTCTCTATATAATTAATTTCTGATGACAGGATATGAATTTTAATTTGCGGCAATATAATACGTACAATATGAAAGAATATTAATTATGACACGAGCAAAGTTTATAACATTATATATTGTCATTAATTCACATATTGAATTAAGCAGAGTGTGTTTTCCATGTTATCTTTTATTTTCAGATATACGCACATTAGGTTTTGTGACTACTGGGATAATTATTAATTTTACCGTATACAATATATAATTAGTTAACAGAGACATACTGTATTCTAAAAGATTATGTTTTGATGAGAAGAAGACATGAAGCCTATTTGGACACTATTAATTATAAGCGCATTAACAAGAAGTAGTGTGAGGACACAACGAGTTAATCTGTAAAGTAGCTAGTGTACGTTTGAGTTTTCTTTATTCATTTCCTTTCCAAAATTTAAACAACTACTCAAATTAAAGCCTCAGACATACATACATAATTAATTAATTAATTAATAATATGTAATCCAGAACATGCTCACATCATCAGTGCCCTTTTTATTTTGGACAACATGTACTGCACTTTGTCTCAATTTCGCTAATTAATTAAATGGGGGTGGGGGCATTATGTATCAACCAAACCCATACATATAAACGTATGCCACTTTCTCAGGCTTATTATAAGACTTTCTCACCATAATTAAACAAAAATATCTAATTAAAATTATATTTTTTTCCTTTTGTCAAAATACTGCAACATGAATATATTTACACATATATACCTCTAATTTTACCATTGTTGAGGGAGGACTCATTATTATTATTTTTTTCCACTTCGTTTTTACTTTTCTTCGTCATCACTTTCCCATTCTTTTCTCTAATGATTTCATCGAACAATAAAGACCTACTTAAAATAAATTCCATACAACATGGATATAAAGAGTTATTTTTTCCCAATAGAATATGAAGAGTCGTTTGGGTGTCATGAATGTTTAAATCAATGAAATGTTCTTATTGAGAAAGCCCTAAGGGTATATTTGGCTCAATGGAAGGGGGAAGAAAGGTATTTTAATGGAGTGAAGGGAGGGTTTGAAAGTGATTTTGTTTTACCTTATTTGGATGAATAAAAAAGGAGGGGAGGGGAGAGATTTTAAAAATGTAAAAAAAAGGTAATCAACAACATAATAATATAATCAATAGAACATAAAATAGACACTAGTCAATATAAAAGTTTTGAAGTATAGCATATAAATGAGAATTAATATTTTTCATATAATAAAAAAAATGTAACCTATAACTTTTAAATTGTGTGTATTAATTTATTTTTCTTATTAAAAATATGTATAGATAAGTAAAAAATATAATACAGTATGATACTAACAATATATAACACCAATCTAAAAGAGAGACAACCTAAACATATTAAAAATGAGTAAAGATCATGTGCATGTTAATTAATTTAAACCAAAATATAATATTTTTTCTCCAAATTCCTCTTCTAAAATTTTTTGTTATCCAAACAAAAGGAGATATGCAAAATCCTTCAATTCCCCTCCCCTCCTCTCCCCTCATACCAAATAGACCTTAAGTCTCAAAATGGAATATTTTTCAGCCTAAAGTGACTTAGGATACCCTTGATCAAGTAAACATATAAAATTGTTGTGTTGATCCACTCACCCGCAGTCATCTCTTTTATATATATATATATATATATATATATACTCCCTCCTATTCTAATTATAAGATTTAATTGACTTTTTTGAAAAATTATAAGAAAGATAATTACATTACCTTAAGGCATTAGAATTTATCGTTTTTTCTTCAAACTATGTTATTTAACTTATGAACTAATATATAATATAATAAAATACAACAATGATATGATTAAGTAACTTATTTTTCTTTTTTAACTTCTAAAAAAAAGTCAACCGAGTCTTATAATTAGGACCGAAGAGAGTATATATATGATCCTCTGGTTCTTATATAAGATGTACTTAAAAAGCTTATATTGATTATAAATATAAGACATAATTTTTCATATTTTTCAATGTTTATACTCCCTCAATCATAATCAAAGAGAAGATGGAATGAGTGAATTAAGAGTGATGACTAGAGTATTTTAGAAAATACATATGATATTAATAAAATTAATTAAAATTTTTAATATGATCAAATTAAGTAAATATTTTATATTAATGACCAAAGTATATCATTGAGTGGGAAAAAACGGAAAAAATAAGTTAGAGAGAGAGAGTGTGTGTGGATCAATCATTTTTAATTCGATATGGTTCATTCGTTCAGTAGTAGTGTTAAAAAAAGACCTTCTGCATTAAATTTCCTGACCAGCTATCTTTCTTATCGAGGAACCCATAATAAGCAGAGGATTAGTCCTTACCCTATCGGGCTGAGAGATACCTTACGAAAGGAAAAAAAAAAAAAGGACCTTCTTCATTTTTACCTTAAAGAAAAAGATCTTCCTCATTAAAAAGCATAACATATAAGAATAATAAATTGCATTAAATGGATACATACATCATCAAATTGCTCCCAATTTTCTGCGGCCTTGTTTATGCTAGCTATATATAACTAGCCTCTTCATTATATTAATTACATTAAACACGAAGGGAATGCCAATTAGTATCTGTAACTCAAGGCTTAAATACTTGAGTTACGTTGCATATATTAATTGGCATCATTTGGGTTCCTAAAATAAAACACTTCGTGATTCTATATATGTGCATAATGTCATTGAGCTCCCTATAGCTTATATATCAATTCTACATCTTAAGAAATTACAGATCAATGAGCCTTAATAATTTAATTAAGTACTACTTAGCTCTGAGCACTTTGCATTTCCTTTAGAACAATAATATAAAAATAATTAAAAAAAGCTCCAAGTGTGACTGCACCCTGGCATGAATTTGGGGTGCATAGATTACCAACCTAGCTCATCATATACTTATCGTTGAAAATTAATTTAACAACAAAGATAAGGATTATCTGAAAAAAAAACTAATATAATGTCAATAAGAATTTTTTTTATTTCAGAAACAAAACTTTCTTGGAAAGCTAAGATTGTTATTATTTATATCTATATACAGCGAGAATTATAATTTATGACTAGATATTAATTATTGATTTGGTCAAGGATAAGTAGATGTATTTTTTATTATTGATCTGTCACCGATTTTTTGTTTTAAATCTCCAATCATTAAATTGCTTGTTTAGTTTTCTCTCTTAATAACCCATTTTCTTATAGAAAGCTCAGTGTATGTTCATTAAAGCCAAAGTTAATGTGTGAGCTTATACACAATTAAAAAATATATTTTTTATCTTTTAAACATCAAGTTTTTTATAAACTTAAATGTTTTTGTGAAATCTTGATTAAAATTTTGAAGTACATAATGATTGTGACAATATTCATCGATGAACAGATTAACTCACAGAATTTAACAATTTTAATTTTCAGATCTTAATAAAGGTATTATTTGACTGCGTGAGTGATAATTTACTCAACCGTTGTTACTCAAGTATAATCCAATAAGAGTTTACATATAACCCTTTTTGAATCAATGGTTAACATATATATACATAGATAACATAGCTCAATATGCATTGTAGTCTGAAAAATTAAAAATATTATTAGTTGGATACCCTAGCATCGGCAGAACCATATGCGCACCACCATCATGCTTTAGCATAAACAATAATTATATATCTTAAATTATGATATCAAATTAAAAAACACAGATAGATAACCCAAATCCACATATCAAACAAAAACACAAACATTAAAGACACAAAAATATAAAATCAAAATCACTGGTGTCAAACGAGAGAAAATAGACAAGCCAACCATAGTCATATAATAATAACCAACACACACGATGGTGATGGAAACCCAATAGAGATATATATACGGGGAAATAATAATAATAATAGAAGCAGTATTAATAGTAATAGTGTACCCATAACTGCACAAAGGTTGGGTCTCTAGGGTTACAACATTTAGATAATAACCCTAGTTAGTTTACCTAACATTCGTCATTAAAACATCCCTTAATAAAAACAAATATATATGTTATGTTAATGTTTGGAAGGATACTAATCTGGTCGATATGACGAAAGAAAGTGGGAAACAAGTAAAAATGGGACGATGCAAATCAATTCCTCTTTGAGGGGAGAAAGTGGCTTCCACTAATATTAAGGGCCATGCAATGTTGATAATTAACGGTGCTCATGTTTATCTATAGGCTAGCCTTGTGATCACTCCAATACATATATCCAAAATTAACTTTTCTCAAAAGCACTTTACAGCAGTCCTTCCAATTAGAGCGTTTGTTTTTAAGGGAAAAAATCCACTCTATATTATAATCTCTACAAATTAATTAATAAAAGATGTGGTGGGAGATAAGAATATCTTATTATCTCAGTTTGTTGAGAAAATTGTGAAACATTTTTTCCTCATACTCATCATACATTATTAAAGGGGAAATCTGTTAAAGTCCCTATTTTATTTTCCATAAGGATCTAATATATTTTTATACATAGAAAAATACTGGTATTCTCTGCAGGATTTCATATATGCATAGAAAGTGCTAGTATTAAATTTAGATTCTTCTAATCAATAAATTTTTCAAATGAAAACTTTTACTGCATTTTTCCTTATTATTTGATTAGTAGTAGTACCAACATAACAAGTGGTGCAAGTTCAAGATGTAGGAATATAATGCATGTACGTTAAATACTCATTAGGTGGGTTTTCCACTGTGTAATCCTTTCCAACTCAACCAACATATATATAGTTGGTATCATGGTGTACGGACTTATTTGATGTTTTAGGTCTCCAATTCAAGTCTCAAAGGAGACACTTGTATTAGGAAGGATAGTCACAAACCTTGAATCATATGCTAATATAAAAAAAATTCTTTCTAACTCAACCCAAATGTGTACCCTTTTGATGCCAAATGGAAAAGAAGGAAAAAAAGAAAAGAAAAGAAGCCACTCAATACCAAGAAATTATTGGTTAAGATGGTTGGTAAGAAACCTCATCCTGAAAAAAAATATAAGTTCAAATCTCAAAAAGTATATTTATTGGGAACGTGAAAATCCTTTATACTCTAATTCTCAAAGAGGGTAATTCTTATCAACCAAAAATAAGCCATTCGATCCATATTTTCATTGATAATTTTGTTTGAATATGTAATTAAAAAAGAGAATTTGGTTTTAACAAATTGGTTACATTTTCCCTCTGGTTTGTCCATATTATCAATTTCCGCTCTTTTATTCAAAAAATTGAAAACTCCAATTTGATCAGGACCGTTTATTTGTCCAACTCTCGTGCTCAAATAAAGAAAGAAATAAAAGCAAATCTAGACACTAATACTTATTTAATTATGAGGGCTGGCTTTAGTTAGGGTGTCATTATTACCTATGTTGGGGGGTTGTGTGGGGCCTGAATTTGCCTGAGTGAGGTATACATGTTGGTGTTCATGCTGGACACAATAAAGTGATTTAAGTTATGAATGAGTTTGCGAAATATTTATTAATGATAATTATATTCATAATTGCTCGACAAGCTATGGCTTGAATGGCTTAAAAAATTCCAAGGCTGGAAAGGGCAACAAAATCTTCCCTTTCTCGTTCCCTTAATCCCTCTTAGATTATCCTCTTGTATGTACTAAACTGGTGCACTTTCTTTTGTTCCATTCATTTTCTTGGGAATCTGCCTTATTTTTTTCTGTCTCTTTTTTGGCTGCTTTAACATGTACTCACGGGACAGCTATTATTCCCATAACAAGAGTATAATCCCTCCACCAAATGCTGATCTTCTTTGTGATTAAATAGATATTTAATTTCTTATCATCCATCTTATTTATTTAATTAATACCTACATATAACCCTTGTCTAATCAATAAAAACACCATTCCCCCACTAGCTTGTTAATTGGAGACGCACTGTCCCCATATTATTGAACTCAACTCACAAATTATTGGTTTCAACTCTTTAACTGAAATGACTTGTTTATAATATTATTGTGATGAACCTAATTTACTGTGCTCTTCAACTGACATAAGATTTGTACTCCTATAAAGTAATTTGTGCGGCCTTCTATTAACTACTCCCTTGATTCTAATTATAAGATATCGTTAATATTTTTAGAGAGATTAAAGATATTAATGAAATTAGTTAATTGTTTTAATATAATTTAATCTCCCAAAATTACCCTCCGGTCATAATAACTACATATAGATAAAAGAGTATTAACAGAAATAGTTTAAAGAAAATTAGTTAAATATGGAAGATAATGTAGATAAGGGTTTTATATTTAAAATCAAATCAAATTTCTAACTAAATTTTATAAGTATCACATGAAGGAATATATATTAAGCACTCAATCTCATGCTCCTGTTTTTAAATTCTGCTTAAGGATCCAAATGTACTTGCGTCATATAGTTCATGCACCCTTGTTTGATGCAATAATCAAGAAAATTACTAGTTGATCTGGAGATTCTTAATTAATTAGGAATGGGAAGCTATTATAGGGTAAATTCCTTTGTCGGCTAGTGGCAGATAATTGTTGCTTCCAAGTTTTTAGCAATGAGAAATGTGGACAAAGTTAATGAAGAACTAGGATATGATATCTATATTAAAAAAGTTATCTTGCCATAAAGCTGTAAAAACAATGAGTAAACAATAATTAACCCATAGTTATGATGATATGATTCTATATATTATGATCAAATATAGCCTCTAGGTCAATAAAAGTCGAAGTACTTGCGGCTACCACAAATAAGGTGCCGCTTAATGCATAATTATTGAGAAAAGAAAGGACAAAAGAGCAGATAGATCCAAATGGTCATCAAGCAAATACAATTGGGTTTGGTAATTACTACTAATCAATACTAGCTCTTTTTTGTCGCATTAAAGGTCTTGGTTCTTGAACGGAACCTCATTGCTCTGACAGGTAAAATAATAAATTAGGCTAACTTTTTTTGTGTGTCAGAAAATTATGATTGATATTTTTAAAAAATAAAAAATAAAAGGACCGTACTTTATGCATAGTTTTTAAATGTATGTGAGTTACACGGTTAATTGCTTATGAACAGATTGGCCAAAAAAAAATTGCTTATGAACATACATCAATAATTTTTAGAGATTGCATTTTATATTGATATAGATTATGTTTATTTTTCTTTTGGCATTTCGATAAATATGATTATAAAAATACATAATTTTAATTTCTGAAAGAAATGCCACTTGTGTAAAAAGTTAGTTAACTTCCGTGGTATTCTAGAAATAAAAAAGAAGTATGAAGTATAATTTAAAACTAAAATTTAGAAGAAATCTCAAATTTATTGAATAAAAATTTAATATGGTGAGATGGTATAGTTTTTTTTAATTATAAAAAATTAATATAACAAACAAGCACTGTAGGCCAATAGGGGAACCTAACGGAATTAATTATTCCTTATTCTAATCCACCCCTCCTCTTGCTTTGATGTATATAAAGATGGTGATAAATGATTGTGAATTGCAAAGCAAAAGAGCCAGAAACAACCAAAACAGCATTACCTCAAAAAACCACAAACACCCCCCCTCCCAAACAAAAACCAAACACCTCCCAAAACTTATTAAGAAGATGACGGGTTCTGGTTCTCCCTGTGGAGCCTGCAAATTCTTGAGAAGAAAGTGTGTGAGAGGCTGCGTTTTTGCACCTTACTTTTGCCATGAACAAGGTGCTACTCATTTTGCAGCCATTCATAAGGTTTTCGGTGCAAGCAACGTCTCTAAGCTTCTTGCTCATCTTCCTGTAAGTGACCGTTGTGAAGCTGCAGTGACCATCTCATATGAAGCTCAAGCTCGGCTTCAGGATCCTATCTATGGCTGTGTTTCCCATATCTTCGCCCTCCAACAACAGGTCAGTGTTCTATGAGCTAGCGAGCAATAATGATTTACTCTCAATGATCAAAAACCCTAATCTGTGATTGGAATTTTAAATTTAACATCTGTAACTCTTGCTTTAAATTCTGCAGGTGGTTAATTTACAAGCCCAGCTAACTTATCTGAGGGAGCAAGCAGGTCAGAGCAATATTATGAACGACTCTGTCCCTGAAAACCCTAATAAACCAGCTGCTTTCTCTGATCATGATCTTCAAAAGTGGTTCCAGGCGGAGAATTCCAACACAGGAGGGATTCAATTTATTCCCAGCTCGTCTGATATGAATTCTTTTGCGACACAGTGCTTTGGAAATTATACAACTTCCTTCATGAATCCGAACCCTATTCCTGGGGATTATAAAAGCTCAGGAACCATGGAAGAAAGTGCTTCATTTTCCAGCTTTCATGATCAGGAGACCAATTGTAACTCAGCGTCCTTTGACAATATGCAAGCAAGCAGTAGGCACTGGGGCTTTCATGAAGTGGATGACCTTCAATCTGTGGCTTTTGGTTACAGTGGATGATCAAAGATAAGATCAGATCAGCTTCATGAAAAATCAATGGTGAACGAACGTATCAATTTTGAATGCTAGTTTCTGCATTATGTGTTATGAAGCGCATACATATACATATGCACTAGCAATCCTTCTGTATGTGTTGCCATATATAAATAAGATTAGCTAGGAAGCCTAGAAATTTTCATATATCTATACTATTTTGGAATGTTGGAAATTCACCCCCTAGTTGTTATAACCTTGCTATGTTGATATTAATTAGTAGTGTAATTCTTATGGATAACTAGAAACTCTGGTTTTCTTTCGGTTAAATTGGTTTTTTTGTAACTGATCTCAAAATTTAGCCTGATGAATACAGTCACCTAGTTGCTTTTCTGATGCACTTTACCTTTCTGATATGCACACGAGAATTTTGGATTGACATTAGGACCCCAAAGTATATTAATTAAGAAACCCTATGTGAAGCAAAGTTGCTCTTTCCTTTTTCCTCTGAGAAATAAGTAATCCCTAATCATCTATTTTTCTTAAAGGCAAAAAGAACATAGAAAGAGTCAGACATTTCCTTCGTTCTGACTTCTTGGTGCAACTTGCTATATTATTAAGTGCTCTGGCATATATAAAGAAACGTTTCAATTGCTCAGTTAAAATGGGGTTTTTCTTCATTTCCTCCATTATTCCACCTTTGTTTTCAACTGCTAGCAGAAAAGCGTGTGGATTTGATATAAAACCATGTGACATATAATGTATAGAATAGTACGATAGTAATATATATCAAAGTACTACCTTCTGCTATATAAATACGTTCTTTGTATTTAATTGGGGATATTGTCTGGAAGAACTACTCGTATATGATTACTATTATCTGCTGTTTGGTAAGTGGGAAAACCAACTTGGTCGTTTTTTCACACTCGGGTATTTTCTAATTAATTGCTTGAGCTTTACCTCTTCCGATGTCTGACGATTTGTCTGTCACTTGCGCTTGTTTAAGACTGAGTTTTTCTCTCCACCGTACCGGAGATGGAAATAATTATATTTTCACCTCGTGTGTGTTATAGATGTACAGATTCCCCAAAACGAGTGGACTTTAGCCTCTACAATATGTAAGAATTAGTTTGTAGTACAACTTGCACCTTAATATTGGGTAATTAATAACATTTTGTCTATATTTGGATTGAAAGAAAAGTAAAAAAAAATAAATATTACATTTAAAAACTTTCATAAATGATAAATAAATTTACTATTTTTTAAAGTTTCCCCCTAATTTTCTTTCTATTTAAACATAGGGTTAAAGTGTGTATTTGGTTGGTTGCATGGGAATCAAATGAAATAAGTGGCCTGGCTAGAGAGGAAGGATGGCTAATATTGTTTCTTATCCTAAATATAATACCCAATTAACTTTTTGAAAATGTTAAAGAAGTTAATTTAATTATTAAAGTATTTTTATTTTTATTTTTCTATTCAAATCAATTTGTTTGACTTATGACTTAATATATAATATAATAAAACGCAATAGATTATATAATTAAGCAATTTATTTAACTTCCTTTGTCTCTTCAATAAAAAGTCAAATGAGTTTTATTATTATGATGAGAGGTAGTATATTTGGTGAGATAAGAAAATGTAGGGCAATACATATATATTGACATGGAAGAACTTCAATGAGTCTTAATAATCTTTAATTTTTACCAAGTATATATATAGGGCTTTTCTGAAGGGTTGTCTGGTGCTTTCAACTATAGGATCACGCATTCCTCAGGTCTGCATAGTAAACGAGTTGCTGTAAAACATGGTGAAGCTGATCGAGGACTCTTTTTGTAATAATAAAAATGAAACCTCTGAATATTCATACACTTCGTCTTTTGTAACTCATAATTGCTGCCCACATAAAAAAGAAAAAGAAAAAAAAGAAAGAAGAAATGAATAAGGGAGGTACTATATATACCATATGACTTAATTAGAATTCTTCAATTATTCTTAAATCCTTAATATAAAACATATTTATCTAATTTGACTAAATTAAAAAGGTTAATTAAATTAGTTAATATGGTATCTACTATTCTTTAAAATACCCTAGTTATTTTCCATATACATGACTTCTCTATAACTTTGACTATCTACTTTCACGCTTTCATTCCAAAATGATTTTTACTTGCTGATAATGCAATTGTCCAAGCATGCCCTATTTAGAACAGGCTTAAAACAATTCACTCACTTACAAGCTATCACATTCAGTTCTAATATTGTTCTTATGCTTAGTATTTATTTTATTGCTCTTACTTTTCATTAGTATTTTGAGTTTTAGCAGTTAAATGATGCTGTGTAAAGTATTTACTCTCATGATCAAGCCAGTTTCAGTGCTGTTGATAAGCAGAGAACACCTGTTTAAATTAAAAGACTTGAAAGGTGTTGACCTAAACAAACTCCCGTAAGTCACCACTCTAGATATAAATACACACACTCATATGCTAAGTATTATATACGCACAAGACTTTTAAATGTTCAGAAATATTAAGAGCTCTATCTAAGAATGCTCTATATATCATTCTCGTTGAATAACATAAAGCTGCCCTTTCTGGTTTATTGTTTGTTTTAGAGGATAAAAGATTAAGATTGTAACTGCGAATTTCTCCTATAATTGTGCGTGCATGGTAATTTTTGAGAATGATGGTCAAAGGCTTCTGTTTGCATTATGACACTTTTAAGTCATGTGGTAGTGAGTATATGAAGTATTGTTGAATGATAAGAAAGTTAACTATATTACTTTAAAATATTAAAATTTATTGTCTTTCTTTAAATTATATTGTTTGACTTATAAACTAGCTAGTATATAATATAATATAATATAATAAAACACAACATATGATATGATTAAGTAATGTAGTCAGTTTTTTTAAGATTTTCTAAAAAAAATTAACTATACTTTATAATTAGGACCGGAGTGGGTAACTTTTTAAGTATCTTAATTTCTTTGTGCTCTTGGTTTCTGGTTCTATTTGATTAGTGGTGTGGTCCTTACTCTCATAATAAACTTATTTTACGGTAAATTTTGAAGTTGGCTACCTTCCCCACTTCCTTTTTATTTTCCTGTATATTTTTCTTTATTCACAGGTATCTATGAGAGATGCTAATGCTTTAGCTTTTCTTTTTTAATTATCGACTCTAGCCAGCTAGCTCTTTGACTCATCTTCAGGTCCTTTAATTTATTTTTCCTACACCCAAAAGTGCCTTCACCTACACACACATATGCCATGTATATGAACTTGAGGGGAAACTTGAACGCATTTTCAAATCCAAGTATTAAGATTAAATTGACATTCTATTGTTAGGAATAATAATATTTAATTTCGGTGAATTATGAATTGCTACTTTATTTGGAAAAGGAAACAAACTTTAAAGTTTAAACAGGAGAGATTATTAAAGAGAAAGTGATCGCTCGAGAAGATTCCAAATTTTGTCAGATCGGTAGTAATTGGTCAGATTTAACGGGATGAATTAAACTATAAGTTAAATTATCTAAAATAAATGAATTAACAAATTTTAAGTATAAAGTTGCACCACATTTTCTTAAGGCTCAGTGTGCATCTGGTAAAAAAAATGCCCAAAAAATGTTGTGTGTGTGAATTACAGATCAGATACATTTTAGGGAGAATTCCACTTAAATACCATGTGAATTTGCAAAATTTAAATTGGTCTTTTAACATTTCAAAAAGACATGGACCAAATTAGATTTTTCAAACTTTTTTTATGTAAACAGTAGTAGAATTTCACTATAAGAGTAATGGGATTTGCAAGAAAAATAATGAATTTCGCTATAATTTTTTTATCTCTGTTTTTCTCTCTCCCTCTAACAACACTGTTCATCTGACACTGACATTGACACTGATACTGATTGACGCATAGTGATAGAGAAGAGAGGAATGTACCCGTGGCAGAGGAGAGAAGGGATTTTCGCAAGTTAAGTAATGAGATTTGTAATAATAGTAATGGAATTCGCTAGTTTGTAGATCACTTTTTACTTCAGCAAATTTAAAAAACAAAGGAGATAGGAGATTTTTCGTAAGTTGAGTAATGAGATTTGCAATAATAGTAATTTTCACTTAAAAAAAACATGGTACCTTAGTGTCTTTTTAAAATGTTAATAGACCAATTTGAATTTTACAATTTCAAATGGTATTTAAATGTCATTTTCCCTACATTTTATTCATTCCGCATTTACTAGCAGTTATGGGAAAGGTGATGGCAGAATGATAATGACGCTATCAGGCCCAAGAATTGGTCCAGGTCCATCAATTTTGGGCCCATATAAGTGAGTCGAGTAAAGCTCGGGCCTACAACTGAGGGAAGCAAGAAATGATTCAGATTTCAGAGTCAGCTGGAAAAAAAAACAAAGATATGAAGATAAATAAATAGTGAGAATAAGGAATCCAGATTTTGATTTACTACCATCTTCTCTACTTAATATAAAACACAGTAGAGTAATTGACTTTGGCAAAAGCGAAAAAAAAAAAAAGTTGACCAATACACTAAAATTAAAGAAAGTAAATAAACTACTATATATGTCTAGTTGACTAATTTTATGAGACTGACCTAAATACTCCATAGGACAACTTCTGGAAAAAAAAAAATCTTGATCTATAAATAAGTCAGCTGGTGGATTATTAATGAAATTTTTATAAATTACCTCTATTACAATTCATTGGGAGAAGACTAGAAGAATAATGTAATGTGTGTGAGTGTTACTCCTCTCGTACTATATACACGCCAGACATAAGAATTTTTTTGATTCTATTTATCAGGTATAGGGAGAAAAAATTTATATGAATGTACAATTTTACTGTTGATTTATTATTGTATTGAATTATTCTCATGTGGTACTTCTTCTTATCCTTATTCTAAAGCATCGATTACCAATTCTCACAAATCAATTAAACTAGTTAAAATTATTAAAGTTGTTCTAAAATTTAAATAATTTCCAACATTGCCATAATCTACACTAAACTCTAATATCACATTAATTATCACTCTCTTATACTAATCTTATTAAATATGAGTAGACATGGAAAGATAAATTAAATACTCATTGGAAACTTATAAGTGCTTTATAAAAATAACAAAAAATGCTTGTTAGTTGATGTTTTATAATAAAAACCAAAGAAAACATCATATATATTAAACAGGGTTAAAGTTATAAAGTTTTTTAATTGTATAGAAAAGTTAATAAGGTTAAAGGTTTTTCTTATTACGCATAAAAGATGTTTAAAGTCGATATATATATATATATATATATGTGATCATATGAGTATTTTTAAAAAAAAATAAAGGGAGATGATGTTCAATAAAATCCGTGGTTATAATGTAATGCATGTGAGTCTTAAATACGAGTAAAGTTAAAATATTTAATTTTCATACAAATTAACAATTGAAGAGTACTTATTAAACTAAATAGAATGTATACAGGGTGTTAGCCCATTTGTACCATGGCGTACCGATTTATTGTGTGCATACGTGTAGAGCTAGAATTTTCTGGCTAGGTTGGGCCCGTTAACCCGTTAAAATAGTCAGGTTCAGGTTAAGGAAAATCAAGCCTTGATGTATTTGGGCTTTAACCCGTGAAGTGGGTGGGTTAACCCGCGGGTTAAATAGGTTAGCATGATTATCTTTTTTTAAAAAAAATTGCCGGCCCGCTTACTCATGAGTCACAGCCCCACGCCTACCACCCTTCTTCTACCCTTAAGCCTTTCTAACCCTAAGATTTCTATGTCCCTTTCCCTTTTGGCCTTTCCCACTTTCCCTTCAACTTCATCCTTTAACCTCGACGAACTAAACTTGGACTAGTAAGAACCTCCGCCCATCAGCCTTCACTCCCTAGCAGATAGTAGCTTAGCTCAACAACTCCTTAATCCCCCTCGACAAGCAATGGCCAAGATGTCGTTCTTCGTCTCTTACTCCGTTGCATTCTCACTCTCTCTCACGGCTGGTTGCCAGCTTGCTGCTATGGGTCTCAGACTCTTGCCGTGGCTGAAACCTTCGTCGCCTGTCAGAGTGTTGTCATTTCGAAGAGACAACTTTGTAGTTCAACACACCAAATTGGACTTTGCCACGCCCTTGATTGAACCATATTTTTTAGGAAATTCCTTGATATATTTGGGCAATTAATCATAAATTTTGGACTTAATTGCATTTATTGT
>JBAGKO010000010.1:14574839-14586348 GCA_037177275.1 Acacia concinna
ACCTTTCGGTTCCCCTCCTCCCCCCCCCACACACAACAAACTCAAAAAAAAAAAATCCTCTTCCGTTTTAAATTAGAGAAAATTACAAGAAATCACTAAAAATTCCAATATATTACCTCTGGTCTTATATATAAAATTTATTCATTTTTACTAAAAAGGCTAATTAAATTATTTAAAAGCATTTAAATTTATTATTTTTCCTCAAATTATTTTGTTTAACTTATAAACTAATATATATATATATATATTATAATAATGCAATACATATGATATGATTAAATAATTTATTTATCTTTATTAACATATAAAAAAATGTCAATTGAATCTTATATTTAAAAATAATACAAATTGAGTAGTATTACCTGTTACCATTTTATACATTGAAACTTGTAAAAGTTGGACACTAGTTAATTAGGTTGAAAAGGAAACATTACATTATGGTCATTCTAGCAGAATTTAGAATTTATTATCTGGTATTGGCTCCGCTTCATGGAGTAAACGCAATTGGGAGATTAGTAGCAAATGTGAATGGAATCGTAGTAAAATAACAAGCAAATGTAAATAAAATAAATTAAAAAAAACATTGAGGCGAGTTTAGACGGCATTATAGATCATTTTATAATAATTACAAATAATGATATGCTTCTAGATTGATTACGTTGGTTTCTTGCCTTACTTTGCCACCCATCGTTCTATAGGACGGCTTCAATTTGTACCATCAAAGAAACGTGAAATGGGCAGCGTTTTTAACTTATACAATTATTAATTAAAGCGGGAGGTCGTCTTCTGTGATTCTTGATTTTTCCCACATTAATGAGCACGCTTATGTTACATTTTTTTTTTGCCACTAATTACTTCAAAAAAGTAATGTCTGTGTTCACATTAAGTGACTTCCAGCCTTTGCTCATGATTACGACTCACATTCCAATTTCGCCTCACCAATAAAATATACTCTATCCTTGATTGATCGCGGCGTCCCACAAAACTGAGAAGAAAAACATCTACACTTCCACTCATTAACGTTTATTTGGCCAAAGGTCAGTGCAAAAGGTTTTTACTTCTCTCACAATATTTGACTGTGTTCTTTCTTCCCACGGCTACAGAAACGAGACTTGTTTACTATCTCTACCAACTACTTTTTTTTCATTGGTTGACTACTGTAACAAGCATGACAAATCCATTCCATGAGAAATGGGTTCTCTAACCAAGTGCACAACAATTGTGAAAACTGTAACGTCATACATGAAAATGAGAAATGACTTCCCTTGCAAACCATACGATCAAACGATAGGATTTAACATGCAGGATTTTATATACACCCAATCATCTCATGATGTTATCAACATCAGTTAACAGCGTCAGCTTTGCACATATAGCACACGTGCAAGCGTCATATACGAGTATCTTTGTGCATTAACACCTCATCTCCATCACCACCACCACCACCACCACCACCACCACCTACCTTGTCACCTACAATGCGAAGGACAAACTTGTACAAGGGCTTCAAATTTCTGAATGGTTTCACTCAACTTCATCCCAGCCCTCGCAACCAAAAAAAGAGAAACAAAACACAAGTCGAAGGTCTCCCAGACAACCAAAAATGAGACCTTTAGTGACCCTACAGAGAATCCTATATTCACAAAGTCATGGCATATCACAGCCTGCTAAAAGTGAATACTCAAAATGCTTGACATCTACATTCATTACTTCCCATCCCTCATCTCTTGTGATGGAACCTCACCTTCAACAAGAACTGCATCTTAACCTGCATAAAATAATCCCACATTTTATCTAATGCGCCTGTCTCCAAAATATATAACTCTTAATTGAGGCTTTACGTTTTTGTTGTTTTGTCCCAGCATAAGTTCCAAGCATAACACAATGGAAAAATAATCAAGGCAAATCATGTCCATTCATTAGGGCTACAAGTTGTCCACAAAAACATTTCATGACATTAAAATTAACTGGCATGAACAAATCAGCTTACCGACCCATTTTATACTACTTGAAAATATCGATAATTTATTAGTATTCTAGCTTTTGTTTCAAAGGCATGGTAAGACCAGAACATAACCAAAGCTTGAAAACTTACTTGAGCAGTATTGTAAACAATAAACTCGTTGTACATGAGCTCAGAAGTCTTGACTCTTGATGACACTGGTTTACCACAAGGAACAACGACGTCATCTCTCCACATTACAAATTCTGATTCTTCAGGTACCTTCTTGCCCAACCCTTTAGTAGAGTGCTTTCCTTCCGGAGGTCTATCCATATACTTCATGGCACAGAGGGCAAAGACTTGTCAGGTAACGAAATGGCCAAAATATTCAGCAGAAATTTCCATCAGATACAAACAGGGAGGGGGGGAAATGCAAAAAGCTATTTCTTGTTTTCGAGACATTCACAATAAGATAATAACTAACAATCAACAACCACGTGCCCTTATAAACCCATATGAACAATTGGAATTAAACCAGACTGACCTTAGCATTCTTAAGCTCGCAGACATTTCCGAGGGCAACTTCACTCAAAAGCATCAGACCAACGGGATTTTTCTTATCAGTGAAGCAATACTGAGCACTTTTGCTGACCAGGTCAGCAAAGTAGATCCCTTTGCCAAACTGTAGAGCAAATTATTCAGAATTTCAGATTTGGGTAGTAATTATGCGCACATTAATAAAAGTAAAAAAAAAAAAACGGAAGAGACAGAGAAAAGAGTGAAAGAACCATATAGCCAGTTGCTGGGGCTTCAGGAGGTGCAATTCTCAGTCCTTGGTTAAGTATGCCCACAAAATTTGTCAACCTGGACCCTGCAACAGAGAACATTCTAGTTATAGGACTAACTCAAATTTTTTTTTATTACTTTTCTTCTCCACAATGTCGACTTCCAAGCAAGCTGTAGTGAATTTTGGTGTATAAAATGTAGGAGCAAGAATAGTCAACCATAATTATATTATAATCATATCTTCATAGACACCTGGTGTATATAACTGAAGATATATCTTAAGATGATTCAGCCTAAAAATTCTTCTGGTCTAGGATTTCATCACACCCAAATGGTGTTCCATTAATGAATGGTCAGGTCTATTATCTTTTTCACGATGTCATAGAAAAGTATTAACAAGCATGCGCAATAATGTAAACCAGTGGTAAACATACCATGCCAAAGAAGCATCCTATTACCGAGCTTTTCTCTGTAAGGGGCATACTTATCAAATTCTCCTTCCCTTTCAAGTGCAAAAACTTCTTCTAGCTCAAGACTCCAATCCTGTGGAGAGGACAGGCTGGTAATTAATATACATTTTTAGAGTGAAAGAGCAAGATCCAGAAACACATGCAAAATACAACTTGCAAGTCGATGCTATTCAATTACAAACACACCGTATGCGTAGGGGCATGAGTAGTATGGAGAAACTTTTTGATCAGACCATAATCTTCACTGTCATGAGAAAGTGGAGCAATGTGACAGTGAAGTTTCTCATACTTATCATCAATGGAGTCGTCGTCATCTACATCAAATCCAACTAATCTTGAAGCTATTTCAATGTCTTGCAGTGATTCCAACATTTTCACCTACAAGAGCAACATAGGAAAATTCAGGACGAAGAGTTCAGAATGCATCAAGTTAAAGCATCCGCATTCATCAGCCGTAGCCCTCATATTATTAAATAATTTTAATAGAATATCATTCACCCAATCCCCTTCAACATGCATTAAAACCAACTAATACTCTTTGAAAAAAAAAAAAAATCAAAGTTTCTACGAACTTAGAACACCTCACATTGCTTTTTGACATGTCCTGTGTCACTCAGTAGTGTTATTAGAACTGCTGTTGACCAGAAGGATAACAAACTTCAGCACTCTTTTGAGATGATTCAGTGGATTCCAAGTTATTGTACTAAAATATACAATCATTTTAAGCATTAACTGCCAAAAGCGTTAACAACCTTGTCTCATAGTTGAAACTTTAAAGAAGGAAACTAAGGCAGAGCCACAAAAACCCCTTGGCATCAAGCAAATTTCATTTTCCATAACCAAGAAAACCTAGTAACTTTTTAGGCATAGTACTACTACTATGTACCTTTGACTTCAAAACCTCCTCGTCCCTGATAACATGTGGATGAACAGAAGGGATTACAGTGAAAAACCGATTGCTAGCATCAACAAGTAAGCTATCTCTGACTGAAGGATTGACATTGTTATTACTTAACAGATTCTGTATATCCGTTAAAGCTTCAAACCCTGATACAAGGGAGCAAGTAGATAAATAATACACACTAGAACTTCCAATGTTGCCAATGCAAAAGGAAAAAAATAATCAACCAAAATTTTATTTAAAAAGATAGAAAACCATAACCATACCTTTTTGAATATTACTTTTGCTCAGCTTCCCAAGTGGCATTTCAGACATGTTTATCTGAAATTCCATCATGGCAGCCCTGTGAAAGTCAACTTTCAGTATTCTGTCATGCATAACCAAAACTAAAATAGGGCATACGATTTTTTTTATACCTGTATGTTTCCACATTGAAAAGCATCTTCATCAATTCTAGTAATGGAGGGGCCAGCTTACTGTCTGCATCAACTTTATTTTTCTTTGTAGCCCGTTCATTAACCCCATAATCCTGCAGAGTCAAGATTATAAAACATCTGCATAAGTTGAACATCCACAGGGGTGAGTAAGAATGATTTCATCATAAAAAGAAATGATATGAAATAAGATGTACAATATCTAATGGGTAAAATCTTCCTGGTTGCTTCTGAAAATCCTTTTGTTCCCAAGCCTCCCAAGGGTTTCCAGTCTTCTCAAAGAATAATCGTTTGAATTGAGTAATAGCATCTGCTTTTGGCATCCAATCCAGTTTATCTCCCCCAATTTTGTCATTACCAACTCGACCCCATTTACGGTATACACAACAATCTGATCCCTTATCTTCTTGAATTATCTGGATAATGTAATAGCTATGCATGGTAGAAAAAAATTAGCGTATCACTGAGACAACATAATCAGAGTTGGAAGGTATAAAAAAAACAGCACAACCAAAATCTTGGAAAATGACTAAAGCAGAAATAATCAAGGCCTTTTAAGTCCAAGTGGTCTGAAGAAACTCATGAAACGTATAATCATGATAGCCATGTTTGAATCAGCTAAGAGAACAAAAATAAACTTTTTCAGCAAACCACAAAAGATTATTATAGCCAGTAAAAAGGCTTTATTAACTCAGACCATTGTGGATAAAAGATACAGTAGAAGAGAAAACAGTGTAAAGCAAATAATTACAAGTCTCCAAACAGTGAAGCAGACACTCCAGAAAGGTGTTTTCTCTTTTCCAAACAACCAACATCGAGTACATAAAAAATAAAATAAGTTTATAATAAGACCTCATGTTCCAACAAATAAACATTAATTTGCCACAACCGAAGTATTCCAATATTGCTTTACTTTGGAACTTGCAAATCTTCAATCAAATATTGCCAAGCCCCAACAGAACATGGTTCAGAACAATTAAAGATTAAACAGAGTGGAGTGAACTCTGTTTGCTTATTAGGACCTTTTTTGGTGATTTGTCAAAATTTGCTTACTGGGGTCTTTTACGGTCCATTATAGAAACTATGAATCTTCAATCAGCAATTGTTAGCTTCCAACAGAATGAGGTCAGTAACGAAGCCGAAAAGCAGAATATAATCAGGCACCTGTTAACACCACTAGATAAGTCAGACAAATTCAGAGTTGTATTAAATATGCTGTTTCCTTCCTCAAGAATGTGACCAGAATCCTGTAAGCCAGAGGCCTCATGAACAGCACTGCGACCCTTCACTTTGACGGTGGCCATGTTAGAGGCTTCACAAGCAGCTTCAACCTTGTATAAGGCAACCGGAAGCTTTTTCTTTCTTTCAACACAATCAACCAGATAATTCTCTCTGACTATAGGCACTTTCATCCTCCTAAGGAAACTCTTTAAGGTCAGTGAATTATTAATAACCAGAAATGAGAACACCAGGAACTGACTATTTGAATGCACCATACTTTGCCTTTCGTATTTCAGCATCTTGCTCATCCAGTGCCCCAATCACAACCAAGCAGCTAGTATCTGCAAGTAAGCAGGAAAAACTTTCACAAATCCTTTTGCTTGTTGTTGACAAAGGAAAAGATGCACAAATCCCTTTTAGGCATCGCCATATGTCAGTCAATATAGTAGTTACCTTTCTTTACTTTAGCATGAAGCAGACCACCAACCTCCTTAACTTTGCTTTTCCACTTCACCTGCATAATCATATCTCATAAAGTTAAGACTAAAAAAATGAATTTAAACATGAGACTACTGGGATGGTTCTAAAGAATCTCCCAAATAGGGATGTAAAAGCACAAATGCGAAAGGAAATATGGATGGAAGGAACATTATACAATAGATTCTTTAGGATATCCAATGATGGCAACTCTCAATTCTCCCAAATTTTCACTCTTTGAAGATTGATGCTCGGAAGCAGTGATTTGACTTTCAGAATTTGATGATGAAGTTGGAGCCACCAACCTAACCGGTCTCTCAGCCTTTTGTGATTTGAACCACTGCAAACAGTCAGTGTAATATAAAGTCAGACATCTGCTTTATATTTGATCTATGACATTACTATTCATTACGCACCTGTTTAAGGTACTGATTGTCTGTTCCCTCAGGAACTTTCCACTTCTGTCTAAGTCGTTTGGGTTCTATGGTAGAGTAGGAACACTTGCTCCATTCTGAAACATAACCGTGGCACCGGTACATTCCTCCAGAATAACGGATAGAACCAGAACATATTGGGCAACACGCAAGTGGTCCAAACATCATTCCATCGGCACTAAATATTATAGTGATATAAGATGAATTACTGTTAAAACCTATCATATAGAAGTAGAAATAGGGGAAGGGGAAGAGAAGCATGTGTAGAGAGAGAAGGAACTCTAGAACCAGAATCTGCAATCCTAGAGGGGAAAGAAGAGAGGGGTTAGAACTAGAATCTAGTTCTAGGGAAATAAGGAAAGAATCTATCAATAACAACTTCATTCATCCATATCTTTGATAGAGTACGTGTTTGGCATTTATAGACTACTACACAAAACTAAAAACAACTACCTTGTCTTATCTATAAAAAAAGCTTACAACAACCACCACTAGACACTTGTAATATTTAACACAAGACACATAATAAAAACATAAAACCCAAATAGTGGTTGGTTCCTATCATTTACTTTCGAAGCAAAAAGAGTAAGTTATCACTATCATTAAGAAAGTTCCCATTTCACAGAAAATATTTGTAAAATACATCATAAATAGAGAGAAAGAACAGAACAAACTTGGAAACACGGTTCCAGATCTAAGAAGTATAGTCACCTCAAAAATTGCCTGCTTCCTTTATCTCTTTCATAAATAAATTGCAATTCACAAAGTACAAATCATGTAATTGCTATTATTAATGAGCAAGCCTGATGAAGGACATCGAAGAAAAAATAAACAGCTTCTTTTGACATTTCAGTCATATCAACAAATCATTCACAGGAAAATGATACATATAGGCAGGGTGAAAGCAAGAGCTTCTTTAAAATAAGCAAAGAAAGTGAATGAAATAATAAATTACCAGCGGTCACGCAAATCAAGTTCTGATCCTGATGAATCTTGACTATTGATTTCCAGCATTAGACGTAACTCAGCAGTTGTCACATGCTTTTTCAGATCATCTTTAAGAGTCCAGAATTCTTTGGTTTGGGCTTCCAGTCTACTCTTCAAATCAGAAGTATCTCCCTCAGCCTTGACAGCTTTAGACTTGGGGTTACTACTGGCGTCATTCCTGCGTTTTGTGCCAGCTTTAGAAGTTGATTCGCATCTGCCATCCTTAACCTCTTGACCCTCAATATCTGCACCAGCTGAGGACAACCAAAAAAAAACAAAACAACAACATTTAGATGCAATCACTACAGCATGAATAGATTGGATATTCTAAAAATTGTCATGATCCTCATGCCTCCCTGATTACCATGAAGTTTCTTTGCTATGGCATTCACAGCAGATTGATCAGAAGGTGAGAGAGCATCCCATCCAGACAACTTTTCAACTTGTATTGATGGGGATAATTCCATAAGACAGTTTGCATGATGCCAAGCGAATCCTTTGGCACCTTGACCATCAGGCTTACTGGATATACGAACCTATATATACAATGCAACTATTAGCAAGAAAAGATACTATTAGTCAAACGGCACATCTACATGGACCAGTGTAATAACAAATCATTACAGAACAGTCTGAAAATTAGAACATATCAACATAAAATACACATTATTGTAGTTTGATGAAGGCAGTCAATTTGAACAAACTTGCCAGTGAAGAAAACACAACAGGCTTCTTGCCGCCTAAATAACTGGGTTTATGCAGATTTCACGCGACACCAAAATGCAAATAGGAAATCAAAGATCAACTTAACTATTCCTTCACTGATTCAAACTTTTGAAACTCGTTTCAGGAAGTGCATATTTTAAAGAGAAGAAATAAATTAGAAGCACACCGATTTCCCAGTGCACTAAAAAAAAGTAGTCTAAATTAGACCCAAGGGAAGCCCCAAAAACCACCCAGACAGAGCAAGGAACATGTTTATTTCAGAGGTCTTAAAGAGTCTCATAAGAATCTTATCAACTAGCCTCTTCTAAAATACGGTTATATTCTTAAAGATTGGTTGCTAGATGTTTGAAAATATTTATAAACATTAACTCATTTCAAAAAAAATAACCCCAAAACTCAAATAACTTTTCTGTCAGATTCAAATAGGGGATGTAGTTATGGAAAGTTTTTTGGTCATACAACATGATTTTCAGGAATGGAGACTGAAATGAGCCCGCCAAACTATTCTGGTACTATGTACCTATGCTAGTTAAACGATTTGATACAAGAACTCAATAGCCACCCCAAGATTAAAAGGGAGGGGTAGCAAATTCATGAAGATAGATTCCTTAACCAAATCAACAGTGGAATTTTACCCATAAAACTCCAGTTTTGAAATTGAAAGTAAAACAATACGTGGTATCCAAGAAGTGTAAAGTGTTATCTAAGATATCTGTCAAATGTTCAGGATATTACTAGATCTCACATGTTAATTTTCACAAATAATTTAAAGATAAACAAGAAGAAAGTAGGATAAGAAGAACATCTGATATATAAACTTGTGCCGTTCTTGTCATCTCTTTTGCACACCACAATGGCCACAAGCAATTTACATGCTTCAGTAAGTTAAGCCAGATACTATGGCATTCAACGAAACATTACAACCAACCTCCCCTTTCATTATCTTTTTAGCACAATGCTTGCATGTAGCACGAGAAGTCTGTGAAACTTCAATACCAATATGCTCCACATCTTTAATACTATTTGACTTTTGTTGTGCAGCGCCCTCTACATATTCTCTGATTTTCTGTTGATCTTCCCAACGGAGCCCCTCTATGCCCTCAACATCATCAATTCTGCGAGAATAGTATTGCATAGAAATAAATTTATGCCCATGCCAAATCATCCAACGAAGAAAAACTGAGGAAAAAAACTCATACGATTTTATCTGTTTTGGTTTCTTCAATATACAACCAGCATGATGCCACATCTGATGGATAAAAAACACAGACAAAAACAATGATGTAATGAGGTTAAAATAAATAACCAACAGAAGGAAATTGTAGCACAACTTTATCTATAACCATAACCATCTGGAGATCAATGGTAGTGCAACTATTTAGCATGAAACTTTGCTAAAGTTTCAGTAAGATGCAGAAAGCCAACCAGATCATCACTTTAAAACGCAAAAAATATGTTTCTACGTGAAATGAAGGAGTTTCAAAAGGCAACGACATAACTACAACCACAGACCACATAAAATCTGATGTCAAGGGTGCCAAGTCAACTTTTCAGACACTTAATGGTCTGTTTGGTTTCCTCTCACACACTTACCCCAGAATCTATAAAAGTTATTCTCAAAAGCTAATGCAAACGAACTGCACAAGATTTTTTAGTGCTCAATGCCATGACCAATGAAATTTCATACAAACCACGCACCTCAAAATTATTCCACCACGAATAATAAGTCGATAATCTGCTTAAAGAAGCAGTACCAGACAGTAACCCCATTGAGTATGTGCCGTCATCATTCTCTCTTAAGAACATCAATGATTAATTTTTTTCTGTTTTTCAGCTTTTATCTAGTGAATCCTCCTGTTGCACCTCTTTTCTAAATTCTAATAATATAAATTGGAACCATTTGTACCATGAAAGCGTACTACTCAGCAATACAAGATTAAATAATCGCAATATAGACAAGAACAGCTCGAATAGTCCATGAGATGTTATCAGCATTTCAGAGGTTAAAGGTGTTGAATATACTATTAAACATGCGAGAACAGGCTTTTTGTTGAAGCAAATCTCTCAAACCCCTTCAACTTTGCAACAAAATAAAGGTTTATTTTGAGGATTCCACAAACGTCATACTTATATGGCCCTCCCTGCATTTGAGAAACGATAGGCAAAGACAAAACCTTTGGTTCAAGAAACAAGAAATGTAGAACAGTGTGTACCAGAAGTCTCCACAAAATTTATACCAAAAATAAATAAAAATAAAAATAAAGTAATCCCGAGCAGAATGCAAGTAAAATCCTCAAAAACCGAAGGGGTAAAAGCAAGGGGAGCACACGAAACTGGAAACCCACCCAGTTATCGACACAAACACATACGCAAAACTAATGCGAGGAATGTAACAAAACCACATGATTTCGGGGTTTCAGGAAACAAGTACTGTAGAAGAAAGAGTGAGGAGGTGAATGGGGACAGAGTAGAAATGAGTGGACGCAGACCGGCATGAGACCATCAAACTGGGTAGCTTGAACCATCTTGCCAAGGCGAAATGCCTCTTTGTTGATGGAACTCTTGCAAGTCTTGCAAGACGATCGTCCTGACTTCGCATACTCTGCCTTCCATGGCTTTTGAGGATTCGCCATTCGCTTCCTACCTCACCTCTCTTTTACCGGTGTTGGGTTCACTGCACCTCAGAATATTCTTGGAAAGGGAAAGAGTCTCCGAGTCCAGACACTCCGGCAGTTTTGCGTGTTAGCTTCTACCGAACGCTTTCTTCAATTTTCTTTTAAACTCATTAATGGAAAATTAATCTCCTGTCTTTTTTTTTTTTTGGCCAGCAATCTCCTCTGTCATCACCCTGTCATTCAATCAAGTCATATAATTAGTTGAAATCCACTTTATTGGAGCTTTCCGGATTGTTTTTAAAGTACTAATAATAATTTTTCTTAAAAAGAAAAATTATTAGAAATCTTAAATAAAAGAATTTATGTCAGAATAGTTTTAAAATAAAAATAAATTATTATCAAGTTTTAAAATTATTAATGGTGTCGCTGGAATTATGTCAATAGAATTACTAGTGCTAATAAATTTGTTATGATTACAACAAATATTATTACGGTCTTGGTAATACTAATGGTTAT
>JBAGKO010000010.1:14597780-14620714 GCA_037177275.1 Acacia concinna
GTCTAAAAATTAATGTTTACAAAATCCCAATCAAATAAATAACTTTATAAAGTCACATACAATGAATTAAACACTAAATAATATGAATAACATTATTAGTTTTCTCTATATATATCTTCAAGAGATGGAAATTCAACTTTTTCATTTTTCAATTTGTGTTATTATTATTTTTTCTTATAGGTTGCATAACATTTAGACTTCTTCAAATACAATTAAAAAATTTTTCTCTTTAGTTATCAAAACTAAATTAAAATATTAAACATAATGTCTATTATCAAATAAATAATTTGATAAAGACATAAACTATAAACTATAAACTAAACACTAAACAATATGAATAATATTATCCATTTCATCTTCTCCATGCCTATAATCATTATTATCATATTTGTCATTTTTTTAAAATAAATAAACGGGCATAAACGACCCGTTTAAACCCGCGGCCCTACAAGACCAGCTCATTTAGGCCTAACTTCATTTTCAAACTCTAAATTATAAGCCCGGCCCATGACGGGCTCGAGCTTAAAAGGGCCGAGCCCGTCCTGACTCTACTTACTCATTGACCTCGAGGATGGTAAGTATTTTTCACTCAACATTTCCATATGCTCTGAAGTACTATTTATCAAAAACTCGAAACCTCAATAATTGATTTTAACTTCAAGGATGTAAGCATACTATGAACTATGATTTCCAAAGGATAACCTTGAGGTAAGATTTATTCCTTAAGGGTACTATCTAATATGCTTGCAACCTCAAGGGTAATTCCCAACTTCAAGGTAATATCAATTTATAAAATCTTCGAGGACACACTCTTCTAAAACTTCATGTGTTAATTATTAGCTAAATCCTCGAGAGAACTAAATTTTTAAGGATTATCTCGAGGAAGACAAAGAACCTCAAGGAAATTTCAAATATCAAACTTTCCAGAAAACAGAGCATCATAACGTAAAAGTCTTAATCATTCAATATTCCATTATATTGATATCCATTTGTTTCTAACCTTTACAAATGATCTTTATTATGTCTAAGAACATGTTATAATTCACTTCAAGGACACACATACTCAAATCAACTGGAATGGTGAATGTGTCAGACGCATTAAATGTGTTTTACCAAATTTGGTAAAACCTTCACCTACCATTATTCTTCAACCTTAACGGCTATATTTATTACTCAGAAGGGAAATTCTTTGTGTCTCAACGAAAACTACTTAGCGGAATGATGAGATATCAACGGCTATAAATCGAACACCAACGGACATCAATTCCTCGGGTACTATAAATATGTGAAAATTAATGATGGCAACAACTAACGACTTGAGTCATAATTTCCTAAGTGTGTTGCATTCAATTATGTCATTAATTCTATTGTTATTTTTCAGTATTTATTATTTAACTATATTAAGAGAGTATTTATTATATTCCACAATCATTTGTGAGTAGCTTAAAGTTGAGATACTTTGAGTGGGGACTTGGATTGTAACTTGTAAGGGGAGTAATATCTTAAAATGTCAATCGAGTCTGTACTGTGGTGCCAAGAGCCCGTTGAAATCTTGAGGATTAGTGGAACTCAGTGTGGACTAAGAACTACACGTAGGTCGTGAGTTTTGACCGAACCAGTATACATGCTCATGTCTCGTGTTTCGAAGAAAATTTTATAACACTCAATTCACCCCCTTGAGTGTGAAGCTTGCTTTTTCAATATGTACATATAATATATACTCCCTCATGTCCTAATTATACTTAACTTTTTTTAAAGAAGTCGATGAAGCAAAATAAGCTACTTTTATGAAAATTTATTTTTCATTTTTCTGTTATAATTTTTAAATATCACAATATATATATATATCTATATAATAAGATTCATGTTATTTTTAATAATTTTCCATGAGAAATTACTTTTAAATATTTCAACCAAATAAGTTTTATTTTTGCATAAATAATTTTTGTAATCGCTATTTCAAACACAAATCATATTACCCAATTTCATTTTTACTAAAATACGATTGTAAATAAGCCACTTTCAGAAATTTTATTCCAAACACATCCTATGACAACTCTATAGTTTGCAATTTGCGTTTTACTCTCAGGGGTTACTTGGTATAAGGGACTTGGAGGGAGAGGAGGGGAGGGACAATTTTTATGACTTAAATTTTTAAAAAATTAGAGAAGTATGGTTGAAAGTTTTTAATCAAACAAACAAATTTTATTTTTAAATTAATAACTTATACTACCGTTAATCCAAATATAAATCCAATTATATAATCTGAGTTTTATAAAAGTCAGATTATCAAATAAGTCACATTTTACACTGATATTCCAAACTCGCCCGAATGCTCGTTGAATTTCTTCCCATCCTTTCAAAATTTACAACACAAGACAGAAAAATAACCACGCTGTGTACGAATTCAAAATACAAGTTGGGGTGTATTCATTACTTCTTCTTTTTTTCCAGTCAGGTTTATTTTTATAAACTTAATTTCATTTTCCGCTTCAGAATATTCTGAGGCTTATCTCTGATAAAATCCTTTCTATGGAACTTTAGTGAAACTTTCCCTAATTTTTTTAAACTGGTGTTTTGGTTTTTCTTTTCTTCATTAAACCCAGTTTTAAAATTAACAAAGCTTGGGATTTAACTCTGCTATTTCATTAAAAAAATCACCCATAATTTGAAGTTTTGAACCAAAAATCAAAAGTCCATATACAACCTAAATGTTCATTAATATGAAGCGAATGAAAAAAAAAATTAAATTAATTCTAGACAAAAATAATGTTGAAATTTTCAAATAAAAAATAGTCAAAATAAATATTAATTGAGTATAACATTTATAATTTAAAAAAAAAAGACTTTTCCCCCATCACATGGAGTGTGGAGACATTTAATAAATACAGAGATATTATGCACACAATGATATCAATTATGGAATAAAAACTAGTCCATTAGAAAACAATTAAGTATAGAAGAAACGGAATACGTGAAAAAGGTGGCAAAATGATGACAAACTTCCAGTTTCTGTAAAAACAAGGAATGTCAAAGCTGGGAAGCTTAGAACCTTCTCTCTCTCGTATTAGTATTACTTAGTGATCACCTGTATGAAATCATGCAGGTTGCCGCCAAAATACGTAACTACTGTTCCTCTTCGTCTTTAATTAATCAATCCTCCATAATGCAGTAGTGGATAATGTAATGCCTGTGAGCTGTGATCAGAAACAGAGATGGGAGCTCAAAAGAGCATTCATGCTGGCAAAGGTTCGTTCGTTCGTTCTTACCCACAAAATCACTGCTTCTCTGCAAGATTTCTCTTCTGTCTTCTCGTTACCAACAAACGATGATCTTTTGTGCAAAACAGCGAAGCTTGAAACTGGAGTTAATTTCTTACAAAAGCAATGCTGTTTTTATACTCTCCCCCCCCTCAGGTTTCCAAGTTCTTCACCACTTTTCTTTTTCTCTTTCTCGCTTCAGTACAGATTAATATTTGGCTTTAGTTAAATGCCAATGACTAATTTGATAATTTCTCCATTTCTGTCGTAGTAATTCATGTGATACCAGTCCCCTTTCCGTGGCTATCGGCAGGTACATGGAATTTGGTTTAGTAATTTAGTTCTTGATATGAACATTGTGTTTACATTACATCCGATCCCAGGAACTAGTCGGTTTGGTTTAATTTATTTCAGATTTTGTTTCAAGCACAATAACCTATTGGGCAGAAATGAAATGCTTGACGTGTCGTGGCACAAAGGCCTACATGATTCAAACCTTTTGATAGCATTTAGGAGGCCTCTTCCCCTGCATGCTGGGCAGCCTTGTTTAACCCTTCAGGTTAATTACTTTGTTCGAATTGACTATATACTTCATCTAGCTCAGGCTTAGGTTGTAGAATTATAACGACTTTTATTTAATTAGCACTATTTCCATGTTCAGCATGAAATTTCGCCGGAAGTTGGGATCCACGGAACTCCCAGGCACAATTTTTCTCGTTCTGAAAGTGCAGATGTCAGGTCTTCCAAGTTGTCTATAGGCTTTGACTATATGGATGAATCTTCTTCAAGCTCTAACTGGAGCAATACAACCGGCGTGAATTTTAAGGTTTTGGTGGAGTAAATAATGTTCATTAATCACGTTCCATGTCAGGTCCTGCATCTAATTAAATTCAAAGTTCTGTTCTTTTTGCCATGCAGCATATTCATTTCATGAATGATTGTGGCCGTTCTATCAGCAGAGACCTAGGTGGTTTTCCTGTGTCCATCAGGTTTTGCTCAAACTTTATTAATCTCTGTTCATACAATCTGTTTCAGTGTTCTTACCTTCTTTTTATTTCATTTCGTTATAATGCAGTGGAGATCCATCTGACAACATGATAGTTATCAAGCAAGAATCTAAGTACGAAAGAATAACCAATGACCGATTTTCTTATGTAAGATATGTTTACGGTTTCGCAAATATCATATTCAAATAAAATTCTATTTCACTAACTACAAGTTACTTCATATTCAGTTCAGTTTACAAATGGAACAAGGGATTCCTTTCCATACCAGCTTGCTAACCTTCAATCGCCTCAAATTTGTTGCTTCAAGAGGACTCAAACTTGGGCCAACATTTTTCTCCACAAGGTGATTCAGTACAGATAATTAATCATCCTTCATATTCAACACACGTTCTTTGTATTAATCACCAAAATTATTATTAATTCTTCAAGTTTTGGTTTACAGGGTATAGTTTATGAGTTTTTCATTTAAATGTTCCTCAGAACAAGATCAAGTTATAGTTATATCAAGTTGACAATCTTCTTTTTTTGGCTTTATAAAGAACGAAATATCAGAAGGTGTTGTTTTTCTGGACTGTGGATCTGATTTGAGGAGTAGCCACATGGTTCCTGGTGAGTTTTACCATATGATTCAGAAGCTCCATTTAGGAGCAAACATACCTTGGAAGGTATTTAATGTGTTTATATGTTTGTTTATAATAAGTATCTTATTAGAATGAGAATATTGCAGGAAATCCAGGATTCAGGAAGGGCAAACCAGGGTCAGGCTTTGGGATTGGATGTGGCATTAGGCTGAAATACAAGTTGGCTCACTTAACAGTAGATTGTGTTATGAATGCCCTTCGACAGAGAATGATTTATTTTGGGATTAACATGGCTTAAGGTTGCCTAATTTCTAGCTCAAAGCTTTGGTTAAGGCAGATTAATTACAATGCCGTGACATCACAAAGTGACCGTTATAGCCAACAGGTTTTCTCGTTCTTTACTTTGTGGTGTTACTTGGCTTACTTTATTGCCAAGTATTCAATGACACGCAAGCACGCACGTATTGAGATATCGTGTATGATGCAACTACTTTTTACCCGTAATGATAGTTTTTTTACAACTGAAACAAGCCTCTGGTTTCAGCAAGTTTGGAAAACACAAACTTCATTCAACAAGTTTCCCTGTCAAGCTAAATCTATATGACACCTAACAGGCTTCTGATCTTTAAGAATTCTTCTGTTGACTAGAGTTTTATTAACATTTCTACGGGAATGAGAAGCAACTGCTTTGTTAGTAGGAAAGAAGAAGCAACTATTGAAATTGAATATATATACATATATAGTCATTCTGATCCTAATTATAAAGGCCTTTAATTTTTTTTTAAAGAATCTTAAGAAAATTATAAGAAAGTTAATTACATTGCTTAATCATATTATATATTGTTTTTTATTACATTATATATCAATTATAAGTCAAACAACATAATTTAAAGAAAAATGACAACTTTTAATATTTTAAACTAATATAATTAACTTTTGTAGGATTTTCTTAAGATTCTTCAAAAAAGTTAATGGGCTCTTATAATTAAGATCGGATGGAGTATATATAAACTATGAAACCTATAAAATTTACAAAAAATAGAGTCTATGAATGGCAAATTTGACTTTCAATCCACCTAAGTGAAGACCGAAAACTTATTTAAAAACGGCAATACTATTACTCGTGGAAATCTCATGATGGATTTTTTTTTCTAAAAATATAAATAACATTCTATTGGAAGCAATCATGTTTAAATTACTGTCTAATACTAAATGTAAACACTTCTTTTAATAATATAAATACACATTCTAGTGAGAACTAGCTCTTTACGGGCATCCTATATGATATGCATAAATATTTCATATCAGTTGGCAAATAGTATATATACAAATATATACATTTCATTTTGTCAAAAAAACAAATTATTGTTAGTACAGACAATATCATATTATTACTATTTTCGATTATAATTAAATATAGGATTTAATTTGTAGTATAGTTTAAGACAAACGCATCATTTTCTGATTTAAAAATTGGATTAAAGTATTGATGTATAATAATAATAATAATAATAATAATAATAATAATAATAATAAGACATTTGTCTGAAAACAAAAAATGCATTTTCTACTAATGATCCAAATTAGTGTTGGAGGAGATTTTTAATTGTACTGCTCACCGACGGTGTGGAGATGAAAATTGAAATCATTGGCGGGGCCCAGTCGAGGCAAAGAAGGGATGAGTAATCCTGGATTACCGCACTGTACTCCTCCCTTAACCACTTGAGCAACACTCGTCAGGGTTGCATTCTGTATATATTTCCGTTACTTCTCTGTTTCGTTTCTCTGCTTCATACGTACTTGTTCGTAAGGAGAAGAACTCCGGACTTCCCCTCCCAAGGTTAGCGTTCGAGTTGGAGTTTCCCTGTTCCTTCTTAGTTCTTCTATTTCATCATTCAAAAATTCGTCAGATCTGATTTTTGTTCATCATGTCTATTGTATCATTCGCTGGTTAAAGCTTTTATTCTTCGCTCATTTGCTTTCTGCTCTGATTTCTATTTCATCGCGACAATTTTCGGTGGGTTATATGTGGAAATTATTTTCTTGTAAACAGAGTGGACGATCGGGTAATTTCGAGCGCTCACCGAATCTAGGATCATGTCAGCCATGAATTCTAGGAGGTCAGTGTGAATCATCGATTGATGCTCACCTTTATTTTTCGAATAATCGTTTATTTAAGATTCGATCTATGGCGGCGGCTTATTTTTGATGCATCGATCTGTGGATTTATTTCTTCAAATAGACTTTTTATCATTCGACTTGTTAGTCAGCTATTGGTAATTTGGATCCCTGTGCCATAGTTTGGATTTCCGTCCGATGAGAATATTTCCACTATTGATTGACAAATAGCAATTTCACAACTCTGATTCTATTTAAATTTTGGTCATAAGCTTCGGATTGCTGGGCTGGATTGAAATTTTGTTTCGTGGAATCTAGATAGAGTGTCAACGTCGATGTCCACCCCAAATTCATTGCTCCTTGCGTCTTCCAATTGTTGTTCCAATCATTGTTGAACTGATGACTGAGCTATTGGTTGCATGTCGATTGTTGATATAAGATGAGGATGAAGTTACTAAAGTCTGTATAGGTTTCTCTAAAATCACTGCCTGAGTCTTTGGTTCCTGGTACTCCAACTTTTCACTTTCCTTAAATTTCCGCACAGACCATGGGACATTGCCTAGCTATGTCAGGCGCATATTGGAAGTCATGTGTTGGACTTGTGTCCACTGCCAGTCAAGTCAACCAAATGTGTGAGAGAATTCACCGAATTGAGTGCATCTTGTTGAATTGGGGGCATGTCATATGTTTGCTACTCCTTTGACCCTTAATGTAAGAGCTTGTTAATTAATATGGGCAGGTTGAGAAAGCTAGGTAAATTAGTTAATTGTAATAAATATGACCTATTCTTCCTCTTGCATAACAAATCTCTTGTAACTATTTGAATTTGATTTCTACTATTGTTGAGGGAGTATATCTGGTGTTAGTTTGGGTAAACATGAGATATAAATTGGCTTGAGCCCCTACATTTAGGATCAATACAGCCCCCTACTGGCCCCTACATTTAGGACCGGAGGAGTAACACTTATGTTTTCAAGAATTTTTTTTTTAGAGGACACTTTCAACATGACACTACTGGAAACCACAAATAGTTGTTGTGCTTATTAGGATTATTATCTTAAGATTGTTACTTGAAAATATGTCTAGAGCTAATTCTCTTCGTGTATTCTCTCATGTAATTTTATGTTTTATGTTATAATGGAGAAATCAGTTCAGCTTATAGCAGTGCAAAGGTTTAAAAAGCTAGAAAGAAATTTATGTTGCTTGTATAATTTACTTGAAATCTGGCTGTTATGGGTTTTATTTATTTTTTTAATTTTTAATCCTTGCAGGGACCTCCGAAACAACAGGGTTGCCCTCTTTGATGGCATTGAAGAGGGTGGCATCAGGGCATCATCCTCGTTCTCTACGCATGAAATTGATGAACATGAAAATGAAAGAGCACTAGATGGATTGCAAGATAGAGCCAATCTTCTCAAAAGAGTAAGTTGTCCATGGTTTGTAACTTGTCCGGTGTCCTTCTGACCTTATGGTAAAAATTCCTGATAATCATAATGGCATGCTTTTCTTTCATGCCATCAGTGACCATCTTAGCCTTCTTGTTTTCCTTCTCTTTTCCTTTTTTTTTTTTCAACATTTCTTGTTATTGTGGCTGGTGCGGAGGTGTTATCTTCTTTGTTCTTTGCTTCAACATTGTGTTCCCCTCCATCTTTTCCACTGCTGACTGGAGGCACTTATAACATTTTGTTCACTAATTTAATTAGAGGCGTTGTCCATTTTGGATGAGATTTCCCTCTGCCTCTGGTTTTTACAGACGTTTCAAAATGTATAAACATGTAGCAAGTCAGGTTGTACATCGTACTGATATGATTTGCAACAGCTGTCAGGTGATATAAATGAGGAGGTGGATAACCATAACCGAATGCTGGACCGAATGGTGTGTATGCTGCAACTGTTGAAAGTTGAAACCTTATTTGATGTCTGCTCTGTTAATTTCTTTGTTCTGCTGTGGTTTAATTTTGTGGTACTGATTTAGGGCAATGATATGGATTCATCAAGAGGAGTCCTTTCAGGCACTATGGACAAATTTAAAATGGTAAATTTTTAAAAATCACTTGTGCCTTTTGTTGGATTGATTCTTCTTTTGGTTCCTCTTTATACACATTATTTAATTAATTCTTCTTCGCTTCCTTCTCCTAATTTGTTGTTGTTGGGAATAAAAGGGTTGGGATAAAGGTGTTGATTATCTTGTATCATCTTTCAGGTATTTGAGACAAAATCGAGCCGGAGAATGTTCACACTTGTGGTGTCATTTGTTGTAGTTTTTCTTATAGTATACTATCTAACTAGGTAACTGTCATCTGCATTAGGATTGAGAAGGAGTTCTTGATTTTACTGTAATTAACGTTACTAGTAAGATACCCCTGTGTTTGTATAAAGATTTTGATAATATAAACAGGTATTGAACCCGAATAGCAATGTTCATACTTATTTTGATGTATGTTATCTCCTCTTCCTGATTGAGCCACAGATCTTCGAAAGAATATAGCAGCTTTTGTTAGCGTTTTTAAGGAAGAGATTTTCCAAATAGATTGCAAGATGCGATAGTGCGCTCAATTAAAGCTTAAAGCCTTACTGTTCATTGTAAATGATAGAACGGTTTCGCGCTATTCCAATGTCTCCAGCGTTTTTATCGGTGACTCAAGTTTATTGTCCGGTACGTGGAGGTAACCTTGATCATCTCAGGACGGTAGATTGAGTATTAATAGTAGTTGGAGAAGACAACAATGTCAGAAGTTGAAGATTTTTTTTTGGGGGAATTTCAATAAAAGGCTGCAGTTGGAAATTAATGTCAGCGTAACTCATAAACAAGTGAATGTGTCATATAAATAAAAAAAATCTATGTTCATATAACCTATTCATTTGTTTATGGGTTGCGCTGATATTAATTCCCAACTGCGACTTTTTATTGAAATTCTCTCTTTTTTGGTTTTTTGGGGCGCATTACAAGATTTTTTATGGGAAGAGCAATATAATACTACATAGATCTCGGCGATCTAGTTACTTGCTCGTTTGCAAGTTTGGAAGTGCGATAGGTGTTTGCCTGCTCTAATTTAGCCGTGAAGGATCCAACCTATGATGACATTTGTAAAATCTGGACTGAACTATGTGAGATGAGTAGATGGTGGAGGAGAGGTCGTCCTTTTTTGTTCTTTTGTCAGAGACGAGCGTGCGTGCAGGTTAGTCGTGCAGGCGTTTGAAGTCATACGCTCCATGTTCGCATTACACTTGTACACACTACATTTTGGGGGAATTAGGATTAGAATTGCATGTTGCACGGGGAATTGAAATGTAAAGAGTTAATTAGATGTAGATATAAGATGTGAGGGATATAATGGTAATTGAATATCTGCCTGGTCATGAGGAGAATCATGTATTGTATGTATAGAGCTGGTTGTTATTTATAGAATTTATGACATGTTTGTTTTAACTTATTTTGATTAAATAAGATCTTATGTATAAAGTACGAGAAAGACTTCCCTCACATAATTATATTTCATACTCTGCAAATAAGATCTTATTTCATTCAAATAAGTTATTCCAAACAAGCACTTAAACTTATAGGATGTATAATTTGTAGTTTGAAGGATGTTATTTTGGGTGACAAATGAGTGCATTTTATTGGAATAGTTAAGAATGAGTTTAGATGGGGGGCAAAAGCAAAATCTAAGTTAGGCGCAGGAATAGGATTGAGGAAAATAAGTGAAGTGGAAGAAACTTGAATTGAAGGAAGGAGGGGATGAAAATGGCGGCATGCATATAAGTATAATGCGTGAGGGAAGGAGAAGGAGAAGGTGTTTGTCCGGATCGAAACATTGGTTTCAGAAACAGGTTGCTTCACATTGCAGCAGGTTATGTTATCCTTCACAGCGAAGCTATTGCTTATTGTAGGGCAAGGATTCTTGGATACTCTCTCTCTCTCTCTCTCTCTCTCTCTCTCTCTCTCTCTCTCTCTCTCTCTCTCTCTCTCTCTCTCTCTCTCTCTCTAGCTAGCTAGCTAGCTATCCCTTTGCTTTGATAATCCCATTTCTCCTACTCCTTTCTATTCCCCCAACCCCCCATGTGTAGCATTATTTACATCAACACCTACGTCACCTCTCACCCCTTTTCCACTCTTCATCTCTCTTTCTCCTTACATTTCAACTTTCTACCACAACTCATCCTCTTCCTCTCAAGGAACCTTCATCGATTCTTACTTTGTAGCTCTGCTTATCTACTATGCCATATTTTTGTTGCAAATTAAGGAAGGACACCTCTATTTACCTCTCTCTTGTTTTCTTTCTTTTTTTTTGAAAAAAAACTTTTTACTGCACCATTCTTGTTAGCTCGCGAAAGATCGGGAATTTTCTCATTGTTCATCATTTGCATTAACAAGAGGTGAATTAACATTAGTGTTTGTCTCGGCAACCCGAAACTATAGTTTCTAAACTTTTTTTCTATAAGCTTAGACAAAACTCTGATAACATACTTACTTCATAAATTATAAAAGCTACTATAAAAAATTAATCCAAACGGACATTTGGTCTTAGTGTATGTTTAGATTAAAAATTGCAATCGATATTTTTGAAAAAGTAATATTGAGTAAAAGTAAGATTGGGTAAAAATAAGATTGAGTAATTTGATTTATGTTTGAAAAAAAATTACAAAAGTTAATTATAAGTTACTTATGTAAAAGTAAAACTTGTTTAGTTGAAATTTTGTAAAAGTAACTTTTGATGGGAAATGATTTAAAAGGGCATGAATCATATTATATAGATTACACACACATATCTAAATATATTGTGATATTTATACTACCTCAGTCCTAATTATAAAACCTAGCTGACTCTTTTGACTCTCTTAATCTCTCCAAAAAAAAAACTAATTAGGTTTTATAATTAGGACTAGAGGGAGCCTCATTACATGTAAATATAGTGTGATATTTATAATACCTCCGATCATAATTAGAAGACTTAGTTGACTTTTTTTGCTTCCTTAATATCTCCAAAAAATCAACTAGGTCTTATAATTAGGACTCGATGAAGTCTTATTATATGTAAAGGATGTGTAATATTTATACTACCTCATGTGTTAATTATAAGATCTGGTTGATTCTTTTGGCTTCCGTAATCTCTCCAAAAAAATAAAAATCAATTGGGTCTTATAATTAGGACCCGAGAGAGTCTTATTACATATAAAGGACATATGATATTTATACTACCTCTGGTCTTAATTATAAGATTTAGTTGAATCTTTTGATTTTCTTAATCTCTTTAAAAAAAATCAACCAAGTCTTTTGATTTCCTTAATTACATTATATCAAAAAATTAAAAAAAAAAGTGTGTGAGCGTCAGGATTTGAGGGTGAGAGGAGAGAGAAAATAGTTGGTGGTCTGCTTCTCAATCGCCAATCGGACAAAAAGTACTCCAAAGTGTGTTTATGATTTTTTGATGCTTTTGCCTTTAAGTCAGATAAAATCAAACTGTGGGCCAAATATATCAATTTTTTCTTCATCAACAATTGGGTCTAGGGAGCCCTGAATCGTCCCAAACTAAGCTCCAAACGTTGAAACAAACACACACTTAATCACTTTGCGGCTTCATGTAACTATGAAGCGTCATTTGGCCACACTTAACACTTATTATTCAAGGTTTTTTCCCCGTTTCTTTTTTAAAGTCCTTCTCCCTGTTCTATAATCTTGTAAATCATCTTCTCTCGACAGTCTGAACCGCTGCCATGTAAAATATTTTGTAGTTTAGTTATTAATATCATCTTACATTATGGAGGGGGAAAAAAGAATAAATGGAATAATCGATAATTTTTTTTTGTCATTTATATAATATATAATATTCTCTCAGGTTCTAATTATAAAAGCCTATTGACTTTTTTAAGAATTCTAAAAAAATCTTAAAAAAGTTAATCGCATTACTTTAAAACATTAAAATTTATCATTTTTCTTCAAATTATATTGTTTAATTTATGAACTAATATATAATATAATAAAACACAATACGAATATATGATATGATTAAATAATGTAATTAATTTTTTTAAATTGTTTTTAAAATTTTTTAAAAAAATTAATAAACCCTTATAATTAAGAAGACACGAAGGAGCAACATTTATCTTAATTTATAAGCTTCCGGTGGAAAGCTGTCGCATGCCCCTCATGTCTATGCAAGTGGGGACGTGGGCCACTATTCTTGCTTCTGATATATATATATATATATATATATATCCTCTCGATCACTTGTCTTAGTCAAATTATTGTAAAGCACAACGATACAAACAGACAAATTAATTAACCAACAAAATACAAGAGGATTGCAGAGAAAAATAATGCTCGTGGAGTAGGACCAGTATGTTATATATTTTATTAATGTTCAAAAACAAAACACATACACATAATCATTTAGAATATGAAAGAGGGGACGACTGAGAATGGGACTTAGGATGTACGTCACACGTTTGAAACAAGCATCCATACCATATGCCTCCGTCCCCGGCCGGCCTGCTCTATATGACTTTTCAATTACACTAAGTAGGTGCAACCATCTCCCTCTCCTAATTATTCATTAATTAACCTGTCTCTCATGTATACCAACTAATTCATAATATATACTTAGTCTATTGTAAACTATAATAATACTTATTTTTCATAATATACGCTTAAAAAAGAGAATCTAGTTAGTCTTCCCACGTACATAGGCCCATATATATATATATATATATGTAGAACTTCTGTATTATCAGGAGAAGGTGACATTTCTAACTAACCTGTTGTTCACCAGCCATTAATTATTAGTATATCAAGGCAAATAAAGCAACAGAATGTTGCTTTTCCCTCTACACACACACACACACACACTTCTTCTTGTCTTTGACATAAGATACAATTTAACGAAAAAATTAAACTACAGATTGGATCTTATATTAATGTGGACCTAAGGGACTATATATATGTTCAATTAAACGCAGGAAATTAATTAATTACATTAGTTTTTACAGCAATATTACAATTCATTATCACAATTGTACGTGCAAGTGGTTTATACAGTTTGTTTGTGTGCGCACCCGCTTGTACATGTATATAAACATATCATTAAGAATTATATTGGTGCCATTAATTTATTCTGTGAAAATATAAGTTCATCGATCTGCCCAAGTAGAAGCAGCCAAAAACAAAACGTCTTAATAGCTTCGATATCAAGAAAACTGATGAGACCATGTGACCATGTGTAATGCATTTTCTTTGAAACTAATATGTTCTATATATATGGAAAAAGTAAGGAAAACCAATATTTTTCTCTAAATTAAAATACATAAATTTGCAATTGGCACAAGCTTATTTTAACATCAATTGTGGCATGACCATAACCATAAAAGCGCTAGCTATAATTCAGAGCTGTGTTGGATGCGTCCAAAACTTGAGACAGGCTAATAACTGAGGAAATGGCAGAGTTAAAAATAATGCAGTTAGAGCATGTTTGGTTTGCTGGTCAGAAACTTAATCTCACAAAGATATAAGTTAGGTTTAAATTAATCTCTGTCGTGTATTGGATTAGTAGGAAATAGGTATATGAGCAAGATCTATTTTCATGGTATAGGAATTAAGTTTATCAATGTCAAACACTAACACTTTAGCCGATCACATGTATATCCAGAAGATACCAAGTCAAAATTAAAGCATTGATCGCTGTTCCACTCATTATATTCCTCAATGTAGCAAAACAACCCCTTCATAAATTTTGGAAATTGCTCTTAATGATGCTGTAAATAAATTCAAATACACTGAAAACAAATCAAGCATAACCTAGCAGAATTAAATTAAACCTCCAAAACTTTATTAGTGAACAATAGGATTAGCCTAATCCTTATTTCCTTCAGCAGGAAGCTGCTCTGCGTACAGAAATTGAACCAACGAGGGAGAAAGGATAATAGCTAGAGAGAGAGAGAGAGAGAGGAAATGAAGAAACATAGAAGAATTTGTGATCGATAATAGAACATCAAGGTAGACATCTAGATGGATTTAAGCAGAGAAATTTGAATGTGTATCGGGTACGTACCTTCATATATCAGCGGAACCTTGATATATATCATCAATGAATAAAAGCCCTAAATCAGCTTTAGGCAAATCGCTCAACAGCTTCAACCTCTAGGCCTTCTCTATACAATTGCATGCAGCAATCAAGAAGATAAAGACATGCTAGCTAATATATATATATATATATATAAAGCTAGCTACCATCGCCTTCAATTGATTTCTGAAACCAGACAAAGATATAGGCATGGCAGATTTGAAGCTGTACAATTATGGATATGTATATAGGCGTAAGACCTCTCCGGAATATAAATATATATATACTCTTGATTTGACTGGGTGGAGTGGAATATATATGAATGTTAAGAATGATAACCCAATCGAAGCTCCAAATCCAGATCATCTTCTTCACTGCTACTTATCTTCTCTTTATGATCACGCACATACAGGGGATTAGCCAAACTCAAACCCGTCCTCCAATTATAATCTCCTCCAAACACGTCCCGATCCCTTTGATCACAGCACTGTTCTGCAGGAAAAGACAATTGGGACGGAGGGTAATTATAATTATAATTGCTGTTGTGATCTACCTCAGGAGAAAAGTAATTCCCAGACAGTGGGAAACTTGAAATTGCAAGGTCGATCTCATGGTCGTCAATCATTTTGGTTGAAGCAGAAGCAGAAGCAGAAGCAGAAAAACTGGGCTTATTGGTGGACTTGGCTCTATCTTTCCTGTGAATGTTCATGTGACCACCTAGGGCTTGTGCTGTGGTGAATCCTCTCTTGCAAAACACACACTCATATGATCTTCCTGTACTAATTCCCCTTTCTTCGTTATGCTCCGATCGATCATCACTTTCTTCGCTCCAGCTCTTTGACTCTTCTGGGTACCTGAACTCCATTCTATTGCCTATTATGACAAATAGTAGAGTAATAGAGAGAGAGAGGGGGGCATGAGTTCATTAATATATATAGGAGAAAGATGGAGGAATATAGAAGGGCATAACATATAGATATGTTTTGATTGTTATGGGTTTGGTTATTTTATTTGTTGGAATTGCCGGCTGAGGATTCATCTTCCTCTATATATAAGACAAAAGATCATTTAAATATTATTGCTATTTCTATTCTTTATTCTTGTTTGTCTCCCGTTACCTTCTCCCTTACGTACGCAAGCCTATATTTGTATTTCATGTTAACACATATCAGTCTCATTCTCTCTCTGCGTATATGTAGCGATGATAAGGTTTATTTCAATAAAATTAGAAATATTTTTAAGTTGCTACAATAATAGATGAAGTAATCAAAATTGATAGTAAATAATAAAGCTTAAAATACGTACCCAAAATAAAATCTTGTGCCCGCCTGTTAATAAAATACTGTTCTCACAGTTTTAATTTCAAGATTATTACTTTTGTTTCCTAGATAAAATGTTCTTCTCTGCTCATAAACTGTAGTACCTTCATGAAGACACAACATCAATATCCCAAATGTGACTATTAATTCATGGAATAATTATAAACATATATCTTTTATGTCCATATCGTCAAAACTTATAGACAGGAGATGTATGTGAACGCATTTTTAAGATGTTTGGAGTGGTAATTAATTAATTAAGGGTTAAGAGGCATTTTTGTCCCAAAAGGTTTAATTGAGGGGAAATTTTTCCATTGCCGTTATCTAGATTAACATTAATTGTTAGTTGACTAAATATGATGAGCTAACAGTTATCATGTTATCCCAGTTATTTTTTGTTAAGGTGTAAATTTGCATCGAAAATCCATGTGTTGTCTATTTCAATTTTCTCGAAGTTAGATTTAAAATTTTTAAGGCAAATTTACATCTTAACAAAAAATAATTAGAGTGATGCTTGGACTATCAACTTAATATATTTTGTCAACTAACAATCAAAATTAACTGAGGTAGTGACAAAAGCAAAATTGCTCCTGTTATAAATCTTCTGAGGCAAAATTGTCTCCCAAAAAACTTTGAGAGCAAAAATTCCCAACCCATTAATTAATTATCAATAATTGTCCAAGTTGTCTTGTTTTAAAACTAAATCAAAAACGCGCCTTGGCTTGATAATTCTCTCACTAGAAAAATCACAACACAATGGTCAGGTTTGCGAGTGAGTAGTGAATAAAATATCATGAACTTCTTGGAGTAGGACAGTGTCTCCATTCATTAGATTCAAAGGACTGATATTTAATGTTTTATAACAATTTTATTAACAAAAAATACATGTAAGTAAATTTAAAAGGTTAAAAGTTTATATGTTCAACACCGTAAACATTTTTTAAAAATCTCTTATAATTGATTTACCCTTTATTCGGGAAATTGGGCCCAATTGTCGGGCCAACTAACAGGCTCGGGCTTGTAATTTAGAGTCAAGAAATAGAGTGGGCGGGCCAGCCCTCAAGGGCCTCGGGTAGGCTCGTTATTTTTATTTTTATTTTTTAAAATGATATAAGATGATAGTAGGCATACATAAAATTTAAATAATAATATTATTCATATTGTTTAGTTTATAGTTTATGTGTTTATCTAATTGTTTATTTGATTGTAGTAATTAGTTTTTGGTCTTCGTATACATCTTTTTTGGTTAAACTTAGACAATATTTGATGTTTTAATTTAGTTTTAATAAACAAATAAAATAGAACAATTTTTAACCTTTTGATCTTAGAATTTTATTTCATTGGTTTGTACTTTTGTTAAATATAGATAATGTCCGGCATTTTAATTTAGTATTAATAATATTTATGTTTTAACTTAAGTATTATTGTTTGTATATATGAAATAGGTATAATTAAACTTCTTTAAAAAAAAAGAAGAAGTTAAACGGGGCTTAACCTGCGGGCTGGCTTGAAGCCTGACTTTAATCGGGCCGAGCCTACATTTTTGGAGGTATTTTAGGAATCGGGTCTAAACAAGCCTGCCCGTTTTCTTAATACCCATGTACTTTTAAAATGTTTATGTTTAAATTTTATTTATATTTTGGTATTTGATACCATAATAACATTATTATAAAATATTAAATCTTGATTATATTAGAAGTTAATCTAATGGAGGATAATGGGAATATTATTAGGTGGAAGGTAAAAAAAACCCGGGTTTAGTTATTCCTGAATGCCGAGGAGCCTTTTTAATCCTTTGGAAGCATGTCGAGGCTCTTAACTCTATAATTACGTTTGCACGTATGTATTCCCAGATTAGTTGTTGATGCTTGGGCAAAAAATAAGTTTAATACAGGCAAAAAAATTATAATTCTATCATACAATTAATTAAAATTGATGTAGATATCATAATCGTAGCTTACAATTCATATAATTTACTGTGTTATGTGAGAAAGAGAGAGTAATTGATATTTGTCAATCACAATGCAATGCAAGTTCATTTGCATGCATAGTACCTTTGAGGGCTTCTCACTCCTGCATATATACAAAAGCCAAATTATTACGTACAAAGTCAAAAAAGGGTACATAAAATATATAGCTAGAGAAAGAGAGAGAGAGAGAGATCTTGGGTACCTATGCTAGCAATGAATGAGAAGAGAGCATGATCTCTCAGTGAGGTGTGTGTGATGACAAACAGGGACTGGAAACAGCACAGAGAAACCCAAGACAGAGATCAATATTTCACAGTTTACTTACTGTGTATCGATGGTTTTTGGGAGGAAACAAGCAGGAACCTTCCCTTTTCTTTGCTTAAAAAAGTGATAATAGATCTCCCTTTTTGTAGCTTTTATACTTGTCTTGTCTTCTTTCAACACTTTGCTTCAGATCTAGCTATTGTCATATGTGTGTGTGTGTCGATCTAATGCCTCGCCAGCTGCATTTCCATCATCTTAGAATCGATTAGGTGCTTCCAATTTACTTTAATCCCATACGTTATATTATAGGGTGAAGGTATAAATTTAACAAAAAATAATATGGATAACTATGATCATCTATCAAAAATTATATTTTCAGTGTAAAAAATAGTAATAAATAATTTATTTAAGAATAAAAATAGCTTCCCAGCTAAATAGCGCTAACTTTCGTTAAATTGTAGAGAGAGAAGACTGATGAGACCTATAACATAAAAGTTAATGGAAATTGATTCTATTTAATGGCATTCCTATATTTGTTATCAATGTCAGAAACTGATTGGTAAATTAATGAATAATTTGATTTGAAATGAGGTTATAGAATGTATAAATGTGTGTGTGTACACACTCATACAGCGAGTGTGTTTTCCAGCGATGATACCGATAGTTGTTTGTCGTCGATGAGTTAGCTCTTTTATTTTTATCTTTATAGGGTGTGTTTGGATTAAAGATTGTAATCGATACTTTTAAAAAAGTAAGATTTAATAATTTAATTTGTGTTTGAAATAAAAATTGTAAGAGTTATTTATGCAAAAGTAAAACTTATTTAGTTGAAAATTTTTAAAAGTTACTTTTGATGTAAAATGACTGTAAATGGCATGATTACATACATACATATATATCTAAATATATTGTGATATTTATACTACCTCTGGTCCTAATTATAAAGCATAATTGACTCTTTTGGCTTCCTTAATCTTTTGAAAAAAAATCAACTGGATCTTATAATTAGGACTGGAGAGAGTCTTATTACATGTAAATATAGTGTGATATTTATACTACCTTCTGTTATAAGACCTAGTTGACTCTTTTGGCTTCCTTAATCTTTCTAAAAAAACTAATTGGGTTTTATAATTAAGATTGGAGGGAGTCTTATTTACATGTAAATATAGTGTGATATTTATACTACCTTCTGTCATAATAATAAGACCTAGTTGACTCTTTTGACTTCCTTAATCTTTTCAAAAAAAACCAATTGGATCTTATAATTAAGACTGGAGGGAGTCTTATTTACGTGTAAATATAGTGTGATATTTATACTACCTTCTGTCTTAATTATAAGATCTAGTTGACTCTTTTGGCTTCCTTGATCTCTCTAAAAAAATCAATTGGATCTTATAATTAAGATCAGATAGGAAAAAAAATGACAGATTTTTTTTTAAAAAAACCACCTCAAACATTGTCATGAATCGGATGAAAAGCAGCCAAAATGATGCTTTTATAAAAGTACACGATTGGCCCAATTGCTCAATGGACTCCATCGTTAGTCCAAACATGCATTTTATACATCCACCGCAAAAGCATATTGATATTTGTGCAATCGTTGCAATCGGACTCTCCATCAACAGTCCAAACACACACTATATGGCTATCCTAACCCTATTTTGCGGACACATTTTATTTTGTCTTGGCAAATCAAATCAAATCAACTCAACACTGTTTTTCACCAAAGCCGATCGTTCGCCTCCTTTCAATCTACAACTTGAAAATAACATAATGTTGAATGAGTCAGAAGTGATCACTTATGTTTATTCTCCCTTTCCCTTTTCTTTTTACCGTGTTTTTTTCCATACTAGGTGAAAGGGAGAGTTCCGTTGCCAGATTTCGTCACCTTTTCTAAAGATGTTCAATTGCCAAATTCCCTCAGTCCTTTTCTTTATCAACCTCCATCTTGTCAAACATCTCCGATTTCTAGTGATATCATTCTTAGCCCAAGGCTTCTATGTTTTGTTTAGCCATTGCTATTTACATTACTGCGAAGTATGAGTGTGTGAGTACATGTGTGCACGAAGTCGAAGCTTCAGCTGCATCTGCTACTCTACTCTCTCTATTCTTAGTTCTTCACCGTTCGCCCTGCTTCATCGTCTTTGATAGACGAGTGAGATGACAATCGGCAGAGATTAAGGCTAGGGGAAGGTAAATGTAGGTCGGATCGGGCATGACCCAATTGGTTTAAAAAAAGGCTCTTTTTTTAAGGACTCAACCAACTTGGCTGAGTTGCTAGGTCAATTGAGTCGGTCGAGTATACTCGGATTTGGCCGAGTCAACAATCAAAGCATGAGATCGGACTAGACTTGGGTTCAGTTGGCCGGTTTTCCTGTCTGACCAGTTGATCCGGTCCAATTTTATGTTCTTTGGTTTTAAGGATGTGACTAGAATGGAAATAAGAAATGGAAAAGACACGAGGGTGTGTTTGGATCGATGGGTTGAGGACTGTTTGTCACTCTATACATATGTGGCTGAGTTGAAGGGTCAAAATTTAATAAGGAGTTGAGAGTGACGAACGTTCTCAATGAACAAGGGAGATGGGAGCTGCAACATCAAAACAATATAATACATTATTGCAAAACATTATCCTAAAAATAGAGAAAACCTCCCTACCATCAATGGAGGGTGAGGAGGATATGCTTGTATGGACATTGATAGGAAGGTGGGAGTTCACAATCGCAAGTGCCTACAAATGGTTGGGGAGAGTTGGCACATTAGACTGCGTGTACATGGAAGGGCATCTGGAAGTTGAAGGTGCCAGAGATGATTAGGGTCATTATATGGCAAGCATACCATAACCACTTGCCAAATAAAGAGTTGACAAGTCGATGGAGCTAGACAGAGCCATTATGTGGAATTTGTTAGCAACTAGTTGAATCACAAATGCATGCATTATGCGACTTGTAACATCTTGAAATTTTTGTAGGCCGAAAAAGGCCATTTTTGCAGGCTGAAAAAGGCCATTTTTGCCAAAATAATGTTCTTGGGATAGACCGAGTGTCGTACCCTGATATTTTTTTAGGCCTAGATAAGGTATTTCGGATGAACCAAGGGCTTTAGCTGTAGAGGACTAAGAGATCTCACAACAACTGAAGTAAAATCCGGGGAATGACCTTTGTGCAAAGAGTACAAATTCTATAAAAATTCTAGACGAAATGTGGACAGGTCTAATAGCTCCAAAAATTCTCATAAAATCCAAAAAAAATAGCAGAGGGTGCTCAGAACAGTATGGCGTAGTCAGAATATTATTTCGAGGTCTGAGGAATTTATTATAAATTGTTGAATATTTTCATAAATTTTGGCTAGACAGGGTTTTTGGCCAAAATATGATATTATCATATATATTGGGACCTCATTATTCTGGACTGGGATATGGAAAAATTAGTACATTATTTTAGAGAAATTTTGATGTAGTAAAAATCAGAAAAAAAATGGCTATATGAGTAAAAACCCTTGAAAATTGGTAAAATATCGATAAAAAGGGTTTTACGGGAAAATTTATTCTGGGAATTCTAGATATTCAAAAATTCTAAAATTTAAATAATAGCCTCCTGGTATTCTTAGAGATTTTATGTGCTTTTTTTTGGAATTTTTGGATAACCAGAGAAGTTTCTAGAATTTTCTGATTTTTGGGCCGTTTTGGAGAAAATTATCAGATGAAACTGGGCCAGGAGGACTCCCTGGGCCCACTTGGATGTGGCCCAAGCTTGCTTGCTCAAGGAGGCAGATTTTGGCATGTGAAAAAGTGGAATTATGTAGAAGGGGACACTTGTTAGAAAGGGAAATAGTTTTTGGAAAAATTGCACCTAAATTTCCAATAAATATTTACATTTTGACCCCTCCCCTTCACCTATAAATAAGACCTCCCCCCTCCTCTTCACAAACATAAACGTGCTCCCCTCTCCTTTAAGAAGAAATCTCACCCTCTCAAAGTAAGCCTCTTCCGGAGCAAGTTCGAATGGTTCTAGTCTAACCTTTGATCCTAATAAATTTTGGTTCCCTCCCTCTTTTGAATTCCTTTATTTTCTAGTAGTTACTAAAGTAGTATAAGGGAAGGTTCTATCTAATTGGGCAAGTGATAAGACACAATATTTACATGGTTTTCAAGGGTATTTTCTAGCCAAATTGCACACATTTACCCACATTATGCATCGTAATTATAGTATTTGGATTGTAAGTCTCATACTTTGCATTTTGCTGATTTTAGGTAAAAATGTGATTATTTTATATCTTTTATATAATTCTTCACTTGCCTTGGCAAAGCCTCTTTGTTGTTATGTTTTCAGGCAAGCAAAGGAGAAAACGGAGCCCAA
>JBAGKO010000010.1:14634905-14647133 GCA_037177275.1 Acacia concinna
GCCTCGGAGCCCAAGAAAACCAAACTACCTGTTGCATAGAGCCCTAGGTAAGTTAACACTGTTCATTTGAACAATAAATATAGAGAGAAGCGGTATTATCAGGCTCCTAAATGATAAAAATTTATATTATTATGTGGGTCGTTAACCTATTGACCTTTGTCATGCTATTTGTTGAGCAACTAATTACATCCAAGTCTTTCTTAAACACAAAACAAGGGGGAAAAATTTCAAGTCTTGGGCATGCAAAAGTTGTCATTAAAGCTGTTGAATAAGAGTTTGACCTAATTGATTGTATGGCCATATGGTCAATTTCTATCACCCTAATTCAGAACAAAGCCTTTTGAAAGAATTAAAAAAATAAAAGACCATACTCACGTCAAATTCTTTATATCTATTTTGTCAAGTTCTTCAATCACACATGACCACGTGTCATTTTTATTATATTTGAACTTATAATTAAATAATCATAGTAAAAAAAAGACACATGATCATATGTGATTGAAGAATCTGACAAAATAAATATAAAAAACTTGATATAAGTATTTTCTCTAAAAAAAATAGTAGGTATAATGGTGAAGATTAGAGGGAAAAGGAATATATAAAAGCGATTTTGGGTTGAAGAGAGAGAGAGACTGGGAGACCATTCCATTAAACTTAATGGAGAAATATAGTTTCACAAATTTAAACAATAAGCTCTTGAATGACGTGGTAAATACTTATAGCTTTTCAGAAAAGAATATAAATTTTAATATAAGGAAACACTTTTTATGTAAAGGATACTTTAAACAAATAAAAAAAAATCATAAGTTTATAATTAAAAGAGTTAAACGAAAATGCTTGGCCAGTTCACAGAACTGCAGTATATGTTTGTCCAAAGAATATTAAAATATTATAAAATTTGTGTTTAGTTTCTGATAAAAAAAGATGACTAAACAATCCCGTAATTATATTTAAATTTTATAGAGCCATGTCATCGAATTGTTACTGAATGGTTATATAGTTGTCAATAGTAACTCATAATAGTATTTTATAAGGATTTATAAAGTTGTTAACCGAAATTTAAATATAATTATGAAATTTCACACAATCGTATAATTATTTTTTCTTTTTATAAGAATCTAATTGCAATTTTTTTAAAAATATTTGTTGCAAATAAATAAATAAAAAGAAGCATCGAGTGGGCTGGACCGGAATGTGGAAGTCGTAGACATAGATCCTTAAAATGCGTCAGAGAAAGCGATTAAGCAAAGTCTTCCCCATTTACTCGCAGCACAGTTCCAATGTGCCATTCTCAGTTTGCTCCGTGCTGACTGAAGATTAGCATCTCGTGTCTTGGCGAGCAAGTCAGAAGGCTGAGGGCACTCCCAAATGATCAAATCTCTCCCGCCACCGCCTTCACCACCTGCTATCCATCGCACTCTCACTTTGATTCCGGGCCTCCCCACCGACGTCGCCGCCTTAATCCTCTCTTTTATCCCTTATTCTCACCATGCTCGCCTCAAGGCCACTTGCAAATCATGGAACCTCTTCCTTTCATCCCGAACTTTCATCTCCCTCCGCCGTCACCACCGTCACCTCTCTCACCTCCTCTGTATCTTCCCTCAGGACCCTTCTATAGCTTCCCCTTTCCTCTTTGACCCCTCCTCCCTCGCTTGGTGCCCTATCCCCCTTATGCCCTGTAACCCCCATGTCTACGGCCTCTGTAATTTCTCCTCTATTTCCATTGGCCCTCACCTCTATGTAATCGGAGGCTCCCTTTTCGACACCCGATCGTTTCCGATTGATCGTCCCTCCCCGACTTCCTCTACTTTTCGTTTCAATTTCTACGATTTCTCATGGGAAAGCCTCGCCCCGATGCTCTCACCACGTGGCAGTTTCGCCTGCGCCGCCGCCCCTGATTCTCAACAGATTCTTGTGGCCGGGGGTGGGTCTAGGCATACGACGTTCGCGGCCGCCGGAAGCCGAATACGTTCCGTGGAAAGGTACGATATTGGGAAGGATGAGTGGGTTGCCATGGATGGATTACCGAACTATCGAGCGGGTTGCGTTGGATTTCTTGCTGGGAATCGAAAAGGGGACAGCAGGGAGTTCTGGGTGATGGGTGGATATGGTGCTTCAAGGACCATTTCAGGGGTTTTCCCCGTGGATGAGTATTATAGGGACGCGGTGGTGATGGAATTGAAGAATGGGTTTGATGGTGGCAAGTGGAGAGAGGCTGGTGATATGTGGGGAGAAGGGGAGAGGATGAGACTTGGAAAAGTTGTTGTTGTTGAGGAGGAGAATCAAGACTGTCCCGGCATTTTCATGCTCGATGGGAATGAGATTCTGAGGTACTCTCTTACTTCTGTGTGTCTTGACTGTGAGGATACAATTAACAAGTTATCGTTGGTAATGGTGGTTAATGGTAATAGTCAATTCGTTCCAATTAATGGGTTACAAATTCAATTGCGGGGCTATTTCTGGCTACTTCAATGTTTATGTCCTTGAACTTGCTCTTTAGTCTTACAGTCTCCTCTGTATATGTGAACACCTCTTATGTATCATAGATTTCCTTCCTTATGTTTTTTTTTTGCCAACAAAGAAGCTATTGATATTAATATCAAATATGATACAAAGTCTCATAAGAATGTTTAAAGCAAGCAGAAAGAGACAGTAAACTCCTAAACCTACCAACTAAACAATTATAAGACCTAAAACAACAAGTGGTTAACAGTTCTACAAAACAATAACATAGAAACATAGATAAACCATCCTTCCCAGCAAACGCCACCACAAAGGCTTGCAACTGGAGCAAAGGTCGACAAGGCCGAACTACACGGCAAAGACCCTTCTAAAGAAGCTTTAGCCATCCTTCCGGCTACCAAATTTGCTTCTATGGGAATACACTTGTCAAAGAGGTTCTTAACCAAATTCCTTGAACTCAGAGAGAACTCAAGGATAATAACATATGTCATATTACCGCAGAACGCACAATCAAAGAGGCAATAGGAGACAGAATCACAACTCGAGCACGAAAGAGAGCAGTAATGTCGTACACATTGAACTAGCGCATGTAAAGCCTCACAATGAACAGCATCAACGCTGAACAGGCACATGTCTAGCCAAAGAAGAACAATGCATACAAAGATACTGACCAGGTCTAAAGTGATGATTCTCGATAGTCTATCAACTGCACATTCCTTATCCAGATAAATGACACAAAACATTCCCTTTCTACTGCATACAGATAAATCAGACCCATGATAATTAGACTTTGAAAAGGGCTTAGAAACTCTGTTGAGTGTGTTTGAAATAGTCAAGCCTTCTCTTACCCATCAGAAAACTATCCATACCAATACTCGCAAACCAGAGGCAACTTGAGTAAGACTTGTAGTCTTATTAGACACACGAACTAGATAGGAACTATAACAAACCACCCAAACATATGAGACTAATTGAGCCTCACCAAGCGCCAAATCATTTAAATAGTCATCAAGGTTTACTCTACAGAATCTAGCACCTAGAAAGACAAATTTACCAGTCTCATATCTTAATCTCCAAAGGGCATCAGAGTGAAAAAATCGAACCTTTTGTGAGTCACTCACACTAGGGTCCATGCATTGCAAAGATGGTATCTTTAAGCGCATATGTCTTGTAAGCTTTGGCATCCCCCTATCACTGGAATAACCCCAATGTCCACTTCTCAAATGAATCCCCAAAACCTTACCTTCCAGTAAGATTCTTAGAAGTATCCATCGAGCTGCCCTGGATCTGACCTTTGTTGCTGGTGATTCCTTTTTTCCTCTCCTCAATTCCTCAAACAAGATCATAAGCTCTCTAATAGGAGGAGAGTGCCTCTGTTTCGCTCCGACGCCCAGATCCGACAACCATGGTGGTACCCACCGGAGGTCATCATCACAGCGCGTCTCGAGAAGATGGAGATAGAACACCTCCGCACCTCCCGCCGCCCTACCAACCCATTCGTAACCTCCGCTATCCTTGCTCCCATCTTGTGCCTTCACCATCGATGACATTGGAAGCCTATTGTTTAACTCCACCAGAAGGGGAGAGAAGACCTTACCACCATAAGGTAGAGGTCGCCACCTTCGCAGCATCAAACTACTCAAGCGGCGCCAGACCCTATCATAAGGAAAGAAACCCTAGCAGAGGGATATTTTCGCACGGAGGCGACGATAACTATTCATTAATTAACTAGTATTCCTTCCTTCCTTATGTTACCACCTAGTATCTGGATTCTTCAGTAATTAAGGCTATAAATCCACGATGATTTGAAAAAAGCAGTGCTATTATTTGTATGATGTAGTGTAAGCAACAGGAGTTCTTAATACTGTTGTTAACTGAGACTGGTGTTTTAATGCTGTTTTAGGAAGGGTTTTATGAGGCTATGACTTTTAGAGGAGTATCACCTTTAAAGTATTATATGCATTTTAGACTCGATTCTTGAGGTTTAAATATGCACTTGGAATATTCTGCCCTTCCTAGCTGTTTGAGCTTTATCCATTTTAAGTTCTATAACATATTAGGTGAAGGTGTAATTATACTCGTATTTTTCCACCCCGCTAAACTATTGTTATGTTAATTCAAAGCTTGCATATCAGTCATCAGTTATCAATTTTCATAATTACTTTTAGGACAATACTTAGGTAAAGTTAATTAGGTCAAGTATGTCCATTAGTCCAATGATATTATGCCACATGTGATATTTTGCCCCATCAGCATTTAACCCCAAAATTCTGTTAAACCACCGTTACTTCTTTTTGGAAGTTTGGGAATAATTTTTTTTTATTTGAAAGAAACAAGAAGATCCACCAACAAGAACTGAAGCCCGACATCTACGCACATCATGGTTATACTCTTCCCTACCTTCCTCCAATCCTGTTCCATCCAGAAGGATATTTGTGATTTGCCTAATTTTTACCGTGTTTATCATATGCGATACTGAAACTGCAATACAGAGTACAATACATTGATTTCCTTTACTCAAAGACATCAGGATTCTACATCAAGGACAAAACGGTGATCCACTTCACCAAAGGAGCCAGCCAAGAAATCAACACTGTAAATTTTCCCGATCATCTCCTCAATTCAATGCCCCCAATTTCCTGTCTAGTGTTCACAATGCCGCCCAGGATGCAACCAAAGCATATCTCATGGCATGATCACATCATCATGCTTGAACTGCGGTCACGATCTCTGGCGGAGATATATGCTTCTTTATTTTAAAAGTTAGTTTTGTCATTTATTTTATTTTTTTTAAAATATTATTCCCAGACTTCCCAAAAGTAGTACCGGTGGTTTAATTTAACCGAATTTTGGGGTTAAATGCTGATGGGGCAAAATATCACATGTGGCATAATATCATTGGGCTAAAATACATACTTGACCTAATTAACTTAACCTAAGTATTGTCCTTACTTTTATGTGTATAATAATAATACTTTTAAGAAAAGTTGGTTCTGTGTGCCAATGGAAGCTCCTTTTTTTTTGTGGTTGAGAAGTTAGTATCTTGTATTGAAGCAGAAACTTGGTAAATTTATTTTATTTTTGGGCCATTCTGATTTTGCAAAGTAGCTTATTCTTATCACGTAGCATCTGTTGTTCTCTGTTTTATCCCCTGTTCTTTTTGTGGGGGCAAAACTACTGCTTTGTTCAACGATGCTTTTTATTACAGACCGTTTGAATGAGCGGTAAAATAAGTGGCTTATTTTTCAAGGGGTTTATTAGAAATGACTTCAAAAAAAAAAAAACTTATCAATAGTGACTTGTGTTTGGATTGGGACAAAAGAAGTGACTTTTATATGTGCAAGTGGCCTCCACTTCCAATATGATTTCTGTGCTTTTGAATTTGTTGCTCTTTTTGGTTAGAATCCTTTTTTTGGATTGTATGGCCATGTACACAGAATAGTGGCGCTGATAGTGTGTGGCAAGCAGCTACCTTGTTGGAAATTATAATTCAAATACTATTTAAAGTTAAAGTATTCTTCCTCTCTCCTGTTGAATGCTACTTGCAGATATGACATGTCTTTGAATCGCTGGCTATACGAGTCTCGTGTACCAAGAAAAGCTCCACGTAACTCATCATTTGGGTTCGTAGCATTAGACGGGGAGCTGTATGTGATGGCGCATTCTAGTATAGTTGATATGACTGAAACAAGGAGGAGGACCATACCCCACAAGAGGAAAGGCACTCTGTTTATACAAATCTATACCCCAAAGAAGAAGACGTGGAGGTCTCTGGCCACCAAGTTGCCATTCAATTACCCCATTGATATTAATACTACAGTATTGAGCTCAATTTGTCTGTGAATTGGAAGCTTTAGGAATGTTCATGAAATTCTGTTGGAATCATGTTGATGATCGTCATTCTTATTTGCAGATATATTTGTATATACATGTATCTACATTTTGAATGTCAAGTAGTGTATAGTTCTTTTTTTGTTTTTTAATTAGCAGGGAATAATCTGTACTTTGGGTACAAAGCATAAAGTGTGTGAACATTGAATTTCAGTTTGTTGTTTGTTTTTTAATATTTTGGGCTAAATGAAGTACAGGTATTTGTATAGATAAAGCAATGGATCACATATGTTGCTTAATTGTATCCTAGAGAATAGTTGGAAGGGGCCGTATTATTTTGCCCTCCTTTTGGATAATAGTACTCTGTGAATTAGTGTTGCTTTTAGAGCTTGTTTGTTATAACTTATTTGGGGCAAATAAGATTTTATGCATAAAGTACGAGAAAGACTTCTCTCAAATATTTACTTCGTATTTCATAAATAAGATCTTATTATCTTTAAATAAGTTATTTCAAACGAGTTCTTAATAATCCACGTCGTCTGTCATCAATGTGTGCCAATTGGATTGCTTCATGGAGTCCAAGAGGATAAGACAAGAAATTGCCTCGTGTCAAATTGCTACACCTCTGTACAGTGATAGTAGCACTCTTGCTTGTGGATGTTTTGGGCTGCCTGCTAATGTGTTTGCATTTTGCTTTCTTTCTTTAATTGGGATGTTTCACCCGTTATATACTCACCAAGGATTGGAAATTAGGGAGGAAAAGGTATAGGCTCATCAATCAATCAATAATATTAATATTAGAAAAATTATTACTAGTGCCATTTTACTAATACGTTTCTTAACATTCGTTTGAAAGTTAGAAAGAATATATATGCTCCCTTTGTTCAAAATTGTAAGACATTTTAGATGAAATATCATGTTAAAGAATATAAGACGCGTGGTCTCTCAAGATGTAATTAATAAATTCTTCTAAAAGATGCCCTTAGCAGGGGTGTGATTAATTTTTTTCCCCCTAATAGAGACACCCTATTGAATAATAACAAATATAAGACTGTATGTGTAATTTCAAATTAACTTTTTTGAGGTGTAAGTTAATTAAAAAGGCCTTATAATTTTGAAAAGAACAACTAATTTCTAGTCGTTGACAAAATTAGAGAAATACTTTCTTCAATTATTCATTGTTAGAATTTAAACCCCATGTTTATTTTGTTTTTAATATATCAAGGAAATTATTATTAAAAAAACTAATTTTAGAGTTAAAGTTGGGAAGAGTGTTAAATCCGAAATTGGGTATTCGCCATTTCCCATATTAATGTCTAGTTGTGTACCAGGTGATTGAAAGTTGAAACAGACAAGTCAAATTGGCACTCAACAAAGTCTTGTATTTCCTTTCCAAGAGGGCAGGGCAAGGCATTGAATCTAAAGTCAAAAATTGTTCAGTGAAGATTCAAAAATAAACAAAGTTCATTTGATTCCCCTTTTTTCCGCCCACAAATCGAGACCAAATGCAGATTTGAGTCTAACATCTCAAGCAATATGGCAAATTAAAACTAGCTCCATTTTTACGCAAGGAGGGAGTTTGCAGCTAAACTACGTTCTTCTCAGTTCTCACAAATTAAAGACAGTTTTACGGCGTTCCGCCAAAAGCACCAGCACAGGAATATAATATTGATTGTTAGTAGTTTGTAACACTCTTTTTTCCCAACAAACCTAATTAGAGACACACACGATTACTGCATGTGCTTTAGTAATTAGTAGTGTGCCGTTGTATCCACATCATTATTAGGTAGCATTTTTTTTTTTTCAAAAGAAATTCTTTGGTGACAAAATTTTGATGAAGGGATGTTAAATCTGGAGAAGTAATTAGGTGCAAGAGGTTTGTTATGAATGGAGCAGCATATGATCATGAAATGAGTTAAGTACAGATAGCAGAACTTGCTTTCTCCTTCAACGTTAGAGTATCTTCCCTATTGAATTTGATTCTGAAACTCACTTGCGTTTTGGGTCTGGTCTGAACAGGAGTACTCTTGTGAGGCTTGGGAAGCAAGTAGATATTGATAAAGCCTCCATTTTTCTTCTTCCGTACGTAATTGACTTTCACATGTTATTTCTTGACTAACGAATGTCTTCATTCAACAATTAATAACAACTAAAAATAAAATGAAAATAAAAGGTACAGTAGCAGCAAATTAAATTAAAACACGTCGCAGCAGACATGGAAAACCGGTGGTTATATTTTACAAATGGAAAACATTAAACGTGTGTAACACAAGCTGCCCAGGTAGTTGCCAAAATTCAATCAGGGATTTAAAACGATGATAGTTTGAGATCAAATGAATTAGTCAAACCGGCGTCCAAAATTTCATGCTAACCCATCAACGTCATTCTGTGCTTGACCTGTGATCTGATGTTCATGTTTGACTTTTCTATCTTAGTCAGACAAGAGACATCGTATTTAAGCTTAACACTTCACCTCTCCTGAATATTCAACGTTAATTTTTTTATTAGTTTTTATGTACCAACGCTCAACAAACAATTCTCCATTTAACATAATAATTGAATCCGCCGCACAATAAAAAAGAATTGGAAGAAACGAATAAAGCATAACCAATCTGGAGGAATAATTATTGCAGCTTAATTAATATCTAGATCAATCATATCTGATTATTACAAACAGAATCCAGTATTACAATTCTATTTAGACATATATAAATACTACAAAAGTATATATGTGAATGAATAAATATAATGAATTATATATCTGCAAATTAAACGAATGCTGAGAGCTGTCCCTATATGAAGACAAAATCGACAAGAAGAATGTGAGTTTTCCAATCCTGAAAACTTACGAAACGAAGTTTAGTGACATTGACCAGTCCCTCGTCCAGGAATAGTATTGCAAGGGTTGGGAGAGGAAGGTGGTACTGGTCCTCTGAGAATCTGCCACAATAAGCCATCTGGGAATAAAGGCCTTATTGCTGATCCTACTTCTGCACTCCAAAGCATGACGACCAACAAGAAAAACACGGTCGACACTATTTTGCGGTAAGAGAAAGCCATGTGTGTGTGGGAATATCTATGAATAATAAATCAGAAGAGAGTTGTGTTTATTTTGTACTTGAAGACGTACGTCTCGTCTTGGTGCTGTCAGGTTCTTCCTGAAGTTGAGGGCTATGGACAGAGTTTTGGAAGGGAATGAGAGTTAACTTGTGATAAATGGAAGGTTTAGCTTATGGATTTTTTGACCTGAGGATTACATATATATATAGGATTACATGCATTGACCTGAGGATCTTATGAATTTGAGATAATGGTTTAGCTTCATTTCTCGTGCTTTGAAGGTTGAAAATACATCAAACCAGATATTGAACCGATCAACTTACAGTAACTTGCACGCCAAACTGCTTCCTTGGTTTCTTTACAGGCGGGCTTTTAAATTTTTTTTTTATTTGAGTCAAAACTCTAAGCAATATTATTTTGAAACAATATTATAATGATCGACCAGATAATAATTAATATTGTTTTTGAGAAAAATACAGAGCACCGTCCGTCTGGTTTCCGTGGTGGGGAGATTTCGTGGCAAAAGCCGCTTTTGAATCAGTCAAATTAAAGGAGCCACATAGTATCAGTATATCCCAGGCATCATAATTTCCCAAGTCGATTATTTGTAGTGAATAAGTGTTGATTTTTCTGAAATACTCTCTTTAATAAAGAATATCGGAACTACTTCTTTAGAGGCATGAGAGGGAGTATTAAAATTTTAAAAATATATATTTTTTCTTTTTCCTTTGTTCCAAAATGCTGTTCGAGATGGCAGATAAGATGGGAAGCTGAACACACAGAATTCAAAAGCGAGGAAATTTGGGTCTATGTGGTTTGTGAGTCAAATTCAAGAACACAGTCACTTGCCGGTGGGCTACGAGACTTTTCTGTATACTTCTCTTTAGAGAAGATTCCTACAGGGAAACCAATCCTCTCTCATGTCTTTAATATAAGGTGTAAATTTTCATTTTTCGCAGGTCAAAAAATAGAAGTTAAATAATTAAATTAGTCTAAAATTAATAAATGTTTTCAACTTTACTCCTATTATCATGCTCTGGATTTAAATGAGTGAATTAAATAGAGGATAAAATAGAAAAATAATAATAAACGAGTTAGTTAAAGGTTATTAGTACTTCATAATAAAAACAAAAAACTATAAGTAGATGGTGCCTTATACTAATAAGAGTAAGAGGGAGTATTATTATTGTTATTTTAGCAAAGAGAATTAATATCTGGTCCTTAATATATAAGAAATATTTATTTAAGTTGATTATATTAAATAAGTTAATTATATTAGTTAAATGACATGTATCTTTTAAAACACCGTAATCATTTTTTTTAATTCCCTTATTTTCTCCTCATTTATTATACTGTTAGGTATAAACTGTTGTTAGATAAATAGAGAGAAAAGAATATTCTAAATGAAATATCATATTGAAGACACATAGGAAAATATCCTGAAAATGAGAGACTACAATATAAACGGGAATAGATTAACCCTAACTAAGAAACTAATAAAATCAAATCAAATAAATATTTATATCAAATCCTAATATATTAAGTAATAAATCTTAATCATAATAATATTAATTATTTTCTTAATTTTAAACCTTTTATTTTAAACATAAATTAAAAAGAAATTATTGAAAAATATAAAAATAAGAGTGAAGGGACAAAAATACCCATATTAAGTTGTCAAAAGTGCTTCCAACGCGGTATTAAGCTACTGAGAGCATAAGTTATAAAACGATTGATATATTACATTTATGATTAAATAAAGGCCCTGTGTAGCTCTTAGAGACAGGAGGGAGTATTAAATTTTTTTTTGTTGTATTTAATTTATGTAATCAAGAGAGTTGACCAAAAATATCCAGAGAGATTTTCTTTTCTTTTTTTTTTCTTAATTCCAAAATGCTGAGATGGCAATTAAGATCGGAAGAGAATTAAAAAACGAGGAAGTTTGGGTCTATGTGGTTTGGGAGTTCAATTCAAGACGACGGTCACTTGCAAGCTGGCTACGCGACTTCCTGTAAACTTCTCTTCAGGGAAGATGAGAATTCAGCTACTACAATGAACTTAATATTAGTTTTTTTTTTTTGAATAAGATAAATAAATATTACTTAAATTTTAAAATCTCAAATCAGTTTTTTGTCTCTAACAATATAAAAATTAACTAAACTTATATTGACAAATCAGTTTATTGACAAATATTAAAAAAAAAAAGCCTTATATTTAATATCAATATCAACTTTTTAAATAAGTTACAAAGACAGTAGGGGATATCAGTTAAGTATCATGAATTTAGCTTATTTTAATGCTATTTGCCGGGATTTTAGCGATATGTCTTTTAAGCATGCTCTCTGCTGGTCACTGGATGATCCAATACATCTATAAATATGAAGGGGGAAAAAAAAAATCACAGCTGTATGTACAAGTTGTGTAAGAGGACATAGAGATAACAGAGAATATTGAGAAAAAGTTTAATTGACAATTTTATGTATAGATAGAGCCGGAAAAAAGGGCTGAGCCCGTCGGGCCGGCCCTTTTAAGCCCGTTTAAATGGAGGGTCGGATTTATATTTTGGAGCATGAAAATGAAATCAGGCCTATAAGAGTCAGCCCTGTAGGGCCTAGGGCTTAAAAGGGCCTGCCTTGCAGGGCCAAGAGCCGGCCCTTTTAAGCCCTTTAATTTTTTTTAAAATAATTTATCTAAATATTTGAGTCAAATCTTAAGTGTTAAAGTGTGTAAGTGTAACCTAACCCCCCACAGCCCACAATGTTCAAGCTCTAATATGTACTCACAATTGGATGCATGAGTTCTCATATGATGGTAATTTATTGATTTATGTGTTTTGTATTTGTTAGAATTATTTATTCATTTACTTACACATGA
>JBAGKO010000010.1:14647233-14659145 GCA_037177275.1 Acacia concinna
GTTATTTACTTATTTATATTGAGACAATTTGTGTTAAATTAGAATTTTAAATGTTGTAAAATACTATTTTATGTCTTTAAAAAAATTGTTGAAAAAATGTGTAAAATGCTTCCGGCCCTGAGGGCTGGCCCTCACTGGCCCTTATGTTGTAGAGCCGGGCTTTGAAAAATAGAGATTTTTTTGAAGTTGGGCCCTACAGGGCCGGCCCTGTTAAGGCCCTATATATGAAAGAATTTAAAGCAAAGTAACAAGTTTTGTGCATAAAAATGTTAAGGGAGAAAGACGAACAAAAAAAAAAACAACAACATGAATTATAAAATCCCTAAAAAAGTCTATTGAACATGTTAAAGGACAAATAGGTGAGAGGGTAGAGATCTGAGTTTTTTTAAGTGTTCTTACAAAACCGCCCCTCAAATTTTTTTTAAAAAAAGAAAAAAGAAAAAGCGAACACACAAGTGTGTCATTGGGGACATGAGTGGTAAAGCTCCAGCTCTCTTGCACTTGAACAATTTCTTGGGACATTGAAACATAAGGAGCTAGATTGTGAACTGTAGGAAGTATCCTAATATGTGTATTGGTTTCAATTGTCATTTGTTCCATAATCTTCCCTCCTATGCCCAACAAACACCCCAAATATGACAGCCATCCCCGATTTACAACCTACGTACACCAAATATGACAGCATATTGTTGATTCAGCTAACTTTGAATGACCCTAGCCTGGAGTGTTTTGCTGTACCTAACTAAAAGGAAAATTACAAAAATGCATGTTTGGAAGCTTGAGAAAAAGTTTAGAACTCGTCCATGAGAAAGCCATCATTTCTCTGTAAAATTATGAATCAACGTGGCTCACTGGCGCGCATATTATCAGCCTATACTGACAAAGTAATTAAATCTCAAGCTGTTCATCAGATTTCTTAATTAATAAAGATTTAGTATAACAGCAGCCACGCACTGCACATAATGTTAATTGAAGTGGATGAAGCGAAATCTATAACCAATCTAATGAATGAACTTCAACTTGCTTTCTGTCATATTATGAACACAAATCTGGTACGTATTACAATTTATGATCCCATAAATTACTTCTACACAAAGTAATTATGCGGATAAACTATAAATTACTCCGCCATTCATATATAAATAATGTAGGATCTAGTCTGTAGTACAGACTATAAAACCAGAGACGGTACATCTATGCAAATTTATAGTATTGAGCTATCCCTAACTTGTTAAAAACATAACAAGAAAAATTACAAGAAGAATGCAAGTTGGGAAGATGCTGAGAGAAATTAAGTTTATGGAGGACAATGACCAGTTCCTCGTCCAGGAATAGTATTACAAGGGTTGGGAGAGGAAGGTGATACAGGGCCTCTTAGAATCTGCAACAAGAAGCCATCAGGGAATGGCCTTATTGATGATCCTACTTCTGCACTCCAAAGCACAATGGCCAACATGAGCAACGCCCTCAACATCATCTTGCCGTAAGAAAAGGCCATTCACTCTGCAAAGTTATGAATATTTTTAAAAGAAAAAAAAGGAAAAACGTTGTTGTTTAAGACCTTGTGCCTTTCGATCTTCTTGAAGATCAAGAGCTATTGATAGACGGTTGGGAGCAAAATGAGAATTAATATTTGAGATTTGGTTGATTCAGCGATTGGAGCACCCTGTATATATAGGCAGTTTTAAAAAAAAGGTTTAGCTGATTATAAAAAGAAAAAAGAAAAAAGGCTTAGCTTTATTTCTCTCGTTTTGAAAGTTGAAAACGAAATTTCTGAGCATAGAGAGAGCTGATAACTAATCAAGTCAGATATATTGAATGGATCAACTTACAGTAAATCTTACTCCAGATATCCATCTACGCGGAAAGTGCTGCATTTCAATTTTGTTTAACAAAGAAAAAGTTTGTGATCATCTGAGTCAAATCCATACCGTATTTAGTTATAATTAATATTTTTCTTTTATAAGTAGAGTTTCGTGCTTGAGGTTTGGGTGTCGTGGGAGATTTCGTAGTAAAAGTGGCTAATGAATCACGATAAAAAGAGTCAAAGGATCTGCATATGCAATAAGTATGACGTATCAATAAATGTGTGTGTGTGAGAGAGAGAGAGAGAGGCGTGTTTCCCAAATATGAATGCCATGTTTGAAAATATGAATCACATATTTGTTTTCTTCTTGTGCTTGTCAACTCAGATTTGTTTTTAATTTCTTAGTTCCAATATGAATGTTTAAACGGCATGATCCGAAGAAGTTGAATAAACGAAATTCCAAAACGAGGAAGTCTTGTTAGGGCCAATAGTATGAGAGTCAAATTCAAAAACCCACAATATATTAAGTGGCTGTCATTATACATGACTTCCTTAATTATATACTCCCACTAATTCTAATTATAAGTCCTGTTGTTTTTCTGATAATCTTAAAAAAATCTTAAAAAATTTAATTACATTACTTAATCATATCATATATTGTGTTTTATTATATTATATATTAGTTTATAAGTCATACAATGTAATTTGAAAAAACGATGAATTTTAATATGTTAAAATAATGTATTTAACTTTTTTAGGATTCTCTAAAAAATTAATGGGCTCTTATAATTAGGATGGGAGGGAGTATTTTCTTTTTTACCACTATACAGCGGAATTTATACAATTGGATTCCCAGCTTTAGTTTGGGCTTAACTCATTATTTTATTAATTAATTTTTCTTTTTACTGTTATACATAAAAACTCTTAATTAGCTAGCCACTATTAAATAGGTTACCCATCCTCTCCCTTTTACAAGTCTCATTTTAGATGGTGTTGATTTTTTTTTAAAATACATGTCCGTATTTAATAAGCGCAGTGAAAAAAAGTAGAAATTAACTCCATTTGCTTCTCTTTAGGAGCAACAACTACTAAAATCATGCAGATCAGACAACTCGTTAAATACTTAAATTTATGAACGTGTCATAAACGTAATTTTCTTCAAATATATCCTTATTTAATGAGATAATGAGTATGAGAGGAAAAAAAGTGCATTGAAAATACATATTATTATTTGTTACATATATATAGGACCACTTCTATATGAAGGAATGTTGTTTATTGAAAAGACTACAGGGAGTATGTTATTGGAGTTTAGTGATGTTAATAAGAATAATATTGAAAATCATTTTAGTTTTATGATAAATTTAACATTTTTAATTAATTTTATTTGCGCGTGAATTAATTCTAACTTATAAGTGACTTATATTTAAGAGTAAACGAAGTATTAATATTATACTCTTCAGATTGAAAATACAAATTTGAAACAATCAATTAGTTCTAAGCAACGTAGAGCTTGATTTGTTTAACTCCTATGTATTTTATTTTTGGGTTAAAAGTCATTTTTGCCCCACAAATATTTATTGGGGCCAATTTTGTCCTAAGTTTTTTTGGAAAGCAATTTTGCCTATTATCCTAGCTAAATTTGACCATTATGTGAAATTTTGCCTTAAAAGTTAGGGTGGTATTACTACGATTTAAAAACTTCTAGGGTGAAATTGCTCTTGAATGAAAACTTTTGAAGTAAATTTATGCTTTTACAAAAATGACGTGGACGACACACTGGTAAACTAATAGTCAAACTTAACTGAAATAATGATCAGGAGCAAAATTGCTTCGGATTTGATACTTTTGAAGCAAAATTGCTTCTCAAAAATCTTTTGAGGCAAATATGGCCTTTAACCTGTTATTTTTTAACAATCTTAATAAACAAAGTTTAACTAGATAAGTTATCTAATCTCTATTTTTTCTTTCCACTGTTATAACTTCCCATATATTTTTTAAATATAATTAAAAAAGCTTGAAAGGTTATTTTCGTCAGTGCTTAGATTTTCCTTATTAATCCTTATTTTTCAGCCAGGTCCATATCATATATACTCTATATTATTTCATCTAAGTCAACCGTTCATCTGCTTGACGGAGCAGATTGATTCCTTGATTTGTGTAAGGAATGGTAGTGCATGGCGTTTCCACCAATCGCCGGCAGTACTGGAACATGTCCTCCGATCCCCAGTCGTGATGACTCAAACACAAGCAATCTAATGGCCTTTTGCCTTCTCCAACTGGCTCTGACCCTAATATAACGGTCGTCATTATAATCAATACAACAGTTCTCACCAAATTGCTCCGACCATAATGAAGCTACTACCTTGCACGGATGCTACGTACCATATACAAGTTTGTTTCTCACTGTATATAGTCTGAATTGCTACCGGGTTTATCTTGACTCCTACGTTGAAACTTAGGGATTTAATTTGAAATTTGGACATATATATATATATATATATATATATCACTTAGCCTTTGTTGTAAGATAGAATAGTATATGGATGGAGACGTCTACCAAAGTAAAAATGAAATCACTTGAATTCAAAACATATATACCGAGGAAGCGTATTGGAAAGTATGGAGTGACTGGTGGCAACCAAAATCAACAATAAGCAAATCCATCGAAGAAGAAGATGATCCATGAGGTCTTCCTACGACACCATTCACTCACGCAACTCTATAGTCTCATCTTTGTCGTATGGGTCTAACACATACAGGAAGCTTCTGTGAATTCCTCTCATCAATACTCATTCATCCTCATATCATCACTACATCCGACCGTTCGTTCGTAATACAATTTACACTACAAACAAGATGGATTAAATGTGGTACGTATATAAAACCGTTGTGTTTCTATTCATATATTAGTGGTGCTATGGCTAGTCCTCATCTCCAAGGGTATTCTTCGGTCTACTTTGCTATCTCTGTGTTTTCACAACTTCATATTTTCACACTATATTCTTTGTAATAGCAATATTAGACTGTTGACAGAAACGAATAAAAATAAAATACATAACGTCTAATTAATATGATAGTCTTCAATAAACATTAATGGAACATGCCCATCCTTCACCCTGATAAAATTCTATACATAATCGTAGTTACAGTAGTATACAATTATATATATTCTTGTGATTAATTACGAATAGTCTTAAGCTAAACATGTTTCGCATAAATACATAAATAGGATTATTATTTCCATGTTTTTGAGAGTATCGGTTTTTTAAAACTTATTCCTGACTTATTTCATTCATCCAAATCATTCGCTGATGCCGGGTCACTAATTAAAGTTAGATGCTTCTTGATATACGTAAAGAGAGTGTATGTCCTTTTGTTTCATTGAAGAATTGTTTTCTTCGAAAAATTGGCCTCCATATGTAGCTATAGCTAAAAATTTAATTATGAGGATAACAGCCCCTCTAAAAATGAATACATAGATAAAAGTAACGTTTAAAAGGAAAGCGACAAGTTCTTTTATAGGTTCATTAATTAAACTGAAACTTTTAAACGATCAAGGTGGAATGCACATTTTAATTTATAAAAATACCACCAGTCAAATAATTTCTTTACATTGCTTTATTGTATCGGTGCAAATTGCAATATAATATTGGGAAAATTCCAAAAAAAAAAAGACATTCAAAACAGAGAAAAGACAATTTAAAACAACGAAATCGAAAATCCTAAATCAGTACCTTCTTTTTTGATAATTACGAAAGTGCTACTGGATTTTTAACAACACGAATATCTTAATTCACAACAAGAGTATCTCAATTAATAACATCAAAAGCATTTGGTACTGCGTATTTTTGCTGTGAATTGTTTGTGCTGATGTTGTTAATTGAGATACGCTTGTTGTGTATTAAGATACTCGTGTTGTTAAAAATTCAGTGACACTTTCATAATTATCAAAAAAGAAGGTACAAATGGATTGATTTGGAATTTTCAATTTTGTTGTTCTGATTTGTCTTTTCCCTATTTCGAATGTTTTTTTCTAAAATTTTCCCTATAATATTCTTGAAGACTTCATAAGTATTAAAAGTGTACGTTTATTTTTTGTGGGGTCAGTTGAGAGTTTATAAAATCTAGGGAAAATGGCACCTAGGTCCCAAGGACCAAACATAATTATAAAAAAGTCTCCCTCCATTTATGCATTACCAAGAGGTCCCTAGGGACTTTTTGGTTATTAAGTTCAATGGGAAAATTACCTGTAGGTCCTTGTCCTTTTCTGCAGGGCCTCTGTCCTTTTCTACAGAGGAGAGAGAAAGGAAAATATTAAAAAACGCGTGGGTATTGTTCATGAGATGGGAATTTTAACAATTTCGCAGGCCGTTTTGACAATTTCATCAGCACGTTTTGACAACTTCTTAGGCAGGGATAGTGCTCACTCACCATAGGAATTTTAACAACTTTGTAAGCCGTGATGATAATTTCGTAAGCACGTTTTGACAACTTGTAATCATAGCCTGATAAGTTGTTAAAATTTTCATGGCGGAGTGAACAATAGCGGTCCTGAGAAGTTGTCAAAATGTGCTAACGAAGTTGTCATCATGACCTGCGAAGTTGCTAAAATTCTATGGCGAGTGAACACTACCCCTGTTTGAGAAGTTGTCAAAACGTGTTGACTAAGTTGTCATCACGGCCTATGAAGTTGTTAAAATTCCCATGGCGAGTGAACACTACCCCCGCCTGAGAAGTTGTCAAAACGTACTGACAAAGTTGTTAAAACGGCCTGCAAAATTGTTAAAATTCCCATCTCTTGTGAACAGTACCCGCACGTTTTTTTAATATTTTCCTTTCTCTCTCCTCTGCAGAAAAGGACAAGGGCGTGCATGTAATTTTCTCATTGAACTTAATAACTAAAAAGTCTCTAGGGACCTCTTGATAATGCATAAATGAAGGGGGACTTTTTTATAATTATGTTTGATCCTTGGAACCTAAGTGTCATTTTCTCTAAAATCTATCAACGCGCGTTAATTAATGCTAATGTTTTAATACACATGCGAGTAGAAAATATTTTGCACGTGATCCCCATCGCCATTATTGCTCCAAGAGTATGTGTCATGTGTCAACTTGTGTCTCCTAGTCAGGCAAAAGACATCGATGACATGAGAAGTAAGTTTAAAATTCCTAAAGACTCAATATATTGCAGCTAGCAAACCCTATCCATGGTAAAGTTGAAATAGAAACGAAAACAATTAATTCATAACCAATCTGAGTGAAATTTGTTCAACTGCATTATTTCTGGTATAAGATTATTACAGAAGCTTGTAATATATTACAGTTTATTCTGATATATTAACTACTACGCACACAGGAGTAGCAGTGTTGATATATATAAAGCCATATTATATTACAAGAGATTAAGGTTTCAAACTTCAGTGATGACATTGACCAGTCCCTCCAGGAATGGTAGTGCAAGGGTTAGGAGTGGAGGGTGGAGGTACGTCTCCTCGAAGGATCTGCAACAAGAAGCCGTCTGGGAATGACCTTATTGCCCTTCCCACTTCTGCACTCCAAAGCACGATGGCCAACAAGAGCAATACGCTCAACACCATTTTCTGGAAAGACAAAGCCATCTCTCTCTGTAAAAATATGAATAAACCTGAGAGGAAACAACAAAAAAGAAAAGGAAAAAATATTTGTTTTGTGCTTCTGGAGATTCACTTGTAGAGTAGTTTTGGAAGAGAATGAATGAGAGTTAATTTGTGATGTAGCAATTGGCACAACGCGTATATATATATAGTACTGGCACTTGATGACCAGAGGCTGCTCCTGTGGTCTCAAGGAAAAAATGGTGCGTGTGGAAGTTTGAAATTTGAAAACTAAATTTCTGAACGAAGAATGTTGAAAACCAGATATTGAATAAATGGATCCACTTAACTTTTACACCAAACACTACCCATCTACGCAGAAACTGTTGGATTTTGATTTTAATTTCTTTCAAAAGAAAATTGGAATGAGTAGTTTTTTTTAATCCCCGAGTCAAATTATGTATATATATATATATTATATCGCTAAATAAACAATATTTACAGGAATAATTAATATTATGATGAGCAGATAATAGTCAGTATTATATATATTTTTCTTTGAAATATAAGGAGCTAATTCGGTCCTTGTGCATGCACTTTTTTGTCGGCTAGGTAAATTTCGGGGCAAGAGCCACATATGAATCACGATATGAAGTCAAACGAAACCACAGTTCATATCATACCATCCTTATCAATTGTATGTATATGGCATTGGCAGGCGTGTTTCCCAAGTGAATGTCATGTTTCAAAAATGGGGAAAAAAAAAGTCTTAAAATTTTTTTCATGTGCACATGCTTCTCAAGTTACAGATTAATGTTATTTTCTCCGAAAATTATGGCTTCTTTAGGGTTGTAAGCAACTCACTCTTGTTGCTAGTATCATTTATGAAACATTTTTGCCAGTCTGCCACGTTAACCTTATAAAATTGATCATAATTCTAAGATTTGATTTCCTTTTCAAATGTATAAATTACAAGAAACCATTGACGTACTATAACTTTAGTTAGGGAAAAATAAATTATTCCTTTCGTTTTCGGTTTCGCTTCCCGTAATTCCAATTTAAACGTTGAAATGGCATAATCTGAGTCAAAATGAAGAACTCACAGTAAGCTGGGAATTGGGATTACGCGTCTCAGTATGACTTCCTCGTATGGAAATAAACAAATTAAAGTTGGGATTTCCAGCTTCATCTAAGACTAACCCTCACAGTGTGGTCTTAATTCATGACATTGGTACTACCTACTCTGGTTTTTAGCATAAAACCCCATCCTTAATACCAAATAAACTAATAAATAAATTAATTTAAAGTATTTATATTTGTTCTTTATATACTTATTAACCGATATATAATATTAGAGAAAATTTCATTTAAATACCATTTGAATTTTAAAACATCAAATTAGTTCTGTTACACATAAGAGTAATGAAATTATCCAAACTCGTAATGTAATTGATAACTCAATTTTATAAAAAATTACTATATAAAATTTTAATATTGAAAAAGTTTTTAAATGAAATTCTCCCTATATATTATATATTATAGTAACACACAACATAAAATATGCATGATCAACTACATTGTTTTTTTTTGGCATCAATCAACTACTTTATTTAAATTTCTTAATTTTTTTAAAAAGTCAATTAGATCTTTTATATATATATATATATATATATATTAAGAACTGGATGTAGTTTAATTCTGTGTTTCTTTTTTGTGGAAATTCATTATTTTATTGTTGCTTTTGCATGCTTTCTCTTTTTAGTTTATTAATTTGTACTCCAAATTCCGCACACATTTTAAATACATAACTATTCAGTTTGGATTGGGATCCCATCAGTAACGCATTGTATCTACTCATTCATTAAATAAAATAGGAGGATATTATGTCTGACATAAAAAAAATGTAGGCTTTTTCAATTTAATTTGAAGGACGCAAAGTTCATATTTTTATTGACTTTCCAGTTTCCAACCAAAATATTAGTTTTACAAAAATCTGTGATCGTATAATGTCATATTTGTCTTAAAATAAGATAACGATTGCCGTGGTTTGTTTTCAAATTTTAAAATATTTTATTTTTCATGTAAATTAGCATGCATTTTGTAGCAAATACTGAGGAATCTGTTTTTTTTTTTTAAAGAAGTGATTGAAAATTAAAACTATCGAAATTGGATATAATCAATATTTGCACTACATGCTCTGATCATCATCATCTTGTTAATTGTTAGTGATGATTTTCAGCATGGATTCCCATGCATATGCCGTGTTTGATACCAACTGTTTCAGATGTATGCCTGACGAGTGATCATTAATTAAGCTTCACACTTTTTTTTAAAAAAATCCTGTATATATTATCGCCGGCTTAAAAACAAGTAATGAAATTAACTAGTGTTGGTGCTTTGGTTCTTAGGACATCGAACAAAATCTTGCCGATCAATTACGAGTGTGAACTTGACGTTCACATATGATAGTTAATTGTGATAACATTATAATAAATTCCTCCAAAATATATTCATCCCTTTTCCACACACATCAATATATATATTTGAAAATAGTTGGGTGTCTGAAAATTTTTTTCCACCCATTTGGCGATAATTAAAACAGTTGAAATTAGAATAATGGAGCTAGATCAGAAAATGCTCATGTTCATTTTTTTAAAACAGAGCATTAGATATTTAACGAAATCGACAATATTTTTTTTCACATTATATTAGATAACAAAAATCCTTATTAGAAAATTGTTTCTTATATTTGTTTACGGAGGAAGTGCTTGTATTATTAATGACGTAGGTGCTCTGTATCAGAAAAAATAAGAGCCGCCATGAGCCCCTGCAGGCCACCACCTTATTTGATATCTATATTGACAACGAAAATATAAATCTAAAATTCATTTAGATAGGAAACAACAAGTTCATACAGTATAACAGCCTCTAACGGTAGAAGTTATTAAAATGAAACGTAATTCATTTTATTGATGACCATATATCCAACATTATTACATGGAATATTAGAGATACAATAGTGATGACGATCGACGTGGGCGTACAAACAATATAACGAACAAATAAAAGTATAGCATAGCATGATATGAGAGAGCACTAATACTATAATAATGGAGGCAGGGCTTTGAGAAATGAGGCGTGTGCACACACACACATATATATGGTTGAGGATATAGGAGTAGGTAATTAATGAGCAGCAGAATGAGGGGAAGGAGAAGGAGAAGGAGGGTGGGAAGGAGAAAGCTTATGAGTGGGCAACTTGTGCTTTTTGAGGCACTGTCCTCTGTGATGTTTAGGGATGGTGGTGCATGGGTTTGGACCATTAGGTGGAACAATTCCTCTTAGAGATTCCAACACAAGTAATGGTCTCCCTTCTCCAACCTCCACTAACCCTAACATCACCACCATTACACTTAATATCATCACAATGCTCACCACCAACTTCCTCATCATCTCCAGTTCTGGGGATCGATCGATATAGCTAGATCTATCAATTAATGAAGCTAGCTCTTGTGTATTGGGCTATGGTAGCTTCTTGTTGCATGGATAGATGCCTATTTATACTAGTTTATTCTCACTGTACGTACGTACATCTCAACCTTGTCAACGCCTTTGATTGATTTGGACTTGTGCGTGCGTGTAAAAGTAAGATTCGTAGATGGAACTGGAATAGGTGTTCGGGTTTTGAAGAAACATTGGTGGTGATGTTGCAACCCGCTGACGCAACTCTCAATTAAGTTGGGCTAACTGCCACCATCTCACTCAAACTCTCCCTCAAGTCTCAAAAACACAACTGATCAAAGACTATTTTAATGAGACTTCTTTGTTTTTTTTTCTGTCAATGCATTTACTTTGCAATATAATATTCCAGTTCATGATCTCTGCATTTATATATCGTCATCCTATTTGGAACAAGACCTTGAACTTTGTTTTTTTAAAAATTAATACACATTGAAGGTCAAGCCATGAACGCAGAAGGAAGGAAGAAAAGGGAAGAAAACCTGTCTCAGTTCTTACAACGAAACTTCTCTTCGTGTTATATACATACTGTACGGTGTCCAGGAGGCCAAGAAAATTAAATTAAATAAAATAAAAGGCGTGGCTATCGGCTATCGTACTATTAAAACCATTACGACTGGACTTACTTTAGGGGGATTTCCTGGACTGATTAATTAATATTATAGCAAAATATAATGACAAACAACACTCATCTTTCACTCGGATTTTATATCCACACATGATCTTCTCATCCCCGACCACAACACTCTTCGTCATCGTTAATTTATTCCTAATTTGAAAAATATTTTCAAATATCATATTCAATAACATTTATATATATAATAACATTCAATTTAGGGAGAATTTCAGAAAAATACCTCCCCAAATTCAAAAACCCTAAAATGGATGTTAGCATTTCAAAAAGACTCTAAGGTACCATAGACCAAATTGGGTTTTTGAAATTTTGCTGACATGAACAGTGACCAGCATGAAGTAGCGAAAACCATTACTCTTCTGGTGAAAACCATTAC
>JBAGKO010000010.1:14661489-14672007 GCA_037177275.1 Acacia concinna
ATGATTATTAGTTTGGTGATTTGAGGTGGCAATATTTTGATATCATATAGATGTGAATATTTTGTTATCATATACCTGTTTTTGGTATTTTGTTAGAAGGACTATTTTGTAAGTATTGATTACAAATGCTGAAATTCAAGTGTAAATGGGGGATATATGAATTATGAAAGTAATCAAATTATATATAATATTTGAAATTTTAGTTGGACTTAGGTCTGACACATTAACCATTGACCCAGTTTTCCGACTGGTTCAATGACCGGTCTGGATTTTTGAACCTTAGTTTTAACTGAAATTTCATAATATTTTAAGTTTTGACTTAAATTAATTTGTTTCCTTGGTCCTCAATTGAAATTGTCCCTAAATCCTTTATAGTAATTTAATTAACTTTTTTAATATTCTAAAAAAGTCAATTTAATTTTATATTTAGGATCGAAGGGGTATTTTTTTTTAATATGATAATAATATTGAAATTTAATTAAAACAAAACATTATAAGCATCTAAAATAAGATGTTTACATAATACACATATTAGAGATGCTTCACAAATCCTGATTCGGGCAGGACCAATTCAATGCCCAGTAGAAAACTATATTCCCAACAAAAAAAAAAAAAACCATTCCATTTCAGAATTGTGCCTCACTTCCTTCCGTATTTGATAAATTCTTTCTGCTTCGGCTTGATCAGATGGTATCTGTCACAGTTATAATTTGTAATTTCCGGTGGGTACTTAGCACAATAATTGGGATAGTCTCCTCCTATAACCACCATACACAGTGAATCCACTCTGTTGGATTTACAGAGCAAGTGCTTTCCCGTCACGTGAACTCACATTAAAACATCAAGCTCGCCATCTTATCAAACACAATGCGACTAAAATCCATGAATCAATTAAAGAACAATGGGCGATTCAAAACTGACAGTTCATAGAAGGAACAAGTGGTTAAAGCTAAGGCCTGCTGTTCGTTTTCTGTACTCTACTATCTTGTTCCATGCAATCTGGAGGTACCTGATCTTGAAACTCTCCTAATTCTTCAAAATTGGGAGCCAAACCAAATGAATTTAGTGTCAATCTTTCATTTGCCCAGAGGTCCCAACTATTGCCTGATAAAAACAAATAGATCTTTTTTTACTATGAATGCTGAGCTTGTATTGAATTACAAGAAGAGTTCATATTATTTGTGATGTGAGGTATGTTTGCCGCATTCAAATGACTACTTTTCTCATGCATATTCTCAACCATAGGTTCTTCTGCCAAGTTTAACCTATAAAAGTCTAGCTCTGCTTCCAAATCTTGTATCACTTTTTCCTTTTCTGACAGCAAATCATCAGCTTGTTGCAATGTAATTGCATCATGTTCTGCATTCTCTTCCATCATTCTTAAAAACTGTAGGGCCTCCGTTCGGAGTGCTGCTTTTTCCTCTTGTAACTTTGTGATCATAGCCATTGCTTCATTTGCTGCAATAGCAGAAGCATTTCTTTCTTCCTCCAGTTCCTTATGTAACGAGTCGATGGATTGCGTGTCATATGCAATCTGTCTATACAATTGATCAATGAGATAGTTCTCTTCTATTTTATTGGCATTGCTTCCAGCTATGGATTCAATACCAGAATCCAGTGAGATTGACTTCCGTAGTACCTTAGTTTCATTGGAGCTAGCAGCATCACCTAATATATTGGAATCTTGAGGAGGAGAAGATTTTTCTGATGAATTCAATTCTTCCTTGTCATTGTGCCTAAGGCTTATTGTATGAGAAGTATCATTTATGACCTGATCAGTCTTTTCAAACAATTCAGCGTTTGAAGTAATCTCCATTAAACTGACCTCACGATCTCCAATTGATTGAAGTCCATTATAACTTTCTTGAGGAACATCTACAGCCCGGAAACAATTCAGAAAGTCGATATTAACTTTTCTAATAATATTGGATTAAAGAATGCAAACGAGGAGAAGGAGGCTACAATACTCTGGTGACACTCCAACAATTGAAGGAATACCATCCAAAGTAGTAGTGTTCAGATAGTGTGGCAGAGAGGAAATTAGAAGAAACAAAAATATTACCTCTATTCTTTTTTGATTCCTCTGGATTTGATGTGCATTGACGCTTAGGAGTGACAACTTCATTGTTTTCATGAATCACAGTAGAAACCTCATCATCATCATCATCAGAAAATGGAAACTCTGACCCAGATTCAGCATGGAGTTTCAACTCAGTGAAGCCAACAGAAGATAATGAATCACAACTGTTCTGTCCTACACAGTGAGATGTTATTGATCCACAACAGGTACAAGGCCTTGAATCCGAAGAACCACAGCACGAATCTCCCTTTAATGAGCACGGGAAACTGCAGTCTCCATGTGCAAGACCAAGTTTAGACACCAACAATCTGATAGCTTTTGAATTGGAATTAGTCTTTGTTGTGAACGACAAGAGACAATCATCACACATGCCCCCTCCATCTACAACCTTATTGTGAACATGGCATAATATCAGAGAGCTAATTTCTGATCTATGATTGCTGCAGAGGAGTGTCTGATATAACTCAGGCTTTTGACCACCTAATGCAAATTCAAGCCTAGAGCACAATAGACAAGGTGCTTGCAATCCCCAGAAACTTGCAAGCTTTGTTAGTAGATAAGCCAGCACGGCATCAAGAAGCAATAGTACTATCAAAATGCACTCAAAAACTACAGATACGAGTACAGCAGTAAATCCTCTCGCCCCCTGCGTCTTGACAAAGGAAATTTTAGCTGCTGCCATCTCTACCTCACACCCTCAATTACTCCATATAACTCAAGACAAGGCAGTATGGTACCCCCCTGAAAGTTGATTATATAACATGAATTTTCAATGATCCAGGGATAAACAATGTATGAACCAATGCAATGAAACTACAATCCGAGTTATTGCATTTAATAATAAGCTAATCTTAAAAACAAAGACAGAAACTTTGCTCAGACAACCCAAGAACAACATGAAACAAATATAGTGTCTAGTATATCAAATAATGTTTCAATAACATTGAAGTGAAAAGGAGAATTTGTTGAAAGAAAACACAAGCTACCGTCACTTTGTGCATGTCCAGGAATCATAAAGATCATGAGAGTCCATGTGTTAGCTGTGGACTGAAATCAGGAAAATTCCTCCAAGAACCATAGAAATTTGGCAAAGAAACAACGAAGCCTGCTTGATAAATTGATCCAAAAAACTATGACCCTACTTAATGTCAATGTAATTGCTGAATTTTTTTCCAAATGCCAGTGCAGCTGTGAATGTGTGCAAGCCCAAGAAAATAAATTCAAACCAACCCAACTGTGCCATCAAAGTGCCTCATCATGATAACAACTAACAATAAATTTAATATCTCCACGCGTAAAAATTAAATGGAAAAGTAAACTAGAACATAAAGGCTATTGAAAACCGAACTAGGAATAAATTCAAGACGCCCAGTATCAAAATAAAAGAGAAACATAAAGCGGAGAGATTTTTTTGTCTTCAATTTCCGAATATCATGATGACGAGAAAGACCCGGTAAACAATAAATTTTTCATGATCTGTTCTAACGAAATTAGAATTAACGTTTTTACCCGGAAAAAAAAATAGAAACAACGTTGTTAACGAAGGTAGCAATGGTGAAAATCCAGCGCAATGTGCATTCTGGTCACAATGCAAGTCCATCCAAATTGTTCGAAAACCAAAGATAAAAAAATCGTTGTAAAACACATTCATTTCGTCCACATTTGTAATTGGTTTCTGGAGAAACCGGGCAAAAAAAAAACAGGAAGAAGAAGAAGCGATACCTGTTCTGGAGCTTGAGGAAGAGGGAGAGGAAGGGAGGTAAAGTGGCAACTATTTGACGAAACAAGGCGGTAATGAAAAGGGGTACAAAACTCGAGGAGAACCAACGTGAAAAATATAAAACAGAATAAGGCGCGAAATTACTAACAGCGCCTTCTCTGTATATGTTTGGTTGGAGCGCACTGGTGTGGAGGGCTCCTCCTTTTATTTAATTTAAAATTTTAAAAGGATGAGAATTTTAAATATTTTATTCCTTCTTTTCTTATATTCTATTCTGACTTTTTTTTAAATTAAGGGTTTTAAAGGGGAGTTAAAATTTTGGTTCATTTTGTCTTTATATTTTATTTAATATTTTAACAATGCCTGTAATAAAAAATATTATAACAACTGAAAATTTTAATTATAAAATAAATTTAATATAAAAATATATTATTATAAAATTCGTTATATTAAAAAACTATTTGATATAAAAAAATATTTTTATGAATAAAATATTATTAAATTATAATATATGCTAGTATAATTTTAATTAAAAATTTATTATTATTATTATTCTTAAAATATATATTTTAATAATTAAAAATTATTATAAATATATTTTAATAAATAAAGAATATTATTATAGTAAAAATATATTATTTAAAAATTAATTCAAATTGAAAATATATTATTAAATATCTATTTTATTTTTAAAAAAATAATTTGATATAAAAATATATTTTTATGAATAAAAAATCATTATAATTTTTTATGATGAAAAAACAATCACGCAGCTTTTTTTTTCGCTAGAAGCATTTATAATATAAATGAAGGTATTTATATGATAAATAAAAATGTTTATAAAATAAATTAATAGATTAAAAAAAGTTAGAAAAACAAATAAATAAATTCAGATAACAAAAACATTCACTAAGCGTTTTCACAAAATCAGTAAATAGATTTAAAAGATGTTGTAAATATTTTAGTCATTTACAAGATAAATGGTATTTATAAAAAAAAGACATTTAAAAAATAAAGTAAGGCTATCATTACTTTTTTTTTAATTTACAAAATTTTATTTATTTTAAAACACAAGATGTAATAAAGTTTCAAAATCTTCTAGTACCCATTTGGTTCATGGAATGAAAGGGAATGTAATACAATGTAATGGAAAGTTTCAAAATCATTATCTGGTTTGATATTAAGAAAATATAATATAAGTAGGTTTATTTATGGGTAATATGGTAAATTAAAAAGCTATAATGGTTATATGTTCTTTTTCTCTAGATTACAGGATTCTGGCATTCTAATTAATGAGTATTAGTTGTGCAATCGTGATTATATTAAATAATGTAATTTGGATTACATATGTAATCCTCTTTACCTTACAATAAATACAACCAGTAATCATCTGATTATATAGAATTACATATAATCATATCACATATAATCAAACCAAACAGGCAACTAAAGTTTGACTGAAATAAATCTACAAGGTCTAACTGAAATTTTCCTAATAAATTAATTCCTCAAAAACGTTAAGGTCGAAATCTTTTTTAGGCCGGTTAAATCAAACAGGGAGGATAAAAACTGGGCTATAGAGCCTAGCCCACTTACGACCGCGCGGCCTTCCCCCTTTTCGCCGTTTTTTTTTTTCCTTAAGGAAAAAAAAAAGTCCATTCCTTTCCCGCACTTCCCTTCTCCACAAGAGACTTCTTGCCGTTCCTTCTACTACTTCAATTACCAGAATCTAACGCCACGCTTCGCTCTGCCTGCCCTCATTGTCTTCTTTGCAGGGATCTATGAGGGAGGTGTTCAGTTCCTTAAGGGTAAGTCTCTCTGTTCGTTTCGGGTTTGGGTTTTGGTTTTAACTGCTGTGGTTCCGTATAAAATTGAATCCTCTCATTTCGAGCACAGAGGCTTGGTAGTGTTAGGAGCTACGCGAAGCATCTGCGTATTGATGGAGTTAGAGATACAATTGCTGTCGCCTCTGGTAAAGGTGGGGTGGGCAAGTCTACTACTTCAGGTAGTTTGCTTCCTCGTCTTCTCCCAGTTCTCTTATGTTCGTCTTCTAGTATATGTACATGAAACATTCTTTTTGTGAATGGTCTCGTTCGCTTCCCGGGGCGTGCAAAAAATTATAAATTTATCTCTCTTCTATTAGCATTCTCATTTTGAAAATGTTAATAATTTGGTGTGAGAGTCAATTTCTCGTTTCTGTGCATTGTTTAGTCTAATAATTTGCTGTTTTGATGGGCAGTGAATTTAGCTGTTGCGCTCGCAAGTAAGTGCAACCTTAAGGTTGGTTTGCTCGATGCTGATGTATACGGTCCAAATATTCCCACCATGATGAACATTAATGAAAAGCCAGAAGTGACCCCAGGTATTTGCTATTTCTTTCTTAACATCAATCTTACTTGAGGCGCAGTAGTAGTTTAACAGGAAAGGAGAACTGAGCAAACACACTACGTGGCAACCATTGAATAACTACATAAACCTGTGATGCATAACGGTATGGTTTCCCTGAAAATTGTATGCAGGGTAAGCAAAAGGTGCAGAGAAATTATTCAGCTTTAAACACGCTAACAGTTACTCAATTAACTTCCAGGCGTTGAACTTCTCGACGCTGGAGAGAGTTGTTTAAAATCATTAACTTGAATTGGTTTCTATGGTTGACTAGAGTAATAATAATGCTTGAACTTCTCTCGTTTTCCTTCCCATTTTGGATTCCAAGTATTTATTCTTGGGATGGCAATTTTATTGCGAGGTGCCAACTTGTTGCACATATTTAAATTATATTTATAAGTTTACTTCAGTGCTGTATTCAGCTATTTTCTTCTTTTCAGAAAAGAAAATGATTCCGATTGAAAATCATGGGATAAAGTGTATGTCTATGGGTTTCCTTGTGGAGAAAGACGCGCCAATTGTATGGAGAGGTCCCATGGTATGCCTCTACCTTATTGACTATTATCTGTTCCTTTTCTGTATTTCTGCTTTATTTTTGTACTTGTTCAATATCGGGGACTACAGTCTTTGAACAGACTGGCAGGTCCTAAATATCAGTCTCCTTCTTTTGGGTGAACAATATTAGTCTCTTTTGCATTCATGTAAAGGTATGCTGTGTTGTTCTCCTTCCTAGTAGATTTTTGTTTCTGTCATGCATTTTTATTTTTTTTCCAGACTTAATTGAAACCAAAAGGAATGAAAACATTTAAAAGGGCTGAGATAAATTAAGTCCTCCATTAGAGTGAACCTTAGATGTTATATGCATGTTGAATTTTCTGTTTTAAAGACCGACTCAACAAAGTTTCCAATTTTAGGCTTTAGCAGAAACCATTTTCTGTACATTTTAATGTGTCTGGTAGACATGTTAATCCTGAGTTCACTCTAGATATGTAAGAGTGTAACATTAATTAAAAGCAGCTAGTTACTTGTTAAAAGCACAGAATATGAAATATCCACTCATTCAATAAATCATTTTTTCAATCTTTGACTATTTCATTTTTCAAGTGTGAAATTATGCAACTTTAGTATGTTGATTTAAATCTCTTTTCGTTGAGATGGCAACCATTTGATTCTGATACGCAGTCCAGTGTTTAATGGAAGACTTTAACATTTGCTTAGCTGACGAGTTGCATGATATAATTGTATCAGACAGAGGAGTTTTATGAGCTTGTATATCCAATATGACTGGGGCGTGGGAGGTGATCCAATTGTTTTGTACTGAAATCAGCTAATAGATGGTAATGACGAAGTTACATGAGTAACAACCTGTCTTTCCCCATGCATACTTTGGTAGCTATCACACTTTTATAACTTAATTCAACAGTTGTTGCATATACTTAATATCTCATGAATGACAGAATGAGATTGCGAATATTAATGCTTCTGCTGTTGATGTTTCAGATCTCCTTTACTTCATAGATATTCAGTGTATAGTAGTTCGTTAGTTATTTCAATCCTTTTTTGATTCTGGCAAATTTATACTGTATATGTTTGATTGCAATGTCCTGATTTAGCCCTTCACTGTTTTAGTTTTTGTTACTGGATTTGAATAGGTAGCAAGCGCTCTTAGGAAAATGACACGGGGAGTTGACTGGGGAAGCCTTGATATTCTTGTGGTGGATATGCCTCCTGGAACCGGTGATGCCCAAATAACTATCTCACAGACTCTGCAATTATCAGGTAGTTTAAGAAATTAGGAAGATAGTTCTCAAGGCTTTTGCTATGGGGATGGTTTGTAGGGGAGGCCTAAAAGCTTTTTGGAGTCTTACTCTATGGGACCTTTAACCTCTTAATCTTTATGTGGTTCCTATCTATCTGATGTCTGAAATATATCATATTTACCTTTTAAAGGGTAAAATACATATGGACACTCCTCTCTTCAAATAGATTAAGGAATTTGGAAAATAAAAGACATTTTAATTTTCAATTTTGGCAATTAACATTTCAACTTTGCAATCAATAGCCAATTTTATGATTTTATCTTTTGTTTTTCTTAATCTGTTCATCTTGACTACTACTCTTGCAAAAATTATTCACGCGCCCATGGAATGAAAAAATAATGTATGGAGGAAAAATTACCCTTGTATCCTTTTTTCATCAATAAACCCAATGTGGCCTAAGTGAAAAAATTCAAACCTAAAAACCAGAATCTCAAAAAAATTCACAATTAGGTATTGGGACATTTATCAAAATTGAAAATTATTTGCGGGCAATGCTGAAAGTTAAATGGCTTGTATGCCAAAGCCCCAACGGTGAAAGGGTTTTGTACAATTTTTCTCTTTTCTTTACTACTCAGAAAAAGAAGCCGTTTTAAAAGGGAAATTAGCTGGTTTTTAAGCATATATAGTTGTTAACTACATGCACAAACAAGCAAAAATCTCATGTTATTTTGAGATGTTTTGTTATACCCGTAAAATCCATTCTTGTATAGTTTACATTAAAAGGGGAAAAAATCTTTGGTTCTTCATTGCATAGCTGCTTAATTGCAGGTGCCGTGATTGTTTCAACTCCTCAAGATGTTGCGTTAATGGATGCTAGGAGAGGAGCAAATATGTTCAATAAAGTTCATGTTCCTGTATGGTCATAATTGGCCTATTATTCTTTACATTTACTTACACTGATGTAGTCATATTGATCAGTTTTTGAGTCAGAATAACAAAAAGTGGTTCTGGTGTTGAGTATCACTTTTAATAGATCTTCTATTGTAATCACAGATCTTGGGAATTGTTGAGAACATGAGCTGCTTTAAGTGTCCGCATTGTGGCGAACCTTCGTACATATTTGGGAAAGGAGGGGCTCATATGACAGCGGCTGACATGGGATTAGATTTGTTGGGTGAGGTCAGTATACTATTTTGGCTGTTTGGGATTGTAGTTCTTACCAGTGTTGTCAATGGCGGGTGCATGTCAGAATGATATGGCAATATTGGAGCTTTCCTCTATATAACTCCAAAAGGCATGGCCAAGGCAGTCTCCATGATAACACTAGTCTTTACATAGGAAGTGTTTGCTTAAATTTTGTAATATCATATTTGCATTGAAATGGTTAGTAAAGAAAACCATCATCTTTTTCTTGATGTTCTAAAGTGGTACCTGCAACATGCATCTATTGCATATGCTAACAAGCTCGCTTCGGCTTTTTGATGACTCCAGATACCGCTAGAAGTGAATGTTAGAGAATCTTGTGATGATGGAGACCCCATAGTGTTATCCAACCCTGATTCTGCAGCATCCAAAGTATATGGTGATGTTGCTCGAAAACTAGTTCAGAAACTCAAGGAACTACCAGCCCAACCTGAAATCTTACCATGAGGAGCTGCCCTCGCACTTTGCTAGTATGTGATCTTGTTATGTAGATTTTATAGCAGGGAATATCAAGAGTAGGAGATATGGATGGTTTGTGCTGTCTACACTGTCGTATAACTAGATATGCTCTTTTCTGAAACCACCAAGTGTGGCAGGATTTTGTGTTTATTGATTATTTTAAACACATTCATTGTAAAATAAGAAAAGCATTGGGAGTGTGCAAATCCATGATTGGGACCGGGATTTGCCACTCCCGATCCCGAGTAGACACCGAGATTGGGATATTAATCTCGGTCCTGGTCTCAGAAAAATCTCGGTATCCCGGAACCGGGAAATCCTGGAACCCAGATCGGGGAATCCCAGAACCGGGATTTCCTCTTTTTTTTAAAAAAATTATATAAAATATATGTTTATACTTTATTATTAAAAACAATCATTCAACATGACAGAAATAATTTTTTTGGGCCAATTACTAATTTGTTTTATAGCTTTTGGGGCTACAACATAAAAAAAATAATAATAATTTATGACAGAATTTTATTTTCTGTTTTTTCTCACTAATTTATTAATAATTAGAATTCATGATTTTATTAATTTATTAGAGCTAAATAAATTTTATACTATGGATTTTTATGATGATTTTTATTAGCTCTACATATGTTTATTTATTTAATTCTACAAACTCCTTGTATAAATTATTTAAATTGTCTATGAATTTATGTGTTGTTGCTCTTTAGGAAATTATAATTATTTTGAAATTTGGAATTAATTTTGAATTAATATTTATTTGAGTAATTTTATGTGAAGTATGAATTAGTGGGAGAATTTTAGTTATCTAGTTACATATTGTTGATTAGATTAACTGTTAAATTTTTATTATGTTATTGTTGCATATTTATGTATTTAAATGCACAAATAGATATTCGTGA
>JBAGKO010000010.1:14672107-14682311 GCA_037177275.1 Acacia concinna
GGGTTAAGGTGTAAATTCATTCTGAAAGTATTCACTTAAGAGTGACTTGTCTTGAAAGTTTTTTTTTTTTTTTGGCTCAATTTCGTCCTGGAAGTTTTAGAAGTGGGCAATTTTGCCCCTACCGTTAGTTGACCAAATATGTTTAGCTGGCAGTTTACAGGTCATCCATTGTATTTTTGTTAAAGTGAAAATTTACTTGAAAAATTTTAAATCTAACTTTTAGAAAAATGAATTTTAAATCTTAGACAAATTTTCACCTTAGCAAAAATAAACTAAATGACATGTGAACTGTCAGTTCAACATATTTAGTCAACTAACAGTCAAAATTAACGGATTTAAAGCTTCTAAGACAAATTGTCACTTTAACAAAAATAAAGTAGATTACCTGTGGGCTATCAGCTCAACATATTTAGTCAACTAACAGTTAACTAAAGGAATAGGCAAAATTTCCCACTTCTAAAACTTCCAAGGCAAACATGCTCCTACATGAATACTTTTAAGGTGAATTTGCACCTTAACCCTATAATATATATCTTTGATGGCCAAAAAAAAAAAAAAATTTGTTTCATTGTTGAGTTGGGGGAACATGGCAATTTTGAATTTGCTGTTGATTAGGGAGTATTTCAAAGTATTTCAAGGATTAATTTGCTTAGAAAATGTTAAAATGTGAGCAAACTCACCATAACTGGAAAACTAATCGTGGCTATTAAAAAATTGATATGGACTACTAATATTTTTAATAGCATGGGTGAATTTACTATGTTTAAATTACTTCTAGGGTATTTGCCTAAAACAAAACAAAAAAAAAAACTTCTAAAGTGAAATTACCCATTAAAAAACTTCGAGATGCCTTATTTACCTTTACGAAGAAATTGTACATTAACCAATTTATAGAATTTGACTTGCTTAGCAATATCAATATCCTATATATCAATTTGATGCCAAGTATATTTATATTTTAATCTTAAATATAAGATTTTTTTTTCATATTTATCAATATTTTTAATTTCCTTTGACAATAGGGGAAATAAGGTAATTGAAAAAAGCAAAAGACTAATGATTTTATTAAAAAGGGAAATTGCACTAAAGTCTTAAATAAAGGAATTTACGTAAAAAAAGTCTCAAAATAAAAAAACATTACTATCAAGTCCCTAATATAAAAAAAATATTTCAAAAAAGTCCCAAATAACAACCCTATAATTGTTAATAACACCCCAGAGTTGTTAATGACAACCTCGGGAACGCTATTAACTCTGAAACTTGATAGTAATTTATTTTTATCTCACGGCTACTTTAATGTAAATACCCTTATTTGATACTCAGTTCAATTTTCCCTTTTAAACACAATACATATCATATTAATTAATTCAATCAATTTGCTTATTAGAACCAAATTAGCTAAATAAATGTCTCGTATTAAGATCCGGAGAACTACAAATTCCAGGGAATTCAGACTAAACGCGCTCACGCTTCTCACTGTTTTCTGACCCTCGTTCCTTATTACGCCTGTCCGTCACAAACTCTCCGGTCCAAATCTCAACAAAAACGCACTCACAGCAACGAGTGTTTTGAACGGGAAAAACTCGTTAAAAAATTACCAACAAAAACCTACTAAACAATCTCCTTCTGAATCCTACGCAGTGTCATGTCCCAAGCATAATACAACTTAAACCTATGGGGTATAAGAACAGAATCACAGGTCTAATTAGATACCCCACCCCAATTAAAGAACTGAACGGTGTTTACCAAGACAGATGCTTCCCCTCCGTTACAATTTAAGGCAACGTTCTCAATAGCCATAATTGGTGCCGTATACAGGACCATAATCAGCAGCAGGCGCATGCCCTGTATGGCCCCCAGCACTTGAGGGTGGAGATGCATACACAGGAGCGTTAGCAGGATACGAATTGTAGCCTTGCCCAACTGCTGATCCCCCCATCTGATCCTGTGCCGAGCTTGCAGCTTCAGCCATGAAATTCTGCACATTCAAATTAATTAATTAAACATTACAAATGATTTCATATCCACAACGCGATAAGCCAACATAAACATAATGCAGCAGACGACATCAAGGATTATACACGCTGTCTGCTGCTGTGTCTGCATTTCAAGGCAGCTTCTAGGCACATTCCGTACTTTCTTTTCCAAGATACTCTAAGTTTATAATCTTTAATAACATTAGATGGCCATGTTTGCACAGCTCACATCAGAAATCACAATCTATTTAGACTAATCCTATACTGTTAGCACCCGTATCAGATACTCAACACACCACAAGATACCAAGAATAATATTTGATCCAAGCAGACACAACATCAATCCCTAGATGAAGTTATTTCCCAAAAAAAAAAACAGCAGGCAGCAGGAAACAACCAGAATCAATTTTTTTTCCTGGAAAATAATCAAATACCTGAACCAGCTGTTGAGCAGTCTGTATTTGTGAAGCAGCCCCACTTATTTCAACAGTCATCTCCCCTGGCACACCCCTTGTCTCCTGAATTGTAATACTTGCTCCACTAGCACGGCGAATGTAGCTGATGTTTGCACCTGATGTTCCAATAACTGCATCTGCATAGGACAAAGGAATTTGCATATGCTGTGTAACCTACATTGCACAGACGGAAAAGTACATTAAATCAAGATAAAGCAAACGAGCTTCAGCATTAAAATGTTACACTGTAAACTTCTTTAATATGAACAATTAAAAACCTTGGTCACAACAGATTGTTGTGGTTGCGCACTGGACACCATAGAAGCATCCCTTCCATAAGCTGGTGGTCCCTGATGAAGGTGCTTGTCAATAGGAGGCATATCAGAAGGTGGGTAATAGTTATCGTAGTGATGTGAAGGTGGCATATATTGCGGATTAGGAGCAAATGGAGGTCCACCAGCTGCAGGAGCTGGAAATCCTTGAGGAGGAGGTCCCCATGGCTGGTGTGGTGGCACATTCTGGTTGGCTCGAATGTCTGGCGATTGCATCTGAAGATGAAGATAAACAATTATGCAGAGTGAGTGCAGCATCCCAAAAAAGCCCAAGATAGCTTCACCTCAGATATGAAAAACAGATAAATCCAAAAAAAAATCCTAGAGAGAAGCCTTAATGACCTTCTGGAATGCTAATCTAATCGATAGCTTAACCTATCCAGTTCCCATTTCTTATTTCCAATTTTGTTCTCAACAGAGTAAGCATGCAAATAAATGAGCACCTAAAATATGATCAAAAAATTCAAAGATCAAGCCAGACTTCTGAACGTGAACATATTTTCAAATGTCAGCTTGAAAAAATAAAAGCATGTAATCAATTACATAGGTTATAACCCCTTGTAATATCATCCAGACTTTTTCATTAACAAAACCGCACGAGTCCTCCTTTTACAGCATGCATATAATTGATGAATTCCACCTTTCTCCTAACTCCTAAGTACTATTCGAAGGAAAAGGAGGAATTCATCATTTTCTGCTACCACCTTCTATGTTGCTCTGTTCGAAGAAAATATCCATGTCAACGATGTCATTAACATTATGCCAGCGAGACATTAATTACATTGAAATTATCTTCACTGTGACCACACACGACCACTCAAGTAATTAGCATCCTCTCCCAGTATATTTTAATACAAAGGAACATCAAATTAGCCAGTGACCAGAATCTCATGTAATTTCTAGTTTCAGCTTAATCAAAAACAAGGATAACTCAATTAGAAATTGGCATGCAATCCATATGCATTAAAACATACATTTGATAAGCCTATAATTCTTAAATCAGACTAAAAACTAAAAGAAATTATGAACTGGGCAGGATAACTTGCCAAAAAAAATTTCTAATATGCCCATTTGCAAGTTATATTAATTTCAACTTTAAAAAAACTACTTACCTGTGTTTCAAATACTCCAACTATGCTTCGGTCTACCAAGAATTTTCTTAGATGAGTTGCAATAAGTTCAACAGCCCTGTGAACTCCAGAAGATTCGCCTTGGATTTCAACAACACTATCATCTCGCAAAGCAAAAACTGGCAGGTGTTCTGTTGCAAATCAAACATATTTCCGTTAATATTCATGATGCACAAAAGGATATCCTAAATCATGCCCCAGTACATTTGTACATTAACAAAAGCTAATTTGGCAATTGAATTATTCACAAATCCCACATCCACCTTTCAAATGCCTAACAAGAACAGCAGTATAAAAATATCGAGAATGGAGTTATGTCTAACAATAAGGCACACAATCACAATGATTGAATACCAGAGCTTAAGTGATAAGCTTAAAAAGCCCCCTGAAAAGAAACTATAAACAAGACATATTGCCAAATAAAGCCTTGTTTCTTTGTGCAGTAGATAATGCGTGTAAGCACACCTGATCCAAGGACTCGAATGGTACAACCAGACGTATCTTGAATGGATTTTATTGTAGACCCCTGCTTCCCAATCAGGCTTCCAGCTTGAGTATCAGCAACAAGAAGTCTTGTAACAATTGAGCGCCCGGCAACAGATGTGCTATCTGCAGGATCACGGTCAACATTGACAATTTGTTTATGAACCCTTAACAAGCCATCAACTGCAGGCGGTATGGTGCGATCTGGCTCTTCTTTTGCAGATACCATTACCTTTTAAAAGCATCAAAGAGGCTAGTCAGAAACACTGCATGGAGTAGGTACTTTTAAAATACAAAAACAGATCTGCTTTCAAAGTTTCTACCATACTTACTAAATCTATTTCACTCATCAACTAATTCATTTAAACATCACAAGAATGTAATTACTCATCAAAGTTATCACACTAGAATCAAAAAATATTTTTAGAATATTAACTTGATTCCCAATTCTTTGGACCCATGAATCTCCTCTTGAATTGATTAGCAATAATTTGTAGTCTGACAAACTCACACGAGGTAGAGATTATTCAAATGTTAAATTTCATTAGTAATCCTACATCTGACAAGAGTAATTTGATGTTTCTAGGGACCGCTCTTGTGATTCAAGGAATCTAGATATATTTCAAATTTATATGATTTATTGATACATTCTCATGCATTCATCTGAAAGTTTCCACTTGGTATATGTTGATAAAATTTCAGTTGGCTTCTCCTTTTTTCCTCCCTTTGTTGTTGTTTTACCATTTTAATGATGTTAAGAGTTGTTTCTACGGAATATTTTCAGGGAGTGTGGCAAGACACCAGTCGACCAAGTTCTGAAGTTACCAGGAATAACTGACAGCTTGTTGCTACCAAAATCTGCACAAACTATTCTGAATGTTTAACACAAAAACAACGTTTCAGCACTTGTACATGCTCATTGCTGTTTCCCTGCAACTTCAACCCTGGCCTTCAGTTTGAAGCCACTTTGGTCATTCATATTTGCTGACCACCTGCACACATCGATCTTGGTTATCGGGACAAAAGACATCTCTTTTTATAAATATTAGCCTGTTATAATATTAATTATCTCTTGTGTTACGCTTGATTATTTTATGGTTTTGGGTTCCTCAACAAATGTTGTTTTTTAAGTAAAATTCGTGGATTACAATATTAACATACGTGTGAAGTTTTATAATAAATCAGCAACCCCATTAAGTTGCACTTTCGAAGGAATTATATAACTTTTATTTGACCAAGTAGAAGATTTCCATATTGAAGTGAAGCTCCCCAAATGTAACTTCACAAGACCTAGTTATGCTCCCACTCATACACTGTCATGAATAACACACATAAAATATAAAATTCCAAACAATGCAATACCAACAAGATTTCACCAGTAATATCAGTTTTACAGCATATAATTGCAGACAATAAAAAAAATAAAATGAAAGGAAGGAAATGGTAGGGACAAATAATAAAGGCATGATTGCACCAAAAAGAAAACACCAAGAACAAGTCCCATCCTGCTAAGTAAGGTGGGCCACATGAATCACACAACACCATTGGACTCTATTAACAATTAAATCTTTAGATTCATCATTCACAACAGAAATATAGCACCAAACCTGACACAACTAAATTCTAAAACAGATAATATCACTCCAAAAATCAACAGGTATCAACATACACAACGCATACATTTCACATCAAAGGGAGATACATGCAATATTATTCCTGACAGGAAAAAAATATAGAGGGCTGACGGTTAACTCACAGCTCTTTCTGAGGTTCCAGGGGGACCGTCAAGTATTTTAATACGAGCTTTTGTCTCTTCCGTAATTTTCTTAATAAATTCCCCCTTGCGACCAATAATGCTGCCAACCTTCTGAACAGGAACCAACATTCTGAATACATTCTCTCCAGGCCAACCTGGCCACCTTTTTATCTCAGTTACTTTTGAATCTAAATCATGTTCCTGCTTCTGAGAATCAAAACTCTCAGGCATATCTCCTACATCATGATGTTCATCAATATGCTTTTCCGGGGATTCAGAATTTTTGGGCAAATCTCCAGCATCAACTTCATCCAAATGATTGTCTGGAGGATTGTATTCCTCAACTACATTGTCCACATCATGTTCTACAGACTCTTGTTCAGGAAATCCGCTATTATCAATTTCTTCTGCATCATGTTCATCAGAATGATTTTGTGGAAAATTGGGGTTCTCGGGTACATAGCCAGCGTCCTGCCCATCAAAGCCTTCCCCAGACATTCCAACTATAATTGCTGTCGATTCAGTAATGTACAACAAATTGTTAGTGCAAAATAAGTTTAAAAATAAAACCATAACAAAAAAAAAAAACTCGAATAACATTAGGATAATTGCTTATTCAACTCTTCATGACGATGACAAATAGAAACAAATTCAGTAAAACAATTTTAAGAAGCCAAATTTTCACAAGTTTTCAATGACTTCAAAACGATGACGAGCAAAATGACCAGAATCATTATTAACATTTTAAATTACAAAGCCCCGCATCTCCATCTTCAACCCTACGGAAGCAGACCGCCCAGCCTAGGACAAAGAGGAAATAAACAAAAAAATAGAACCCGACATTCATCGAATAAGAGCACCGTAGTGCTTCGTTTGATTAAATAAGAACCCAAACACAGGGGAGCAAAATAGAAGAATTAAACCTCAAATTCTAGTCGAAATTTCGAAGAATGCGAATGAATGCAACTCCAAAAAATTGGCAAACCGTGACCCAAAAACTTGACTCGCAAATGAAAAGTAAGTGATTTAGAAAACAGATTCGAACACGAAAGAAGCCATAGAAACCGTATTTGTAGGAGAAAGTGAAAACCCTAGAATGAACTTGAATCAAATAAAAATTACATGAACAGAAAAGAAAGAAGATAGAGAAGGAATGTACGAGCTAGGTTTATGGAGTGTAGTTTGCTTCTCAAACTTACCGGGATTCGAGGTCTGTGCGCCGAGGGTTAAATGGCGTTTGGATGCGGAGGCTGTCAGCTCAGCAGAATTAGGTTTCGATAGGACGAGAGCGCACAATGTAATTTCACCAACTCTGCGTTCCTGATTTTAATATGTGGACGTATTTAATTGTAGTAAAAGTGTTTTTTTTTTAATTGTTGCAAAAAAAACTGTTTTTAAAAGTATTACTCCGGTACTGTACTATTACCTCGTCCAATATATACTACTGTATTTGCTTTTTTGTTGACACTATATATTTTTATTTTTTGGCCAGTAATATATAGTATTTCCTTTTTAACCAAAAGATTATACGGCATGGTTAAAAAAAACAATTATATATATATATATATATATAAAATTTTCATTTTTATTCACCCGTGTTAAATGATATGTCATACGTATGAGAGTTGTTATTTTTTGAATTATAAATATAAATTCAGATCTACCTAAACCATCTTATCAACAGCAATTACGAGCCCTGTTTGCTATGAACAATGGCCGCCGTTTTCAAGCAGTGACTTAAAATAAAAAGCTACTTAAATAAAAATGTACTATTTGGTGAGAGTTTATAAAAATAAGTTAGTTAGAGTCTATTTGCTATCAGCGTTTTCAGCTGGTGGCTGAAAAACAAATAATTTATAGGTTTTGACTTTTTCTAGGAGTTTATGAAAATAAGTCACTTATTACAATATTTAAATGACTTATTTTTATAAGTCACTTTTTCTTTTTTTAATAAATTATGTTTTTATTCTCAATCTAAATATAAGTAACTTAGGGCTCGCTTGGTTGTGACTTATCATAAGTGACTTATTTTTATAAATAGCTTATAATAAGTAACTTATCAGAAATCAATTGTATTTGGATTGATGGTAGAAAAAGTGACTTATAAGATATAGAAAAAGTGACTTTTTCCCCAAGTCACTTTGTTCAACTTACCTTTATAAGCTATATATTGGCATAAGTAACTTATTATCATAAGTTCCTACCAAACACTAAAATCCCACAAGCTCCTTAGTTTTAAAAGTTAACGCTGGAAAACGTTGGGAAAGGCCTGAAGCAAATAGATTTATTCTACTCCCAATAAATCACTTTTTATACCCTCAATCCAAAATATAATTAACTTTTCATAAGTGACTTATTTTTATAAGTTCCTTATCATAAATCACTTATAAAAATAAATAACTTCTGATAAGTCACAACCAAATGGGCCCTTATTAAAATAAGTGACTTATTTTCATAAGTCATTTTTTCTATCTCTAATAACAGCTTGTTTGGAATGAGCGTATATGGGTGTTTGTCATCGGTGGCTAAAAAAATAAAAGCAACTTATGGGTGTTGGCTGTTTAGGGCCTATTTGGTTTCAGCGTTTTGAAGCTTTTTTTTAGCTTAGGCTTATAAAAATAAGGAGCTTTTACAAATATGGTGTTTGGCTTGAGCTGTACAATATAAGCAAAATAAGTCAAAAAGTGTCTGAAACCATAAGTTAGTGAATGTGACTTATCTGAGCGGTGTCTTTTATTTGTTACTGTTGGAGAGAGAATAAAAGTGTGAACCTCCCACTCTCGTCATTCATCTTCTCCAAAACGAACATGCTTCTGCCTCTGTAACCTTATCGAAGCATAAGAAGGTCAACATCTCCAAATGACCGTCATCCTCAAGTTGGTTGCCTCTGCCACTGTAAGCCTCAGCGAATTGTAAGTCACAAATCTTAGCCTCTGCCTTTGTGAGCCTTGTCGAAGAAGCCAAAGATCTCCAAAATGTTTGTTGTCCTTTGACTTGCCTTTGCCACTGTGAGGCTCGTCAAAGCACAAGCCACAAATATAGAAACATCGTCAATGAGCATGGTCCTTTGAAGCAAGTGACATATCTCTGTTGGGTGAGGCCTATCGACGGAAGAAAAGGGTTTCAAGGACGGAGAACTAGGTGTGTCGAAGCTTTCCTCGAGTTCCAGCATTTATCTACCTTGTTTTAGTTAGCCTCATTGGAAGGTGGTGTGGATTGGTGTTCTTGGTAGTTGACGGTGCCAAGGAAGTCTCAACGTTGTCTAATCTACATGTCGGTATGTTGATCTGGCCTTCATCTCATCTGATGACCTCATCGGAATAGTGCATTTTGGCGGTGTTTCAATTCTGAAATGTTGTGTGTGTGCGCATGCGTTTTTTTTTTGGAGCCTACGTTTTCTGTTAGGTTGAGACAAGGTTGGTGCTTCACGAATGTTTGATTTTTGAAGTTTCCCTTCATTCTAAAGAAGGTAATGGTGCTTCACGATGTTTGCATTCTGCGATGGTGGTTTGGGTTCTGCATTATGTCTTTCTTTGTTCAAAACATATGACTATTTTTTGGCATGGGATGAAATTAATTTCGTTCTGCTTGTAATCTTTTTGGAACTCTTTAACAAATGATGTTCATGTTTCTAGAACTTTTAAACATAGATTGATTTATTTTTCCAACATGTCTTCTCTCATGTTGTTTGTCTTGTGGAACAAAGAAAATTTTAACAAAAGAAATAGAGTAACTACTTCATATTTCAATTAGTGTGGCCATTGTTGTGTTTTTAGACGCTTGTCATTGTTCTGAACTTGCCCACAAGATTCAGATTTCCAAGTAGAATCCATTAAAGCAAAATGAAGAAGCTATCAGCATTGGCTTTTATTTTTTTTCTTTCAAAATGTACAATATCCCTAATGATGCTAGAAATAGAGAAACATGAAAGCGATAGTGCATTAAATTTTGAAATGTCTCTTTTCAAGACTCGACAGATCTACATACTTGTTTGGCCATATTCTGTTCCGATATCAAGTTTGTATATATTGCTCTATTCTATTCTGATTGTGGGCTTAATAAACTTGTTGAG
>JBAGKO010000010.1:14686690-14697723 GCA_037177275.1 Acacia concinna
AGGAAAGACTAAAGAGCTGGATTTTTTTTTTGGAAAGAAGCAATATATATATATATATGTATGTATATGTATATATATAAGAACAGTGAAAAGGAGAGGAGTGTAGCAATTTGGCAGACAAAGAAAAAATGCTACAGTGCAGAAGCAGACACAATCATGCTATTGGGCAGCGGATAGTCCGTTTGAATGTACCTTATTTTAAGTAACTTATTTTTTTATGGGCTTATTATAAACAGTGTCAAAAAAAATAAGTGGCTTATTAAAAATTATTGTGTTGGATGTGACTTTATAGAAGTGACTTTTTTATATGAAACATGTTTAAGTGATAAGTAAAAAAGTGACTTATGATGAAATTTTTTAAAGAATTTTTTTATTTAAAAATAAGTAAGAGATGTGCAACATTTCAAATTTTTATTCACCAAATTCCCTAAATATATGATAAGATAAGGGGAATAAAATGGTTGATTTTGGTATAAGAATTATAGCCAAAGCAAGTTTTGGCTAACTTTTGGAATGAGACTAGTGACAGTTTTATTGTACGTCAGTTTATTCTAGGTAAATGATGTCCAAAAATTATGAAACTTTTCAGTCCAAAACTAGACATGTCATTCTTTAATTTGATATGCCATTTGCATGATTTGCATGTATATGTTAAGAAATATGACTTTTTGAAATTTGCCTAGTAAAATTCATCAGTTTCTGGAGCAGTGTTAAAAAATGAAATTATTAGGGATTTTTTGTATTCCAATTGAATCAAAAAAAGTATTTTTTTCCCCTAAAACTAAATTTACATGCTGTTTGGTTTCACTTTTGAAACCTAGATTTATATAAGTCAAGATAAAACTCCTCTCACAAACTTATCTTATAAAGCATAAAAGTTATTTTCAAAAGCTAATCCAAACGATTACTTAATAAGGGATGCTTGAGCTTTGGAATCATCTCAATTGGATATTTGTACAATTAGACATGGATTTTCAAAATTGGGTGAAAATTATCTTCAGAAATTTGAATTTCAGAAATATAATGGTATGGTTGTAATTTGTAGTCCAACTAAGGATAAAGATGGAAATAATGTATAAAAAAAATTGGGGAGTACATATGAATTATTTGAAGACTAATGACAATCGATTTGGAATTTTCTGAGACAGTCGATGTATCGGCTCTGTAGAGAATTCAACCAAATAATCATTTTGTCCCTTCTCTCTCTCTCTCCTCCCCTCCTTGCCACCACATTAAGCTCCAAATTTGAGCTTAATGTTTTGATGCTACTTTTTCAACATCAGCATCAATTTACTTTCTTCATCCAAACACTTAACTTCTTATAAGCAACTTAAATTTTAAAAGTGATACTACATAAGTTGAAAAAGTTGCCACCCAAACACACCCAAAAGACGCGAGGAGAGAAGGAAGCATAGTGATGCTACAAAACCACCATTGGCACCACCATCCCTTCCCTTCCATCGAGACCATCAACTATCACCATCATCGTCGACTTCCTCCTTTCCCATTACCACCATCAGCCTCCCAACTTGTCACTATCGTCTTTCGATCCTCATCACCAACCAACATCGCCTTCCCTCTTCATCACTGCCAGCTCACCATTACCGCCAGCACCTTTCTCATCACCACCAGCCGTTGTCGACAAAGAAATTGAGAGAACCATCGACCACATCACCACCACCATCCTTCATTCCAGCCACCGACAGAACCCACCATGGTTGTCTTCCTTCTTCTTATTTCATATTCCAATCCACTACCTCTCTCTCATCAAGATTTGACTGAATGGATTTATTGACTTTTAATGCCTTTGTGGTTTTGTTTCTGAGCATGAGGGGCTAATTCTTTTGAGTTTTGGTAGTGAAGGAGGTGGCTAGAGCTTCAATGGGTTATAAAAAGGAGTTTATTATTTTTTTATAAGCTCATTACATGTATTAAAAATTTTATTATTAATTCTTGTATTGATACATGTTTGTGAGACTTGTTCAATTATTTTGTTGTGTTGAATTTTTTATTAGTACATTTGGTTTTTATGTTGAAAATATTCCCTTTGGATTGATAATATTATGCATTTTATATGATTACCAGTGTGTGTGATGGATTTAATTCAAGTTAAGTGTCGCAATTGTGCTCTCATTACGAAGCGAGTGCATTAAAATGATTTTCAAACACACATCAAGTGATTTTTAACAATTTATCTAACAAATGACTATGAATGTGATCGTATGATTAGTTATTAATTAAGTAGATTACACTCAATGCGATTGATTAAAGTTTTCAATTTGACTTAATGAAAATTAACTCCCAATAAATTTTGAGAAGTTAGGAGAGTCATCAACTTTGCTACCAAGATTCATTTCATTTTATAATCATTTTAATCCTAATCATTTCTTTATTGTTTTATGAAAAATCCAAAAAATTAGAACTAGCTCTATTTTCATGCATTTAATTTTTTTAAAAAAAATAATTTCAAAACCCTATTTTTAACCATGTTTTTTAGCACCTAGTTTAACCTAGGGAATTCAAAACAAAGGTTCCTTAATAAGATAATGATCCTGAGTTGTTTGCATTATATTACATTCTAATTCGTGGTAAATTTTGTATTTGACTCTGAGGCAACTAAAGTTTTGTCAAATCAACTTCCTCCAATCCTAATTATAAAAGCCAATTGACTTTTTTGTAGAATCCTAAGAAAATTAATTACCTTACTTTAAAGTATTAAAATTTATTGTTTTCCTTTAAACTATTTTGTTTGACTTATAAACTAATATATAATATAATAAAACACGATATATAATATGATTAAGTAACTTATTTTACTTCCTTAACTTCTCCAAAAAAAGTTAACAGGGTCTTATAATTAAAGGCAGAGGTATTATATTAATTCATAAGTCAAACAACATAATTTAAAGAAAAACGATAAATTCTAATATCTTAAAGTAATATAATTAACTTTTTTATAATTATGTAAAAAAAGTCAATTGACTCTTATAATTATGATGGGAGGGAGTATAACATGATTCAGAAATCATGATCCACGTAGCATTCTTTTTTTTTTTTAAATGGAGCTCATAGGATCGGGCAAGCACTAATGGCCTGAGGTTACAACAACGGGATCGAACCTGTGACCTCCTCCCACTTAAAAGATACCATTATTACCACTAGCTACAAGACCTTTGGTCCATGTAGCATTCTTTCTTTGCATACATCTCTCGCTCTCTCACTCCAGCTGTTTGATAAAAGTCCAAGCAGAGATCATTAGTTAGTTATGCTATACAACACAATGCATCAGAAGAGCACAAGTTTGAAGTTTTCTTAACATAACATGGTTCTTTTGTTTTTGTATTGGAGGATTCGTCCAAAATGTCAAATTGCAGCATTGTTCAGCACCGTCCTTGACGAGATCATTTGAATATATCCACAAGCAGCGAGTCAATATCAAGCTGATCAAACTGCCTCCTTTCAGTCAAATATCCCAGCTACTAGCCGGTTGCTTGTTCTTTGGTGGGTGAGGCTGAGACTTCGTGTTCTTTTTATCCTGTTGTCTTTTCAACGGTTAAGAAACACTTTTGAGTAATTAATAAACTTTTTCCATTTATTTATTTTCAATCATTTTTGTGAACAGATCCCTCCTAAACTATTTAAATCTGATTTTGAATATAGCAAATTACGGGCAAAACATGTTGAGACCAAGCAAAAGTATTAGCTTGAGAAGATTCCAGTGATTTAAAGCATCTTACTCACAACAATGGAGAGGTCACGTACACATGGTAATCCTTGAGCTCTTTTTAAATAGTCTTCTTTACCCTTTTAGTTTCTTAAGATCGCAATGCTTTTTATTTTTTTCATTTTTTGTATGCCTGTAAAAAGTTTCCAATTAAATAACTGCAGCTAAAAGTACCAACCTTTCGAATTATAGCTTCCTTTTACGACTGTTCACCAAGTTAAAAACACAAGTTGTGCACGTAAAATCCAATCACACCTTCTCGCAGCATTTGCAAAAAATTGAAGGAACCTTTCAATCAGGTTCAGATTGGTTTGGCATTAGTTTTAACTTATAAGGGCTACCTAGAAGGTAACAACTCAAGTATATTAGCAGCCTTATACGAGTGCACAAGCTAGAAAACCATCGCTGAAATGGTTGAAAAGAGGGATAGTCCAGTCCGATGCTGCTATTAAAAATGCTGAACCTGTAAGATACCAAATACTGCTTCCGGTATTATTAGACTCAGTTTGACTATTTTTTTAAAAAGTTTAGGAAATAAAATAAGTTATTTAACTATATTAGATATGATATTTTATTATATTATATATTAATTCATAAATTAAATAAAATATTTTTAAAAAAATAATAACTTTTAATACTTTAAAGTAATATAATTATTTTTTAAAAAAATTCTCGAAAAAAATTAACTGAAGGAAGGAAGTAGTTTGAAATGTGTAAAATAAAAGGCCATTTGTTTACTGCATCAAAGTTTGAAGGTTACAACTTAAAAGAAGATGTGACTGATAAAGACACAACAATTCATCGGCCAGGGGGGCCCTGCGTTTCTTGGGTGTATTTTGCCAAGGAAACAAAAAATTATTGCCCATGTAATGATGACAACCGGCCTAACCCGAGGAAGTTCCACAAGCAAGAGGAAATATATTCCTCCATAAATTTCAAAAAGACCATATACTCCTTTGTAGGATTGCTTTCAATTATTGTCGCCCCTTCCCTGATTTTAAATTTAAGACAATGTTTTTTTCTTCTCTAAAGAACGTACTTGGAAACGTGGGAACAGAGTTGTGCAACCAAAAGTCATTTTGACTTTAAGTATGGCCTAATAAAGCATGTTTTAATTGGCTTTGTGGTCATGATTCCATACCCATCTTTTTCTGTTGTGTATTAGATTAATCTATTGCTCTTGGAAGTTCTATCAAGCAATCTTTATTGTGCTGGCATTTCCGGACCCCTCTAAATCTCATTTTGAAGTTCAAAATATCACCAAATTAACATTGTTCTTACATGTGTTATCCTTCACATTATTTCTGGGCCAGACAGGGTTTTGGCCCTATTCTGGACATGTCTATGATGTATTCAACTACTCTAGCTTTTCTGATAACGAACTTGATGGTGGAAATTCATCATCACTTGTGACCACATGAATATACGAACGTACGTGTTTAGCTTAGCTGGATTCACATGTATCATTTTTTTTTCTGCCTTATCTGGCAGTACATCTCTTGTTTTGCGTTCAAGGTATTGCATTTAACAAATTGTCTCAATTCACAAATGAAATGCACATCTAGTCCTTAATATAAGATCTTATTTATAGTATGAATACTAGATCTTTTACTAAAGATTGGGGGTGGTATAAAATATTGATCATTCTTAGTGCAATTTTGTTTTGTGTTATAATTACAGTAGAAGTTCTGAACAGTGAATTGGAAATGGAGAGAGAGCTGAGATCCAAATACGGGGTTCAGTCATAACAAGAATGCTTATGCAATTAGAGCAGAATTATTCAGAAAGGTTATATACCTTGAAGGAAAAATAGAACTTAATAGGCGAGATTCTCAAGGAGCTAATTGGAGAATATTGTTTGGAGCCAAAGGGAAAAAACTTGTGAGGTGACTGTTAAAAAAGCATGGAACAATCTTCTGTCATACCTTTATGAGAAGGTAACTTTGCTCAGTGAGAGAATTCGAATTTGCTTTTTATATATGTTACATCTAGAATATGCTTATGGGCATGTCAACGCGAGTAGGGGCACAACAATTGCACAGGAGGGTTCTTTTTTTGCCTTCAGAAGAGTGGGTTCTATTACTAATCTTTCCTACTTTTGTTTCATTTTTCTTCTCTTCACATATATGCTTAAATACCTTTAAACGATCTTTTTGTGTTTAGCTTACAATTCAAGGTTGGAATATTATTGCTCTTTATGACATCATATTAGTGATGGACTGATGGTTCTCCACCACCTTCTTTTTCATTTCACACTAGTGGCAATCAAAAGACGCATGCTTTATTTGAGAGCTTGGAATAATGCAAAGTCAGAGACATTGATTCACATGATTTATGCCTCTAAACTATACAAGACCGTTAAATAAGTGTGTACAGTAATCTTCATTTTCAGTGCATAATAGGTTATTAGCTGGCCCCAAGTCTTACATAAATGTTTATTAATCTATGCAGGGTTTGGTCAAGATTTTTGGCTTTGCTGCCTAACATCAAACACGACAAGTTAGGCATTGACAAAGAAACTACAAAGGCACCAAAGGCTTTGTAGCTTAGTGGTAATGGTATCTTTCAAGTGGGAGGAGGTCACGGGTTCGATCCCGTCGTTGTAACTTCAGGCCGTTAGTGCCTGCCCGAGTCTATGAGCTCTATTTTAAAAAAAAAAAGAAACTACAAAGGCGGGTCGGGTCCCTATGTTTGAAGAAAACTGTTGAGGCTCAATGGAACCTGCAGGGGTTGGGGTTGACCTGACTATCGATAGCGTTCTCTTCTTGGATTAGTAAAACAGAAAGTAAAATGATGAGAAAGCTTTTCACTTTTACAGATGGCAAAACCAGTTTATTCAATATTATTTTTCATTTTTCGTGACTAAAGCCATACGTGGGAAAAGCAGATTAAAAATAGTGGACTCCAAATCATGTGTCCCGAGAAAGAATCTCATTTGAAACTTATATATATATATATAAAGGCCTCTATGGAAAGTAATGCATGACCATATCAAAAACTTCAGCCGTCTCCCCCCTTCCCCCTTCCCCCTCCTCTCACCTCCTCCCCTGTCTGTCATATAAACATGAAAAGTTGAGGGGAATGTCGTCTGGTTCGAGATCATTCGTAAAGCTCTCATACATAGCTTCTCTGAGTGATTTCGGACCAGGCTTCATTCCCCTCAGCCACCAAACACACCCTGTTCACTCCCAGCTGTATGGATGGTATATAAACATTAGAAATATATGTGAGTATATGACTATTTCCTTGTTCTGCTGCAAGCCAGATCCTTGGACACTTGAAGGGCAGGAGTGGATAGGGCAAAAAGAGTGGCCGATGAAGAACAAATATGAAAGATTAATTCACAGTTGGATCAGATTCGAGGCGGGTATGACTTGCACTTTCAAGCTCTCTTAACTTTTGCTTTCCTTTCTCAGTAACAAGCTTAAATTTTTTGAGGCTCCTTTATTGAGACTTGACCTTGAAGTTTCTGCTTCTGCGTAGCTCTTGCATGTGCTTTAGTTGAGCAGAAAATCTTTTTCAGATTCATCAGAAAATGTCCCTCCTTCTTGCCAAAGTATTTCTACCAGATAGGTCTGATCTTTAACCTTTATTGCTGGTCAACTGTAGCGCCCAAAAAAAAAACTATGGTATTGGATTGTATCTGGGTGAAGCTCATTATTTCAAGTGGGTCAGGTCTTCTGGGCGTTGTCATAACCTCGTGGAATGTTTGGAGCCACACCTTGTTCCTTAAGCTACCATTAGTCTAACTCAAAGTTAGAATTTTACTGCTATATAGCCGGTTTTAATTATAAAATTTAATTTTTTTTTAAAGAATTCTAAAAAAATTAATTAAATTACTTAATCATATCATATGTTATGTTTTATTATATTATATATTAGTTCATAAGTCAAACAATATAATTTAAAGAAAACTAATAAATTTTGATGTCTTAATATAATTAACTTTCTTATGATTTTCTAAAAAGAGTCAACTAAATTTTATAATCAGGATAAGAGAGACTACTTAGTGCAAGGTTGATGAATAATCTAGCAGTGATAAAAAGTCTCCCAACAAAAAGCCACTTGACAATAGATGGGAATGGTATAGAGTCAGGTGTAGCTAGAGATCCAAGATTCAATTAAATCCTCTAATGTTAAAATAACACGCCCTGAAAAATTTAAATAGGTTAATTACTTTCACATTATGAGGATTAAGTTTTGGGATAACATCTTGTGAAAGGAAGATAGGCAGATAGCTGGGTGAGGTTAAAAAGTTGGGGCCATTCAGTTCTTTCATTGGGGTCTCATGGGCAGAGAGTGTATGATGAAAGATTGGAGGGATTTGATGAGAAGTACAATTATTATGTGTGTAGTACTGTTCTTTCATTGGCTTTGATGCTCACTGAAGATGAAGTACTGTTCACTCTAACATAGTCTACGTGTCCTTCTCAGAAGGTACCTACCCAAGAAAGAAAGCCACCTAAATTCCTAACTAATTATTGTGAGTCCGAATAAGAATGGAAAATAAAACAAAAGGCAGGGCATAGCCAATATGATAAGAGTGGGGACAGTTCTGAAGGTGCATGGAATCTATTTAGTGGACTTATGATGTAACTGAGATTATCACCTACCTTTGCTTAACCAGCTTGTTTGACACGTACTCAAATAGTACTTAGAAAATTAAACACTCACCATCAGACATAAATATCAAAATGACAGGTTTTTATTGGGATTGCAATCATAAAGCTGGACTATCTTTAATTAATACTGATGTAGATAACAATTAGCTTAATAATTGAGTGTGCGTGACATGTTCCTTATCCAATCATTTGGCTCCGGGTGAGACAGAGCAGATATCATATCAGAAAAATGAAGTGACAGTAATAATTATGATGTGATCCATAGTATATTTATACGTATAGATGTTAGAAAGTTCTGTTGATCTATACGTAAATTAAAGACAGAGAAGCAACTCGTATGAAATGTCATTCGGGGATGAAGGAAAAGCTGCATCTGATTAATATGTTGATAGGTGACTTAGTTTAGTGAGTTGGGTCCCAAAATGCCTTTAGGTTCATAGTATTTTATTGATAATAAAATTTGAACTCATCACCTTCTAAGTTATGAATTAACTTCTTTTTAACTGAATAAAACTTCGTGGGTGATGATTTAGAATCATAACATATATTTGAACAAGAAAAGGGTTTATTTGGGCTTCAAGGGGGATAGTGGGACTTTGTAATTGTGACGTAACATTGAAGATGTGAAGTCCACTACGATACCAAACCTACGCCTTTTCATTTTTAAGAAATGAGGTACAAGATGCTATGATTAGGTCCTAGAATAAGCTATTGAAGAAGTTACAACTTTTGATGGTATGTCCACGCTTCATTTTACTTAATGTCAATTTGATGGCTTTGTAATCTGAAATCAAAGCACGTCACTGGCTAAAACAACAACTTCCACGTTAACTTCTTTTTTCCCTAGTTTATATACTAATGTATAACATGAAATATAATATTGAGCACATGTCTAGGAAATAGTTACATTTCCCATGTTGGAAAAACTTGTTTGCTGTTGAATAATCATTACATGTGAACCTTTGACAAATGTAAACTATCTCTCAAGTCTCAACCATGCTCATGAATAGTGATGTGTTTAATTATTTTCAACTCCTAACTAAAATACTCCTTCCATCCTAAATTATAAGAGATAATCTTCATTCCTACTCCGTTCTAAAATAGAAGAAACATTTGAAAAATATCTTGTATTTTAATTCTTTTTTTTTTTCCTTTATTCAATACCAATGTATTAATGCTTGTATTGACTATAAAAATTATCATTCCCAAAAAGGGAAGAAAGGGGTAGGGGAGAGAGAATGGTGGACTTTAATAAAGGTATTATATCTCTTATTTCGTATATCTTCATTAATAAGAGTATTTTAGTAAAAAAAAAAAAAGTAACAATTTTAACATATTCATTGCCTTTAACCATCAGTTCAAACCAAGTGATTGGATTAAACGTCTCTTACAATTTGGGACAGAGAGAGTATGAGTTTATAGGCTAGCTTATCTTTGTATGTATAATATAAATTCACAATAATTTCAAATTAAAACAAAGCATTTAAGTCAACCTTAAATTTTGTAGAAAATCGGAGCTTACTATAAGTCAAGAATTTAACTGCATGTGCTTAATTGCATGTGCCCCCTTGACCCCTGTAACTCATATATGTCTAGACTTGTACCTTTAACAAATAATATCTTTAAGGCAATAAAGGAATAAAAGATATATAGGCTCCCCCACCCCAAAAAATTTTTGACTGTTTCTTCTAACCAAATTGCAGAGTTCACACCACATGTTTCAACACAACGCCCTTGTGCAGGGTTTAAAACTTCAAATCACCATTGTCAGCTAAGAGAATCAATAAGATCGATTTTTTTAAAAAAAAAAAAATACAACTTTATTTATTTGTCCATTATGGGGTATAAATGGCAACAACACAACGTTAATTCGTTAGAGGGAGAACTACTTCGTCTGTGCCAGCTACTTCTCCTCTGGTTGTATATACACCACAGGACCACAACATTGTGGTCTAAGTTTAGCTATATTCAGTTCAAGTGTGTAACTTTACTGATTACTCAGACTAGTTTGGGAAGCATCGCACCTTGCTAAATGATTAAAACCCCATTGTTTCTATCATCCCATTTTCATATTCTTCAAATTTTCATGGAAAAGGCCAGCACTGTACATATTATACTCTCTGTTTCAAGGGTGAAAACAGTCAATGTAATTAGTTCTGAACCTAGTCCTGACAAAGTGCAGGCAAGACTGTACTTTGTCACCTCAGCTTTAGCGCAATGTTGGGTCACCTGATTCATGTCCTCTTTTTTTATTAATATTATCATCTGTTATACGTGGAAGCCTCTCTCAGCATAAGTGTATCCCTTTTCTGGGATTCGAATTCCAGATCAAAAAGGATCGAGCAGGCCTTATACTTCCATTGCAGCCAAAACACAAGCCCTTTTGTTGTGTTGATTTGACACCAAAAGATTTCATCAGATGAGGCTTGTCTTGGCATAAAACCATCAAGAAATCTGGACAATAGCAAATAGCATCAGTGTTTCTCATTCTGATGGTTCCTTGGCCGCTACTTCTAAATATGCATTGAAAAAATCTTATACTAACTAGAAAATTATTCATTTCCCTTTCCCACCGAAGTAGGACTAAAGAAAATTGACTTATAAGTGGGTGTGTATTTTATATTTTGTAGCGAATGATCTGAAAGGGGGGGGGGGGGAATTCAGAACCACAAGTAATAGTAGTCGTT
>JBAGKO010000010.1:14710980-14724866 GCA_037177275.1 Acacia concinna
CGTACCGGTTGATAGCAAGGGCTTCACAAATTTGATCTATCTAGACCGCGTAGAACACTCTTAGAGAGTATTTCAAAGAGTCTCACTGGTGGCACGTGCTTACTTTGATGGCCGGCATGAAGAGTATGAGCAAGATAGGTGCCAACACAGAGGGGTGAGGGGGGGATGCTGTGAAATATTGAACCGAAGACAAGAGTGTTTAAGAAGGGAGGTCACCACTGTAAAAGGAGAGAAAGGTTCAGATTTCAAAGAAAATGTGATGAAGACGAACAATAATTGAGAAAAAGATGAAAATAATTGAGAAGACGAATAATAAGAGGGAAATAGTGGCGGAAATAAAAAATTGGCATCCATTATTTCTTAAAAAAGACGCCAAATAATCCCACAGGAGTGTCAGACATTATAGACTTTGTGAAGGTGTAGAGTTTGTGAGGGTGCAGAAGCTAGCAGGAGGGCGTCGGTGTGCAAATTGGCATCTTTTAGTAAAATAATAGACGCACGTGGTGTCCGTTATTTAAATAACAAACGCCCAAGTATGTCTGTTAAAAAAAATTGATGCAACGCTCTTTCATTTAATTACGATTGTGCCACGCTTAATTTTTAACTACTGTTTTTTTAAAAACGAACATCTGTTGCAGATGTTGTAGCCTCTTTTTGTAGTAATGCCCTCCTTTTTTAGAGTTTATGTACATTTTTGCCCCTAAAAAAGGTTTATGGCGCTAGGCACCTCTAAGAAGAAAGTTTACTATTAAATTTGGCCCTTTATCCTAAAATAAATCAACAATATTTATAGACAACATACAAACAAAAAGTTACCAAATATATTCGGCCGGTCGATAGGGCCATCCGTCACGTGCCTACATCTAGCACACATATAACGAAGGGAACTTTATTATTACCTTTTAAAGTCCCATGTCCTTAGATTTTAAGCCAAGCTTCTTCTTTTTTTAGCACAAGGAAATTACGACAATTATACTCAATCACCCTCCATCATCTGAAGCAGCTCCTCAGTAGCTTGAGAAATTAAATGAAATCCTGGCATTCTAGACAATCATTCTTTAATAAGATGGTCTACCGCCATATTCACTCGCATGTCTATTGCCTCACAAGCACACACCATCCCTTTTCATCATTACTTGAGCTTTATCAATTATTCTGCAATCTGCATGCATTGTATGATCATCTCCAAGTAGCAATCGAATAGCTTCCATCGAGTCAGACTCCAAGATAATATTATGGTATCCCACATCTCATGCTACTTTCAAGCCATGCAGACAACTCCAAAGCTCAGTTGTTAATGTGTCCCCTTCATCAAGCTTGCACATAAACCCACACAACCAACTGCCCTTCTCATCACATAATATTCCGCTACAAGCAATGCCATGTGTAAAGTGAGAATACTCCCTATCCACATTCACCGTGATGGTGTCTATTAACAATGGCGACCATCCTCCTTACTTTGGATTTGATCGCAAGGTATCGTATGACCCTAGAGAGCTTCACAAATGCTTCATTAGTACTTATAATTAAAGCATTAACATTATACACAACACATGTTATTTGAAATCATTTTTGCTTCAAACACGAACGAGTTACACCTTTTCCAAATCCACCAGCAAATAACTGCAAAAACTACAACCTAATCATCTCATCCACAATGTTCTTGTTTCGATAAATTCTAGCTTAACTAGGTTGAGAAATTCATTATGCAAACTTTTGCCATACTGTTGGATTAACCATATCCTTCCATACTCCTTATATGTCACTTTTCATGGGGTCCTTATATGTCACTTTTCTTAAAAAGTTAAGGTACAAATTTGTTACCGAAGTTTTGGCTGGGGCGAATGTTACCCAAAAGTTTTTTTAGATTAAATGTCAATCTAAAAGTTTTAAATAGTAATAATGTGGCTCTATAGTATTACAAATTTAATAGTCAACGCCAATTTTTTAACAGTATAAGATAATATTATTATATTTTGAAGCTTTCAAAGCGTCTTATGCCATCATTGAACGTGAAAAAACTTTCGTAGCAACATTGTTCTTCAATAAAAGTTTTCAGGACGCATTTGCACATTCACTCTTCCTTAAAATTTAGGGGTAACTCACAAGTGAGGAGGAAAATTAGAGCTTCAAACGAACGCAGTAGCTACATTATTAGAACGGGCTTTATATACCAACTTCGAGCCACAAGGGCCCAATTAAAGTCCAATAGGCCAACGCAGGCGAGATTGAGCCCATAAAAACCTAACCCATCATAGAGGCAGGACACCTATAAATAGTCTCCACTGTTGCCGCCATTTCAAAACCCTAAAGTGACGAGCACTTCCTATCAGCGCCTCAATCTTCTTGTTTGCAGGTTGCAGCCATGGTAAGTCTCTCAGCTCTCGAATGCCTTGTTATTTTCACGTGGCCTACGCTCATTAGTCACTATTGTCATCTTCCTTGGGATTTTCAGGCGGATGTTGAAACAGAAGTCGTACCGGGACTGCCCAAGAAGAGAACGTTCAAGAAGTTCAGTTTCAGAGGAGTTGATCTGGATGCACTCTTGGACATGTCCACTGACGAGCTTGTAAAGCTCTTCACTGCTCGCGCTCGTAGAAGGTGATTGACCCGTGTTCATCAAATAGGTCTGTTCACGATCTAATTACCTGATACTTAATTGTTTCCTTTTGCGTTTTATGTTTTTTATTTCAGGTTTCAACGTGGTTTGAAGCGGAAGCCTATGGCATTGATAAAGAAGCTTCGTAAGGCGGTAAGTTGTGTTTTTGTTATTTATCCAACAGTTTATATATTGTTTCCGATATACCCTAAACGACTTTGTGTATGTTTGGTTTAACATTTTTATCTGTCGGAAGCTTTCAATGATTAATCATGCTGATAATCCTGTTATTTGTCAACCTTTATCATGTAAATCAGCTACATATGGGTTGTATGATTTTCAAGTTTAGCTTTTCCTAATTAAAAGCATCTGTCGTTTTGTGAAGATATATCAGCTGACCGATACTTTTGATTATGTTACAGACGGGTTAGAATGAAGTATGAAATATTGTATTGTATACTTCACCTTAGCATTGGCGTAACCTAAGGATGTTTTCCAATTAATTTTTCTTACCCTTTTATCTTACATATTATCTTTGTTAAAATCTTATAACCCCACTTCAATTTTCAAAGTCCAACTCAAAATTTTCCCTCTTCTCCAAATCCCTTCTACCAAACAGTCACTAAAAGTCCAGACTAGCCTAAGAGATTTTAGAGAGAACTCTTATTTCGAAAGATTATGTATTCATTCATGGTTTCAAATTAAAGTTCACGAAAAATGTCATTTGCCTTTGGGGTGTCTTTTGCCGTTGACTAACTTACTATTTTAATACATGGTTATGAAGAGTAATCTAGTTTCTCCAAGCTTCTGTTGAACATTTTGTGGTGATCATTTTGTTGGTTCTACTTTTGGTCAATGTGGAGGGCAATTGGATTGAGAATAAGATATGAAGCATTTTCTGATCATTGATGAAATGACATACTGGCATAGGTTTCTTCAATTTACAGTTGAAAGATTTCGTATCAACATTATTTTTGGGTGCATTCAGCTCGTTTCCTGAGTAGTTATTGATTTGTTAGAATACATTTTCCCATGGTGTAAAGATAAAAGAATTATATCGGCCCTAAACTGTTGTCACATTCCTTCATTTGAGTCAAAGATTTTGTCTACCCACAATCTTTTGGACTGCATCGTTGCCTTTATTTTAAACCCTGGTCTTTATTTTGATACAGAAACGGGAGGCCCCACCTGGTGAAAAGCCAGAGCCAGTGAGGACTCATCTGCGGAACATGATAATTGTTCCCGAAATGATTGGCAGCATTATTGGTGTTTACAATGGGAAGACCTTTAATCAAGTTGAAATTAAGCCTGAAATGATCGGTCACTATCTTGCTGAATTCTCAATCAGTTACAAGCCTGTTAAGCACGGAAGGCCCGGTATTGGTGCCACACACTCCTCAAGGTTCATTCCTCTTAAATGAAGACTGCAAACTCATCTCTTTTTATGGCTATGGAAGTACTTTTCACTGGCTGTACCAAACTATTCATATAGTTTCTAGATTATTTTTCAATGCTTTTTCTTGATATCGCCGAACTCGGTTATGGATTTTACCATAAAAATTAGTGAGCTCTGAGATTTGTTATCCTCTTTATCGGAATTAGTACGTATGTGGAAAAGGTTTGGTTTATTGGAGTATAAAACTAAGCGAAAAACAATTTTTGTTTTATAACAATGCAAGCATGATGCGTGAGTTTAAATCGGTAAAGCTTCTGCTTTGGGATAGCTGTCCCATACATGCATTCAGATGATATTGGTTCACCCATTCTCTGACCTGCCTTTGCAATGCGATACGCGCACAACAGTGCTTCACTGTTCGCATGAACTATTTCAAGATCCCAGTCTGAGAAGGCAGTAGATCTTGCTGCACAAAGTTCACCCCATAGCGGATGATCCACAGCACACTAGGTCATCAATAGTCAATATATGGATTGTTTCAATAGAATATGAGTACAATTTATCCTTGGAATATCCCATTTGCTGGCATATTTGTAAGCCAATATTGATCACTGTGAGTTCTGCTCCTCTGGGCTTCTCATAACCGAGTGGTTGTTGGAAGCCCATCACCCATACACCCATGCCCATTCCGGATGATGCCCTCTCACCGCAGCAACACCGTTTTCATCCAACAATCCATCCACAAGTAACCTTCAGGCGGTAGCGGCCATTTACACTCCCCTCTATCCATATTTTGAAACACAGTATTGAAACTAGCTTCCAACTCGTGTTTGATTTGATTGACCAGTATCTTTATTTCTTCCCCAGCTCCTTCAAAGGACAGCGGTTCTTCCATAAGATCCAGCAAACTGATTGCTCGTCATTTTCTATTTCAGCTGGCCCTGCAAATTTACATTAAAAAACGCATGTAAATACAAGGTGTTAATTAAATTCAGCTACACTGTCTTTGCATCCTCACAACGTCTCAGAGAATGAAGGATGATTTCCTCATAGCTACACTCAAACTCTTTGAACATAAGCGACTCAATGCTCGGAGATAATTGGCCAGAAGTCTCTCATTGATCATTTGCCACATGAAAAACTTTACTTTTTTGGGAATGCCATATCGCCAAATTTTCTGCCACACAAGACTCACCAATGGACGAAGTGATTGGAATGCTGAAGTGTATGCAAATCTCACTAAAAAATTGCCGTCACTTGATATTCTCCCGTAAAAACCATCAGGTGTGTTGTCCCCGAAGGTGGTTTGATCATCATGATCTTTCTGACCACCATTTCAGGAAGGAAATATCTCCATCTCTATATATCCCAGTCCTCACTCAGCCTAACATTTTGACCGACAATATCATCTTGGTTTAAGAGTTGTATGTTTTTGTCCACATACTCCATTAGCAGTCATTCCAGTGGTTTCCACCTTTGTGTCCATGCCTTTGTGGTTGTACCACTTCTCAGCTTGCATCCTAACAACCCGTTCATAAAGATGTCCCCGACCTTTTGGACACCTTGCAGACCGCAGATTATACATGCCTTCTCTCCACTTGCGGGTATTTCTCATTTCCACCTGGGTATTTTGCATCTTAAACTCCAAACCCATAAGTCATTTGGTTGAGTGATTAATCCCCAGCATAATTTCATCAAAAATGACTTATTTTGGCCTTGTAGATCTTTAATTGTAGATCTTTAATACCCAATCCGCCTTGTTTCTTATCACCCTTGATAGTGTCCTAGGCTATAAGGTGTAACTTCTTCTACTCCTAATTATGGTTCCAAAAGAAACCCCCACTGATTTTTTTAATCTCCTAAAGAACACCTTTCGGTATTAAAAGAGTTTGCATTTGGTATGCCGGGATTGATGATAGAACAAACTTTATCAGTACTGTTTTACCTACTACATTTAGGACTCTCCCCTTCTAACTTGCTAGCTTCTTGCACACTTTCTAAATGAGGGGGACAAAAGTCGTCTTCATGGCTCTTTGATGTAGGAGCGAAACTCTTAAGTATTTACCCAAGTCAGAGTTTAAAGAGATACCAAGGATCTAACTATATGAAGTGGCTCGACTTTATGTATATTCTGAGAGGTGCGAATCTTGGATTTTTGGAGGGTTACTCTATGACTACCCTAGAAAAAAGCGCCATCACATGCTTCATTTCCTTTAATTGAGCTTGTGAAGACCAAACAGCACTAGGTCATTGGCGAAGAATATGTGAGAAATTTTTGGTCCGTCCACTTCTTCTGCTCATGCTTATTGGTTCCCATCTACCTTCGTCCACTTCAAGCTGTATAAGTTAGTTAAGTCTCTCCATAACAAACACAAAAAGATAAGGGCTTAGGGGGTCTCTTTACCGGACTCCTCTTGATGAGGTGAATATCTAATATGGGACTCCATTTTCAGACTATTTTCATTGTTGCTAAGGATATATAGCACATCATCAGTTTTACAAATGAGTCACAAAGGCTCATATTATGGAGGGTGAATTTCAAAAAATCTCAATCTAGCCAATCATATGCCTTTTTCATATTCACCTTTACTGCTACATACCCTTTCCCTCTTATTTTGGTACAAATAGTATGGATAGCCTCTTGAGCAATGATTATATTATGGCTGCCTTGCCTACCTCTAATAAAGCTACATTGATTTGAGAGAATTGGTTCATCACTCCTTTCAACAGGTTAGCCATAACCTTACTCACTATTTTGTAAGTAACATTACAGAGTGAGATGGGATGAAAATCTTTGATACCCTCTCGATGTTCAACCTTGGGATATGAACTATATGCATTTGATTGAAGGTCTTCATTTTTTGAAGGCTCCTTGAACACATATTTGACTAGTTCACATATTTTAGGACCTACAATACTCCATTGGGTTTGAAAAAAGTGAGATTGCAGGCCGTCAAATCCTGACATGTTTAGAAGCACCCATTTCAAAAGCATAATTTTTCATCTCAACAACCGTGACCTCCTGATCGATGCCGAAACTGTTGCCTGAATAGGTTCGTCAGATTAATTGCACCAAATATGTAGTATAGGGCACAACTAGTTGTTCTTCTCAAGGAGTTATTCTATTAGAATTCCTAAGTAATTTCCTAATTTCTAACTAAACTAATTAGTAAGTTAGTTAGGGGGTTTTCGTGGTGCAAATAATTAAACTAAACTAAATCTAATTAAACTACTTTTTTTAGGGTATTGAAAAGGTTTTGGTTCCTAATGATATGGTTAGTCTCTTGATAGTAGTCGCTCGGTTATCCTCGCTCTCAAAAGATTATGGAAGTTTATTTAATTCTCTAAGTTCTTATTAAAAACCCTACGCAATCGTTTAGGTCTAACGATTCAATTAATTAAAAACTTCCCTAGGATCCTAGGTTAATTAATTATCAATTAAAACGTTGTTATGTTCTCTTAGAGTACAGGATAAATGAATGAATGAATAAATTTCCAAATTGTCAATCAACAATCCGAGAATTATGCGCGAGAGGAGAAGTCAATCATAATCACGTCAATCTAATCAACCAAACATAAACTAAGTCTTCAAACTTGGATAAAGTAATAAATCAACAATTCATACATCAAACTTGCATAATCAATTCAGATCTCATTTATAATCGTAAAAATAATCTCAAAACTCAATAAAACTTCTTAGATCTAGGGAATTCCATAAAGAAGAAGAGACTTAAGATCTAAATAGAAAATATACTACCTTAGTTATTACGTAAGCTCTAACCTTACTTCCATCACCAAGAGGCTAAAGGGTTTAGCCTCTCATGACTTTCTATCTCCTACAATCGCGTTTGATCTTCAACTCCATGAGAAATGGTTGAGGTTTATGGTGAATTGATGGGTAGAATTTGGTGGAATTGGGGAAAATTGGGGAACTAGGGTCTCAAGATACCATACCGTGAAATCTCACAGATCCGAACCATCCGGCCTCCTTCTAAACCTAGGTTAATCCCCTTTATATAGGCTAATTAAGATAACCTTTTATCTTAATCGTATCTTAGAAGATTTTTATCTTTATCTGAAAATATATCTTCAAAGAATTCAATCTCTATCTAAAATCATATTTGTGCAAATTACAATCCCATGCCGCGACCTCATAGTGTCCAGGTCGTGACCTCACTTTGAGAAAACCCCATTCAAGCTCGACTTTGGTTCAAAACGCATAGCTTCATTAAAATATCCCAAGTCGCGACTTGGCATGTCCACGTCGCGACCTTAGGTGGCAAATCAGCACTCTTGATGTGTTTGGGCCTTCAAACTTCGGTGTATTCATCCGCTTCATTCTGACTCCAATTTAGGCTCTAATTTCTCCTTTACTTGCCTGAAAACAGAACAACAAAGAGGTTTTGCCAAGGTAAGTAAAGAATCATAATTAAGGAAATAAAATAATTACATTTTTACCCCTAAATAAGCAAAATGTAAAGTATGAACCATACAATCCGATAACTATAAATATCATGCAATTTGAGGGTAAATGTGTGCAATTTAAATACAAAACACTTTAAAAAAATCATATAAATATCGTGTCTTATCACCTCCTTTTGTATATTTTCTATTTGAGTAATAGTCCATGCTGGAAAGTTTATCGGCCAACTTGATACCTCTTCAACAGATGGATATTTAGAAACGAGAAACAAAATTGAACTGATGTTGTTATTGCTATTAAAACGCGTTAAAACTTTACCATGGTGTGTTCTAATTATAAGAAAGTATTCTCTCTAATGCCTCCGTTGCAAATCCAACTTTTTCATCTATTAATCCTTTGTGCATAATGTTTTACCTTGATGCTCATTAAATGGCAGTCAACACATGGTCAATATGGATCACGGAATGGTTTTAATTAGAGGTGAGCATAATGCCTAGGATCCATGTCCATATAAGCCTGGTTAAAAATTGTCTTGTCCAACCCAAAAAAAATAGCTTGAAAAAAATATGAGTATCTTTGGGTTGGGCCAGTTATCGAGTAGGGCCGGGCATCAGGCAAGGGGTGATGCCCTACCCATTTGGTCATACCCAAAAAATTGTATATAATTTATTTATAATATATGTTATTTAATATATATTGTTTTATACAAAATAAATATTTTTCTATACATATTATCTTATTTTAAATATATATTATTTAATTTTTATGAAATATTTTATATTATTGTTAAATATATATCTATGAAAGTTTAGATATAGGTATATGCTTTTCTTGATGGAGGTGATTCTTTTTTTAAATTAGGACGATGGCACAAAGCTTTAAAAAATTGTTAAGATGTATGGTAGTTTTTTTTTTTTAAATTCATAAATTTATTTTATCAAAGGTGAAAAATTATGGAACGTGTTTAAAGTTTTTATATATATTATTGGTAAAGAAATTTATCACTTAGGCACAGAAGCTCGCCCTGCCCAATCTATCATTGCCTAACCTAAAATGGTTAGGTTTTTTACATGGCATTATAGCCCATCCATCTTTCGGCTGGGCATCGGGTAGGGGTCTCGCCCTACAGCCCATGCCCACCCCTAGTTTTAATTATATATACTAAAGGTAAGCAAAAGTGACATAAGTTTTTAAAATGAAGAAATACATTGAGTTCTTTATATATATTATATGAAATAAGGTTATGTGTTCTATTTTTTATATAAATTTATAGTTAAATTATTATATTTCAAAAATGAGATACATAGCTGTATGTTATTAAAGAACTTAATGAAATGGATAAAAGGAACTTAATTTAAGTATTTTTAAAAAAATTAATCAAGAAATATGTGTATGTGGTGTGGTGTATATAATTTTTTTTCTAATTCTAGTTTATAGTTTTAATATACACAATGGGCACATTATTATATAAAATTTTTAATTTTATCTATTAATAATAGTCGAATATAACGTAGAAATATGATTTATCTTTTAAAGAAAAGGAAAAAAAGAATATTAATTTGGACGGTTCTTAACTTCAAATTAGTTTTGGGTGCAACTGATCTTGTTTTTAAAAAATAATTGATAATTGATCCTGTGCTAGTATTTTTTTATAGGAAAAGAAAAGTAAATAAGACACAGGCAGAGAGGCACACCACTAGAATTTGGCGCGACCACTTCTCTGTTTCCAAGGGTTGGGGTGCGTGCAATTATGGAGAGGTGCGCGGGCCATGCCTGCCTACTCTCTTCTCTGCTGCCCGCCGCACCGCCCTTCTTTACTCCTCTCTCTCTCTCTCTCTCTCTCTCTCTCTCCAGTAACAATTCTGAATACGCCAAACACTGCCTAAAACATCATCTCTTTGGGTGGGATGAAATCATGAATTCTCACCCATTATTGCTATTCTTACCTCTACCAGACTGACACCACGAGTCTCACGCATTATTCCAGAATCCACTTGTATCTATTCTGTTCACACGCGTTGTATCTATGACACTTATGAAATTCAGACATTAACCGGGTATTAGGACCAGATCAGAGTCAAACCGAAATCAAATCGCTAAGTAAGTAAAAATTTTATAATTATTCATATGAAATTCTAAAATGAAAAATTGATTTTTTAAGAAAAATAAAAAAATTGGGACCGATTCAAATCACTGATCTAGACTAATTTAACCACCGGTTCATTAGTTCCCACAATCATGGGTTTTTATGCACACAAAAAAGAAGCATGACATTTTTGTTTATTATTACTCTTCTAGCCTTATACATATGTAGAGAGAGAAAACTTTTTAATCTTATTTATAAAGCATCTTATTAAAAGTTTTAATGTAAAGGTATAATTTTAATATTTACTTATTATTACATTAATTTTATTTTGATTTAATACTATATATATTAAATAGATGATAACAAAATTTATGAAGTGAGAAATGTTGAAAAGACTGTATATACAGGAGCAAGGGGTAATTTAATATCCACCATCCGTCACGCCAACGAAATGAGACGCCCAAGAGGGGACGTTACAACTTACAACTACTGCCTCAGCCTCTGCCATCAACCCCCTATCTATCCTACCGTTGTTCCTACCTGGTCCACTTTCATAAAGCATAGTCAATGCCCCCATCAGGTTCATTCAATTTTTGGTCAAAACCAATAGAAAATGAAATGTCACTAATCCTAATTTATTTATGAGTACGCCAGATCCCATTTTCTTCATCATGTCTATACTATTCCTTCCACCAACCTCATAAAAACTCTGTTCCGTGAAGCTTTTCAGCCAGCCTGGAAGATCAACTCAAAACGGATTCGAATAAAATCATGCTACTGCAAAGTGCAAACGAAACGGCTGCTTCATAAATCTTGCCAATATATATATATGGATGATGGATACATCATGCATTTGAATCATTAATTCAGGTTACAGTGACTTAAGTTAACAAAACCCTGCGCTTTCCACTCTACTTACATCACGAGGGCAATACTCTGCTGTTCCCAGCATTTGAAACCAAAATAAAAAAAGAAAACAACTCAACAGAGAGCTTCTGAAGGCCTTGTCGCCGGCCGTCCAGAAGCCGACACCATAACTCTGTCCGACGGCCTCAGAACAGTGGAGGTGGTTGGTTAAGATCGAGCATCAACGGTTTCTTCTCTGCCCGCAAGTTTCTCTTCTCGCCCACCACCACATCCACACACTCCAACTTGTATCCCTTGTACTCCGACCTCACCGGAACTCCTGCGGTAGAGTCCGCCGCATAATACACCGGGGCCCTCCAAAACTCCGCCCGCCTACCCAATATCTCTCCACCATCACCATCACCGCCACAAGAAATAGAGGACTTGGTCGGATCCGACGGAGCGACGGTAAAAGCGGCATAGACGAAGTTGGTCTTAGCCCTAGGTCCACGAAGACTCCTGGCAGCGTCGTCGTAGGCCCGAGCCGCTTCCTCAGCAGTATCAAAGGTTCCAAGCCATTTGCGCGTCTTCTTCCAGGGATCGCGGATCTCGGCGGCGAATCGGCCCCAGGGACGCTTACGGACGCCTCTAAAATGCGCCTGCTTAGAGGCGGGAGCGGCAGAACGGGGGGCCTTGGGCGGCAGAGAAGGAGGGTCGCGAGGGAGGTGAATGGCATCGACAGACATGGGTGGGATAGTTGAGGGACAGTGAGTGAGGGTTTGAGGGTATAAATAGGGGAGGAGACAGTCGGGGTTAACGCCGACAGGTTTTGGGTTGGTTGGTATTGGTTGCGACTGGCGAGCGCGAGAATTAGAATTCTGATCCTGATTTGGCATAATGAAAATAACACCGCATTCACCAAAGGTTTTATATCTCAATGGCAATGGTATCTCTTAAATAGAAAAAGATCACGAGTTTGATCCCGTCTTTGTAACTTCAGGAGCCTATGTGTGAACTTTAAATAAGCAACTTAATTAATCGGTTATATATTACTCCGTGCTACTCCATCTTGTCTATATTACAAACCAAGGCACCAAACTGTCTGCCATTTTTTGTGAACTACAAAATCGGAGTTAAATTATTAAATTGATCTAAAATTAATAAGTATTTTTAATTTTATCCATGTTGAAATGTTATTGATTTAAATGAACTGGTTAAAAATGAGGGCATAATAAGAAAATAATAACAAATAATTAGTTAGAGGTTGTTGGTATTTTATAATAAAGGTAAAAAATTGTTAATAATCGGTAACGTATAATAAAGATTAGAGAAAATAATTTATGAGACAAATAAATTAGTTTGTATAAAAATAACAAATTTAAATACCTTAATTTATAGGGAAAATTAGAATGGAGGACCTAAAAGAAAATATATTCATTGAGAAGAACCATATAAGTTATACTACCTTCATTCCTATTTAGAAGACCCAGTTGACTTTTTAGAGAATCATAGAAAAATCCTAAAAAAGCTAATTATATTACTTTAATATATTAAAATTTATTTTTTTCTTCAAATTATGTTGTTTGACTTATGAATTAATATATAGTGTAATAAAATATGATATATGATATAATTAAGTAATGTAATTAGCTTTTGTAGGATTTTTCTATGATTTTCTAAAAAAGTCAACTTAGTCTTATAAATAAGAACGGGGGAGTAATTATTTAGAATGACCAAATAAAAATATAAATTTAAAAATGCTAAAATACCCCTAACAAAATTTTTGTATTCCCTCCTACATTCTCTTCCACATCCTATTTTTAAAACTAATATAAAATTCTGAATTCTGAATTTCACAAATAAACCAAAAAACAAAATCTCAATTTCCATTTTTTACAACTTTCAAATATTACTCTTCTTCAGTTTTTTCAAAAGTATATTTTTTATAAAGAAACAAATTTAATATGTTTTATATTCATTTTACAAAAAATTTATATGGGTTAAAAATTTATTTAATTTTAATAAAATTAGAAATATAATTATATATTATATCCTAAAAAAAATATGAAATGAGTTTAGTTTGTACTGTCATGAAAAGTGCTTAATTAGTTTTTATTAAAAAAAAAGAGTCTAATTGATACAAACATTGATACTATAAATTGTACAACTTCTTGGTAATATGTTTATTATATGAATATGTAATCTGATGAAATATCACAAGTAAACAAAATTAGACATGATCATATTACATGGGTGGGTTTAGTTTTGATTTTAGTTATTTTAAATTGTAAATATGAGAGATAATGTATGAGGTTGTGTTAGAGTCAATTTAATTATTTTAAATTTATATTATAATGTTTGATCCTTTTAAGTAATTATAGTTTTATAGTCATTTACAATAAATATTATTTTCTTAGGGTCCGTTTGGATGCGGCTTATGATAAGTGGCTTATTTTTTTATGGGCTTATAATAAGCAGTTTCAGAAAAATAAGTGACTTATCAGAAGTTGTTGTGTTTGGATGTGACTTTGCAGAA
>JBAGKO010000010.1:14724966-14737485 GCA_037177275.1 Acacia concinna
GTATTATATTTTAAATAAATCATTTATTATTATAAAAAATTATTTCTTGATTATAATTAAATCCTAATATAAAATTATGATGTTACATTGACTATCCATGTTAACCCTCCTAATGGTGTTCCTTCAATTTTATTCCCTTTATTTTAAACTATAAGAAACGTTTCACTAAAATTTTTTTATTTAAAGTAATAGTAAAGAATAATAAACATATCAAAATTTTTATTTATTTTTACTAAAATACTCTTATTCATGAGCATATATGGAATAAGAGAGAAAATACATTTATTAAAGTCCCTCACTCTCTGGGAAGTCTTTCTTTATGGGGTTGGACGAAAGATTAACGATGGGCACACTACTAGTTTCTGGTGGGACTTGTGGACGCCTCTCAACGCACCTCTTATCTCCTTTATCCTTCCTGGGTAGTGATATTAATGTTCATGACAAAGTCCATGACTACTTAAACTCGGAGGGTGAGTGAATTACTCAGAGATGGAGGGGAATCTTGCCTCAACAGGTAATTACAAAACTTTCCAGGATTAAACCCCCTATAGATGAGTTACCTGACATATTTGCTTGGAGGAATGCAAAGGACATGTAGTTTTCGGTTAAAATCGGCTTATGACTTTCTTTTCAAGAAAAGGGATAGTGATTTTTAGTTTTTCACCCAATATGGGAGAAGATTTGGTGATGGCAGGTACCAGAGAAAATTAAGTTCTTCACGTGACAGGTTACTCATGAACATCTTATCACAAACTCTCTCAGATTTATGAGATGTCTCTCGCCTATAAATCAATACCCTCTCGAATGCCAGCGCAAGAAATCTATCAACCATATTCTTAAGGATTGTCAGAAAGCAAGAGAGGTATGGCTTCATATTCTTTTCTTTTCTTTTTTTGATATAGAAATTTTTGGAAGGGGGTTAGGCTCACCCACAATCCAAGGGCAAGGCGAAATCTCCATTCCTCTTAGGTGTTACCAATGTTGGACAGAGTGAGCTGTCAATTATGACTTCAAATTCTAAATCCTAATTTCTTCTCTAGATTTTTCTCTACTAATTTGCAGGTATGAATCAAGTGGAACTCCAACCACTCCCCGTAATGTATAGATTTCATTCTTACAATTAGGGAAGGGTTTTTAGCACTGTATGTTGGTTGTTGTGGATTGCTAGATTCAAAGTTGTCTTCGAAAGGACTACCGCATAAGCTAAAGACATCCTTGATCAATTGACTCAAAGCCTCCTTGAAAGCACCTCAGAGCAGCAATTTAAGCACAAGATTTTCCACCTTCCCAGTCATCAGGATCGACATTAGATTCCCCTTGAAGATGATTCTATCTGTATTGATGTAGATGGTTCTGTTATATGGGACCAAAGAGTGGCATGCGGTGGAGTCTCAAGAGATGCCTCCTGCAATTGGTTGATGGGCTTCTAAAAAGCCCTTGGGATTGAGTTGACCATTGAAGCTGAGTTACGTGCTATTGAGATAAGCCTTGAGGTAGCCAAGCATCTAGGATTGAAGAAAATTTGTGTATACTCAAATTCCCTAGACACCATTAATATCCTGATGCGTGATCCAACGATCGACCGCCCCCTCAGGGATCTAGTGATGGAGATGAGAGACCTTCTCTTTCATGATTGGCAGATCAAACTCCAACATGCTTACAGAGACACTCTTCAATGTGCAAACTATATGGCTCGTGAAGCTTACAGTGATGATTTTCAAATTAAATTTTAGACTCAACCGCCGTTAGGTTGTGCCACATTTCTTCAGGAAAATGGGCAGTTAGATACTATCAAGTTGAACCGTGTTTGAGGACCCAGATGTTATCCCTCTCTTTAAGCTTCGGCTTGCCTTTATATATATATATATATTTTAAAAAAGTCTCTCACTCTTTCTCCCTCTACCCCCCTCTCTTCTCTTATAGAGAATGATAATTTTTATGATCAAACATTAATACATTGATATTAAATAAGGGTAAAACTGACCAAAAAAAGAAAGAAAGAATCAAAACACAAGATATTTTTCAAATGTCTTTTATATTTTAAAATAAAGGAAAGGTGATAGTTATTTCTTATAATTTAGGACAGAGGGAGTAAATAATAACAAACAACCGTCATTTATGTTCTATGTTAAAATATAAGAATATTTAGATAATATTATGTATTTTTACATTTTTTTAGTTTTGCCTTCATGTAATCATTCTATTTAATGATAATGAATTGAATCCACACAATCTCAAATGTTTATAGTGGAGTGGTTGACCATAAAAAAAATCTTTTACTCACTTTTTCTTCACTACACAATCTCTCTTTTATTTAATTATTTTTATTACCCTTATTTTTATTATATTTATAATTCTCTCATCTACAATATTTCTTATTATAATAATTTTTTATATTCTCTCTCTTATTTTCTATCTTTTCATAAAAAAGGTAACTTAGTTAAAAAATATTAACAATTTTAACGTATTTATTATATTTAACGATCATTTCAAATTGTGAGATTTGATTAAAGTGTCTCATCATGTAAAACAGAGAAGTAGTATCTAAATGAATGACATCAGTGACCGTTAAACTTGTGTCCAAATACTTTCTTTTTAGCCTGATGTCCAAATACGTGTGTAATTTATAAGGATATGTCTTTGAATGCAATTAAGCTCATCGGGATAGAATAAAAAAGGTTTTAAAGGGGAAAGATAATTAAGGGAGAAAATTTTAAAAAGTAGCAAATCTTTTTTATTATTAATGGAAGTTTTTAAATCTAGTATTGATTTTTCCATCTTTCTCTCCACTTTTCTTTTTATGGATTTGGATTGGAGAAAAAGTGGAGAGAAATGAGTAGAAAATGTTGACGGTAGCTTCTGAATTTTGCCACACAACTTGATAGATTTTCCAGTTCTTCTTATTTATGCGCAAGTCCAATCAACAGTAGCAATACCTGTAAATAAAAATTAATTTGAGTCGTGTTCAAGGACACTGTCCTTAAGAGCTATTCCGCAACTACCGGTAAAAGAAGTTGCGGCATTCCCCAGGATTAAACGAATACTTCCTATAAAAATAGGGTAAACAAAACTACGGAAGGTGATAGAACTCAACAAATACAAAATATATTAGAGAAGGAGAGAAGAGTTGGATAATATTTTAGAGTCAACTGTCTCCCTCTTATGTTTTTCTCACACACACATATATAGCCTAAAGAAAACAAGCTCAATACGTTGTGAATATCCTTTTAAAAGCATTTGAACGTTGTGATCATGAATATATAAACCATTAAAAGCCAAAAACGTTGTGAACACATATTAATGAATTTGACCGTTTACTGGACGTTGATTTTTTCATTGTGTACATTATATACGTTGGCTGAATTAAGCTTATTAAAATCTTCACTTTCAATAATATAAAGAATGATTTTAAAGGTTTAAAAGTTTACGGTTTCTGCAATAAAAAGAATCAAAAGTTTATTATAAATATGACATCCAGCCTAATAAAATCCTAACACCATTTTCATAATAAAATTCAGTATTAAAATATATTCATAAAATATATTTTCTAGAGGTCTTTAAAAAATACACTTAGTCTACTTCTAACTTGCACTTAGGGAAAATTGCCGGGTTTTCATGTGGCTCAATATTGTGCGAGTTCATTCCTCTTCTTAGCTTATTTAACAGTCAAAGATCACTCATTATCTAGACCCCACAATCCCAAACAATATAGAATTTGTTCCTTATGACATACCCACTTATTATTTCCAACAGAAAATAAATATTATGTTTACAAACTTCTATAAATGGTAAAAGAACTTTACTATTTTAAAAGTTTTTTTTATAATTTTCTCTCAATCTAAATATAAGATAAATGTTCGTCTATTTTAACTTGTTTGAAGTGATTTTGCACTGTTAAAGTAAACATAGATTTAAAAGAAGTTTTGTTTCGAAGTGTTTTAAAAACACTTTCTCATACTTCCAAACTAGCACTAAATATGGGAATCAGAATAAAAAGAAATGAGAAGGTGTTTAACTCGTTTTCATTTTAAGAAAATGGAGAGGGGAAAAAGAGAAAGAAAAAGAGGGACAGGTGGAGAAGCGTCATGCAGAAGAAGTGAAGTATGAAACACGTGAGGGGGCCCCACAGGCCACAGCGAAAAGTCGTGGTCCAGGAGGAGGGAGCACGTGGGAAAGGGATGACCAGACGCAAACGGCGGCTCAGCCTCGGTCTCCGCCAAAACTTTTAAGTGGCCATTTTAATTAGTTTTTTAAGAATAGTTTTTTTAATTTATAAAATAAATATTCCGTCCGATTTTTAAAAAATTAATTACATTAATTTAAAATATTAAAATTTATTTTTTAAAATTATTTTATTTTACTTACAAATTAATATATAATATAATAAAATACAATATATGATATAATCAAATAATGTAATTATCTTTTTTAAGATTTTTTAGAATTCTCTAAAAAATTAACGAACCCTTATAATTAAGATTGAAATGAGTATATAAGAGAAATTTTATCCCAATCTACATAAAAATATTTTTAAAATCTAAATTTAAGGATTACCTGAACACTATCATTGAAGAGGTGGAGATGAGATTTGCTCCCTACCCTAGCGCCTGCATGGCCGGCCTTTTGTGTCAAAAGGGAGGGTCCCCCTCTTTTTAAATATTTAGGGCTCTAAAATATTTTTTTAATAACACCTAATGTTTTAAAATAATTTTGTATCCTAAAATAATTTTATTTGTATCATAAAATAATTTTTAGGAGCAGACAATATATGCATTGAACTATTTCTTACAATGTAATAAAAAAATATGTAAGATGCATAATCTTTGTAAAAAATAATAACAATAAGATATAAAGTCTTGGCAAAAAATAGTTCAATATATATATTGTCAGATACTGGGTGCCCCTATTAGATACTAGTTGCTCCTAAAAATTATTTTATAGTACAAATAAAATTATTTTAGAACACAATCATTTTAAAATATTAGATGTTATTTAAAAAAATATTTTAAGGTCTTAAATATTACTCCTTCCATCCCAAAATATAATAGATATTTAATCGAATCTCGTAGTTCGAAGTGACAATTAAGAACAATAAGTATGTCAGAATTAATACTCTTTTTTACTAAAATACCTTTATTAATGAGGATATATGGAATAAGAAAGAGAATATAATTATTAAAGCTCATTACTCTCTCCCCTACCCCTCTTTTTTCTCTTTGAGAATGATAAATTTTGTGAACAACACAAGCATTACTACATTAGTATTTAGTAAGGACAAAATTAAAAAAAATAATTAAAATATAAAACATTTTTAAAACATCTCTTGTATTTTAAAACGGAATAAAAATAAAGGTTATCTTTTATATTTTAAAACAAAAAGAGTATTTTAAAAAGAAAAAGAAAAAAAGAAGAGGACTTTGTATCCCTCCCTTTTGTGCCAGGCTGGCAGGGGAGAATCTCAATCCCATCTCGAAAATGGGGGGTAATCCCCCAAAAATAAAGTTTTTTGTCTTAAAAGCCTGTTAAAGCAATTTTAGTTGTTAGTTAATTAAATATGTTAAGTTGATATTCTATATGACATCCGTGTTATTTTTATTAATGTGTAAATTTGTCTTAAAAATCTATCTATCATATACTTAATTTTTTTCCAAAAGTACATTTAAAATTTTTGGATAATTAGCAACTTAACAAAATTAGTGTAGATGACATGTAGACAACAATTTAATATATTGAGTGAATTAACTATCAAAATCAATTAAAATAATGATTATAGCTAAATTACTCCATTTTTTTAACTCTCCAGATAAAATTGCTCTTTGATAACATTCAAAATAAAATAGACCCAAAGCCCAGTTTATTAATTATGACTGACGTGGGTTTTGACTGAAGGTCATATAAATTTTCAAAGAATATGAAATAAGTAAATCTTTCAATAAAATTTATTATCATAGACGTCATAAAGAATTATTATGCTCGTGGCTTTTTATTTTTGGGCAAATTATATATGGTCTGTAATCTAAGTTGATATAATAAAAAGACTTTCATCGGATTTGTCATGTAGTTTCTGATTTCTAGGGTACCACGCACAGTTAAATCACCTAATACTTCCAGCTTAATATTACTCATGTGGTAATTATAAAGTTTAATTTGAAATTTGATTTGGTTTTAAATATAAGATTTTTCTCTATTTTATCTTTCATATTTAACTATTTTTTTAAAACTACTCCTATTAATACTCCTTCAAATATAATTAGACACCACATCAATTTTTATATTTTTAATTTTTTAAACTATAACTTCCCTTAATTAAATTAATTAATATCCTTAATTTCTTTTAAAAAGAATCAACTTAATTTTATATTTAAGAGGGTAAGATTATTAAAAGAGGAACTAGTCATAGTCAGCAGCATAGCCTTGAGCATAATCTGTAACAAGAAGTGAACGTCTGATGCTTGACATACAACCAAACTAAAGTGTTCAGGTAATAAATAAAAACTGCAATAACAAATGATTCTGGTTTTCCTCGTTACCCCAACAGTGTGAGCAGACAGAGTCCAACTGGTAAGGTTGAAGCTAAGCATGATTTAGTAGGCGGCACTCTGAAGAAATGTCCCATCCGCAGCTCATGAACAACTCATTTCTCTAATTGTCCCCCAAAAAAAAATTCATTTTTCTGACTTCATTCGGTACAGTCACAGTATGACAGACCCAATAATCTATTTTGGCCCAATGGGTTGTCCCAAATACTCATCCCAACCATACTATAATTCCGACATGTTGATTAAATTAAAAGGGGTAAAAATTGCTTCCCTTAATACTGGTGGAGTTGGTTAACTCAACTGAGACGCCCTGAGTAATCAAAAGACTTTTGAACAATCAATTAAATTCCATATTTACTGAGAACTGCTGACATAGAAATAAACAGTTGGCCCGTACAAGTATTACCCTGTTCCCTTCCATCCAAAGGTCGCACAACTCGGCGCCAATCATGATCATTCCTTTGAAACCTGGCTCTCCTCGAATCCATCCCACGTTAGAATTACACCACCAAATCCATCCATTAACGTTGCTTTCGTTTTCTTCTCTTCCATCCATCCAAATCCAACCGCCATTCCTCACTGCTTCGCCACTACACACGCGTGCACCCCCACCTACAACCATATCTGCAAGTGGAAGCTTACTCGATACTCATCTTTTCTTCCCATACTTCCAACTTTGTTTCTTACTTACTGCCTCTCCATTACATTACATTACATTCATGAACACAATGATTGCTTCCTCCAAAAACATTTTACATACAACAACGTATTCTCATTTTCAGAATTCTATCACAGCTGAATGAAAGATCATATCAGATACTGCAAAGCGGGTATTACATTAAGGACAAAGTAGGCATCACGTTAAGCATCAGAGAGAGTATTTTCCTTAAAATCTTTGCCACCAGCAACTGAATTGGCCCCGGGTGTACATTTACGCGAGTTTGATACCTTTTTCGAAATACAGGCACAGAGGTAAGTACATGTCCTTGAAAATGGCTCAACAGTTAGGTGGTGGCGAGAGAGATTACGGAGGTAAAATAAAGATTTGATTCTCTAATAATATCGACAATAGTTGGTATTGGACCCAGGATAACTAATGATGGAGCATGACTCCCCATATTGGTCCCCTTAACACTCACATGCCCTGCCCATAAACACTCGCATCTTCAACCTCATTTGAGTAAAGCAGACAAAATAGATTGGGAAAATAATCCTTCCTTGGATTCACTTTCAAATCTAGAAAGATCGTGGCTTTTAGCGCATCTGGCTTAACCACCTGAAATTTCGCACTTACATCTCTAAACCCGGAAGTTGGCTTGATCTGTGTGCATTTGGTAGCTTGGTGGTCCAAACCACATCTTACAAAGTGGAATACCTAACACACAAATTGTAGTTCGGTACAAATTTGTTGGCACTCGTCACCAGCTTATGTGCATGTGGTGCGGAGTTTGCTACAGACACAATGATGTTGCTAGAATCTAGACAAATAGAACTCAATCAAACGGCACTTATAACAGTACTTCACAGAAAGTACTTACCATATGAAAAGGCATTTCATTCATTAAAAAAAACCTAGTGATGTTTATAACATGCTTAGGAAAGATAAAAGCGGTTCCTTCAAATTGAAACTACCCAATTTTACATTTTTTTTGGGACCATAGGTCCTCATCCCTTGCCTTCCAAGTTCCAACCAAACGGCTCATCAGCCAGTTAAACCAAGATCGAAAAACTGTGCTGAGAACATTTCTGCTTGCACAGCTCCAAATATGTACAGCAGCATCTGAAACCAATGAGATAGAGACAAATGTTGGGCTCACTTGATCTGGGTTAAGCTCTCTATCAAGTTCATGCATTTGTGGATTGTGTTGGTATTTTAGGGTGGTTATGCTCCCCTTCATAGGTAACAATTAGCATGGACGAGTCTTCCAAGCACCTCTCAACATGCTTCCTAGCAGGGCAACCTCTCATGCTGCTGCACTTATAGTATCCCCTGAACAAAACAATTCTAGTCAATTTCCTAAAATAAATCTTGCAGTTCATACTGTGGGATAAACATGAAACTTGAAAGATAGTTGATAATCAATTATATATATATATATATTTCATTTCTGTGGTTGCCGATGAGGAACAAATTATCATGAACCTATCGTTCCCACATATAGGTGTCTATGTTAACACCGCTAAAATGTTAAGAAGTTAATTTTTCAAACATGTTTGTAGATATGAGATTTAAACAGAAAGATCATGAGGCGGGTGACACAGCATACCAGCCCAAAGGCACAAGAAGAAATGATAATCATTTGATCTGTGACTCAGTACCTTCTCAAGAACAAATGACATTCATATGCACACGCTTTTCCTAGTCTTATTGAAGCATTAACATGAACACCACAAAAACACACCCAAAAATAAAGAAATTAAAGATATGAGGGTACACCATCTACTCTTTTATAGCCAAGAGAGGGGAGGGGCAAAATCCATAAAGCAATCACAATATCATAGTACTCAAAACCGACCAACAGTTTATCAATTCAACAAAATGCATTTATCTCATAAATCGTTCAAATAAATGTCACAAAGCAAAGCTTCAACAGACCTAGGGTGAGGAGAGCCCTTAATTGGCTTCTGGCCATACTTTCTCCATGAATAATCATCAGGGGGTATATCTGCAAGCTTGTTGCTGATAGCAGGAACCTTGATTGATTTCTTTACTCTATGCTTCCTGAGGAGAAACACAAGCTAATTTAAAGGCGCATGGTAACGAAATCTAAAGCTCTACAGTAACAGATGTTAGTGCAGGTGACTAATACCAGAAACTTCGAAAAGAGACAACAATCAAGGAAATTCAGAATAAGTCTAACCTCTTCTTTGAGCAGTGGCATCTGGTACTGCTGCTCCCACACTTGACGCTGCCCTCATCTCTGCCAGAACACTTTCTTTTATGCTGTAGTGAATTCTGATCTGAAGAGAGAGGGGCACCGATTAAATGAAAGGCACTTCCATCCATGTTAGCTACGCTTCCATCTATGCTCAAGGAAGAAATAAAAGACCTAGTTGATGACATTGTAGGAGTACAGCTAGAGCTATCAAAATTCAGATTTATGCCACTATTGTTCCTTCGATGCACCAAATCTGCTTGGTGTTTCATCTGTTGTTGATTATACTGGAGCAATAACCTTTGATGCTGCTGCTGCTGCTGCTGCAGCTGCTGAAGGAGGTGAAAGCGCTGGGAAGATGCTTGTTGGGTAAGTTGGAGAGGATTTTTCCCACTGGAGCTCAATTCCAATGATGGATTTCCAAGGGAGAGGGAATTTCTCAGTCCCTGAATGGACTCATCCCTAAAGCCGTTTGGGGGGGAGTGCAAATTTTTTGATTGATAATTAGTTCTACAATTAGGGTTGTCTAAGAGGACGCTTTGAGGGATAGGAATTTGAGGTCTTTTGAGTTTCCTGACTCTTGCATGACCCAAACCGTTACTGAGCAGAGAAACAACCTTCTTGAACTTCCCCACAGCCTCCCCAGTTTCTACCATTAAGTTCCTATGCTGAACTTGATCTTGGGGGTGTGACAACAAGCTAAGAACCTTATGACAGCTTTCAACAGCTGCTCTGTTAGCTTCTTCAACCTCTTCCATTTTAGCTTCCATCTGCCTAAAAGGCGAAAGAGAAGAAGACAAAACCTAATTCCCCAGAGAACAGAGAGGCAGAAACCTAAGACAAATACTGCAGAAAACTAGAAAATCCCATTTATCAGCAGATAGATATATCGGACATTCGACCAAGCGTGACAGATAAAAGGACCCAGATAGAAAAAAGCCCGTTTTCTATCACGCACGGAGCCAAATTAGGAACTGTGATTGATTCATTTCATCAAATAATTGGCTTTTCAGAGTAAAATAGACAAAGAGATCAGAACCAATTGGGTCTGCCAAAGTTGATTCAAACCACCAAATAGAGGTTGCGACATATCTGCGCCCACTCGGTGCACCCAATTTCCAGTGAAAAATAATAATAAAAGCACCAAAGCACGGACCTTGAAGGACTTGGTGCTGTCAAACCCTAGATTCTCCCCACCATGGATATGAGATTGAGGTGTGAAAGAGGACTTTGCTTGGGTTGAGAATTCACACTACTACGATGAGAATACAAAACCTCCAACTTTCAGTATATTAAATTAAAATTCTGCCCACTATTCTCTCCAGCGAAAAGGGCGAAGAAAAATTATATGCTTCTATATAAAATCATTAATTATAGTAGCTAGACAAACAAGAGAGAAAAGAGAAACTAGTTGAAAAAAAAAAAGAACAAAAAGAAAAACTAGAGAGAGAGACGGGAAAGAGGAATTTAAACAAGGGAAGGATGGAGAGGAATGAAAGTGCTGTCTCTGTCAAAGATTTGAAAGGGTCCCACGCGAAGACCTTAGTTACTAATTTTTTCCTCACTCCATTCTCATTCATTTCTCAGCTTGTTTAAAAGTTTTTTGAAAAATAGTTTAATTTGAGGGGTGAAGAGAGCAGGGCAAATGGGCAGAATAATGAGATCAATTTAAGGTAAATAATTTATTTTTAGATAATTTTTATAAATTACTAATTATATCAGTAATAAGTATAAAACATATTCTCATATCTATCTCAAAGTTTCTCTTTAGTAATCTGAATATTTACTTGTGGCTCAGTATTATGTTCTAATTTATTCTGGCAAAAAAAAAAGTTCTAATTTATTATTCCCTACGTCTTAAAATATAAAAGACAATTGTTGCTCCTACTCTGTTCTAAAATATAAGAGACATTTGAAGAATATCTTGTGTCTTAACTCTTTTTTTTCTAGTCTTACCTTTATTTAATATCAATGTATTAATGCTTATATTTATCATAAAAATTATCATTTTTAAGAGAGAAGAGGGGGTAGGGAGAGAGAGCGATGGACTTTAATAAATATATTATCTCTCTTATTTCATATCTCTTTATTAATAAAGGTATTTTAGTAAAAATGAGTAACAATTTTAACATACTTATTATTCCTAACCGTCACTTCGAACTAAGAGATTCAGTTAAATGTCTTTTATTTTTAGGGTGAAGGGAGTATTTATGCGGTATTAACAAGCATACTTGGCTTATTGGCTCCCTTTTTATTTTGTGCGTTTTTTCCTGAATATTTTGCGCTTTAATTGTTGGTATGATTATTGTTATTATTCTTTTTTTTTGGGGGGGGGGGTTATTATTGTTATTATTGAGAGATAAAAATGGGTATAATGAATATAGCAATGAATGCAAATTATTAGTAAAGGATATGTAATAAAATCATATATGCGAATGCATAACATAACTTTTACGGCAATGATTACCCACAAAATCAGGCTTCCATTCTTAATTTTTTTTCTTATCTACTATATTAATGATTTTTCAATGCAGCATGAAATTTTAAAAATCAATTTTAGTGTTGTAAATAATATGTAATTGTGTTGATATTCATGACTTTATGTATTCCATCACATGGTAATTGGCATTACATTCTATAACTTCTAAATTGAAGTCATGATTCTTTGAGTATATATTTCCTATAACTTTTAATTATATAATTATATTCTTATTAATTTATTTATTTATGTACTTGTAACTCTTAGGTTAGTCTTTAATGTAAAGAGGCATATAAATAGAGGTCATGCATAAATTATTTGCACACCAATGAAACAAAGTAAATAAGATATGATATTTTCTTCTCTCCCATTATATTGTCTTGTCATTTTTTCTCATCTTTTACTACTCTCTATTCTTATTATTGTCTATAATTTTATAACATGTTATCAGTACGAGTTTGCTCTAAAGGTGTACAGTTTGATTTTCATTTCATGCATTATTTCTTCTACTCTATATATTTCTCATTTTCATACTATATTATATGTTATTTATTTTCTACATTATTTTATCTTTCTAGTTTAAATTATTGATTGTTTCATATTATTTTTCTTTATTTTCTTTTAT
>JBAGKO010000010.1:14744788-14775083 GCA_037177275.1 Acacia concinna
ATATATATTTTTAATTATTTTAACAATAATAATAATAATAATAATAATATATTTGTAGTTTATATAATATTTTTTAATTGATAATAATAATAGGAGATGGCAAAATTGTCATTTGACCTCCCCTCCCCTCCAATCCCTCCAGTTTGGAGGAGGGCAAAATAGAGTGGGGAGGGGAGAGGAGGGAAGGCCCCCTTCCAAAAATTTCAACCAAATAAGGGGAGGGCCCCTCCCCTCTCCTCAAACCAAACAAACCCTAAGTCAATAATTTGCTGGAGTTGAGAAAGGGGAGGTTTAATATCCACCAGTCAACAAGAAACACCAGTTATTCAGTTATTATTGCTTCCTTCCTCTTCCTTTTTTGGTTGGCTGTGCCTCCATTTGTTCTTTACCAGTGACTTCTGATAGATCCACTGCACAATTAATGGATGGTTAAATTAACAAACCGGCCATAGTAACAAATCGTTCTTCTCAGAGTCACCTAAAGCAGGGGAAAATTTCAATAGTTCAATACATAAGAAGAACATTAAGGTGCGTCCTAAACTGATCTCTTGCATTTAAAATAAGGTTGTATTTACTACTCTTACTTTGTTGTCCAAACTCCAAATTAATTTCTTATTAAGACTACCTAAAAATATATATGCGCGCGCTTTTTCTTACTGTCTTAATTTTAATGAAAAATATGGAGAATGAGTTTCAGATGCCCCGTTATGTAACCCCTGACAGAAGCATAAATAAGACATACCTTCTGGTCCCCGAGCCATCAAAGTGAAGAATATATTGTTAAGTTTTTCCATCTTCTTGGCCTCTTGTGCTTGGTCTGTCTTATACTTCAGACACTGATATCCGCATATAAAGAAAAGATGTTAGTTCAGAAAGCTCCTGAAAAAGTGCAAGGAATAAACTTATGGCAAATCACCCACTGCATCGCATCGTTCATACATGCCACGAAAATGATATTATTTGGAATCTGTTTCTCCAGGGGTTCCATAGATAAGCTCATGATAAATTTATTGATGTTGGAAGTCACATTCGGCTAGAATTATTCTTTTTCCTCCACAGAAAACAAAGTTTAACATGTCTCACTCTTCCATGGCAATGGCCACACCAATGCAATTCTAAATTTGTACAGTTTTCTTGGCCACCTCACTGGCAAATCAAGCAAGGAACATGCCAGGATCACCGATAGTGGACAACTTGTTCATCCAAAAAAGAAACATAGTGCCACTGAATTACTTCCATCACCACTAGAGATTCCTAGAGATAGAATCGTCCTTTAGTATTGGGCATCAATGATTTAAGCTAGATAATGACCGATACATTGAAGACACGTGGACACTCACACTCATGCAAATATGCCATACAACGAATTCTAAAGTTCTTTCTTGTCTTTAATACAAGTGTCTAACATGAAGACAACTCATTTTTCTACAAGTCAATACTTTACAACAAACGTCTATAGTTATAGAGATTTGTTTGCATGGAACTTTTTCAGAAAGGCCTCTAAATGAAAATGGTAAAGAGAGAAGTCCCCCAACATTAGTATATGCAATAAAAATACGGAAATCACACAGGGGTATGAAATCCTAATAGAGAAAAAAAAAAAAAAAAGATCATGAGCAGAAAGTGGTGTGCACTTGGAAAGAAGAGAAGGGAAGTTCATAAACAAATTGCAACAATGAGATCATGAAAAGAAGTTAACAACGTTATATAAAAGATTTTAAATCAAACCTTCGGACCACAAGCGAATAGTTGAGGCAATTTTATTAATTCAGCGGAAAAAGTCAAAAATCAAGAGAAGCGTTGAGGGGACCGGGGCAATTAGCCAATAAAGCCTATCAACTGGTGTCTTGAAGTAAAGTGATTACGTGAACAATCAAGCGGCAAGACAAGAAGGGCTCTGTTAAATACATTTATGGAAAGCATACAAAAGTTGAAACACTCACACCAATTCTGTATTCATTTACCTGGACCGTTAATATCTATCACATTACGTGAGGAGGCAACATTATACGATAAATCTAACTTGGCTTGCATCACAACAATTAAAACCCAGACCCCCATTTCTGTAGTTAATTCTAACAGCAAGGGCTAGAGACACAACAACAGATAAGGATGTGTACCTCTCGATTATCGGAGACCTTGAGCACCAATTTGCCATCACAGTGCCTCTACTTCATGACATATCTCGTCTATACCCCGAAATGGGTTCAACAATTTTTTTTCCAAGAGAAGAATCCAATATAAATAAAAGCAATGGAGAACGACAATTTTGATAGAAATTGTATTCAGTTCAACGAGATTATATTTTCTCGGCAACCAAAATACTGGGAAAAAAAATAAAGAGAAAAGAGAAAATCTGACATAGTAAGAAGTGTGAGAGAAAATCTTACAGAGTGAGGATCGGCGCGGAACAGTTGAACGGATCGCTCCACAAACTCGTCCCAGGAAGTTAAGTAAGCCATTGGAATGCCGAGGGAAGTCAATTTCACCGAATTACCAAATGAATTTCGCGCCGTCATCGTTAGAAATTTGGAGTTGGAGCAGCAGGACTGAAAGTTGGGTCGGATAACTGACCGGTCTTTTTGTTGGATAGGTGGGCCTAAGGAAAAAAATGAAAGGCCCTGCCCTCATATACATGGATCATGACCACGAGGCCCCAGTTCTTCTTGGTGGCTTAGGGAAATCACAGAATGTTTGAAGAGAAATTCATGTTGTTGCAAATTGACTTGTATAATAGGGATGAACTTGTAATTTAAAGAAGACATGCTCTGAAACATAAAGGAGAAAATAATGGAAACACCTAGATCTATTTCCATTTGAATGAAATCAGTGGCTATTCTTGAAATCCAGTCCAAACTGGGCAAATTTTTCTGTTTCCTCGGGTGAAATTGAAGACAATATATTAGCCATTAGTTCCACACACAAAATGAATAAAATAAAACAAAGTGGGTAAAAATGTTCTTTGGCAACTTAAACAAACAAATTAGCATGTTTATTTAACCAAATATAAGGGTTTATAATTCTTATATTCATAACGAGCTAAAAAAATGATAAAAGAAATTTTGTACTTTAAGAAAGTCAAATATAAAATAGTGTGAATTCAGTTAAACTTGTTATAAAAAAAAGTAGGGTAAAAGGGCTTATTTGCCTTGAAAATATTGTTGTAGGGGCAACTTTGTCCTGAAAGTCTTAGAAAGAGCAATTTGGTCCTGAAAGTTTTAGAAGTGGGCAATTTTGCCCCTGCTGTTAGTTGACCAAATATATTGAGATAGCAATCCATAAGTCATCCACTTTATGTTTTATTAAAATGAAAATTTATCCTATAAGTTTTAAATAGGTTAAATTGGACCAAATATATTGAACTGATAGTCCATATATCATTCAGTTTATTTTTATTAAGGTGAAAATTTGTCTGAGAAGCCCATCTGTCATCTAATATATTTTTTTAAAAAAAATTAGATTTAAAAGTTCCAATACAAATTTTCACCTTAACAAAAATACAGTGGCCTGTGGATTGTCAGCTAAACAAATTGGTCAACTGATGGTCAATTGACGGCAAGGGTAAAATTGCCCCACTTCTAAAACTTCCGAAATAAAATTGCCCCTTATAAAGCTTCCAAAGCAAAATTGTCCTAGGACGATCCTTTCAAAACAATTTTACCTCTTTGCCTAAAGAAGTACTAAAAAAAGCCATTTAATTTATTATGACTGTAAATTAAATATATTTAAAAATATTAGTCAAACATATTGTATGGGGAGATCAGATTTATAAAGTTCGTTATATTATATGCACTCAGCTTTCATGTTTTATTTCAGAGCAGACAAGTTTATTCTGTGAAACCTGAGCATCAAATGATATGACGGTAATACTAATTAAGTAGTGTATTTTCTATTTTTGCCATTATTAATATTTTACTGTTCTGGTGCCAACTATCGGTCACGTGTGCCATTTTCATCAAAGTAGTATGTACAGTAACAAGTACTAATACTGATCCGCCCCATGGGAAACCACAAGAGAAGCTTCAGCTACTGATTTAGAAAAAGCCCACAGGCACAATTATAATCTGGGGCTTTAAAAGAAATTATTTGGTTATTTGATCACTGCGTTCTCTGAGTATTAATTCATGTTTTATTATTTCACAGGTCCATTAAAATTTTATTCTTTTAAGAGGAAATATTGTATTTGCCACGTCATCTATGGTTTGACAAGTTAAAATATAATAATTCATCTAACATTAATTTTAGAGTAAATGAGTAAAATTGCTATGGAAGTATTACCTTAGGGACAATTTTACAAAAAAAGTCTCATAAGGGACAATTTTGCCCCAAAAGTTTTAGAAGTGAGGCAATTTGACCCTTGCATTAGTTGATTGTTAGTTGACCAAATATGTTAAGTTGACAGTCCATAGGTCATGCACTTTAATTTTATTTAGATGAAAATTTGTCTTGAAAGATTTAAATTTGTTAATTTTTACCAAATATGTTGAACTAACAGTTCACATGTCATCCAATTTTTTTATTAAGGTGAAAATTTGTTTCAGAAGTCCATCTGTCATCTCATTTATCTTTTTTAAAAATTAGATTTAAAAGTTCAAGTACAAATTTTCACCTTAGCAAAAATACAATGAATGACTTGTAAACTGCCAACTAAACAAATTGCCTCTTATGAGACTTTCAAGGCAAAATTGCCTCTAGGGCAATACTTCTCAATTTTGCCCCTATAACCTTAATTTTAATGGGTTATTTCTCTCTCTTTTTTTATTTTTCTTAAAATAAATAAATTCCTCAATTAAGATTTTACAAATAATGAAAAAATAAATCTTGTAAAATATTTTAATTTTATTGATATGCAAGCTAATAAATAGTAAGTGCCAAATCATCTCTTAAGTTATTATATTTTAATTAGTTACTAGTTAGTTCACAAATAACATGGTAAATTAAGTTCATAGGATTTCTCCTTTTACTAAAGGTTAAAGGCAAATTTTGTCCCAAAAGTTTCCATAAGGGGAAATTTTATTTTGAAAGTTTTTAATTTGGCTTTGGAAGTTTGAAAAATAGGGAATTTTGCCCTTGTCGTTATCTCGACTAATTTTGATTGTTAGTTAACTAAATATTATGAGTTGACAATGTTATCTTTGTTATTTTTTTTTAAAGATGTGAATTTACCTTAAAAGTTTTAAATTCATTTTTTTTCAAAAAAATAAATAAATAGATAGCATATGGACTTATAGAGAAAATTTGCACTTTAACAAAAAATAATTAAAATGATAGTGAACTATCGACTTAATATATTTAGTCAACTAATCAACAAAATTGCTCATTTTTTTAAACTTAAAAAAAATAAACTTGTTAAAAAAAAATTGCCGAGTGTAAACTTCCCGGGGTTAATCGCCCCAAAACCGTTTTACTAATTAAATGGAGAGCATACCCGTCAATAGAGGAAAGAGAACATAGATTCTATTTGACGCGCTGGATATAGTGTGCTTCTTCTTCTTCTTTTTTTGCCCAAGCTCTATGAGGGAACTAATGAAGTCAGAAGTGTTCAAAATTAAATCTTCAACTGTGTATTTAAGAAAAACGATTCAACTGTGAAACTCCCCAAGAAATCATCTGTTGAATTCAAGCTATACGGTGACATGTATTCATCTATTATACGTCTATCTAAGAAACCATGCAGGCTGCACAAATCATCATATAAATAAAAATAAGCGAATGAAAAACCAAAGCATGCACCTGAAAAATCAAGACCTAATTAATAATCATCAACAGAAGATTCATGTTTTTATATATTGAAGGCAGAACATGTGTCCTATCTTATTCTCCTCAGTAATGCTGCTAAAAAAAGCAGCATATGGCGTGACAGGACAGGAAGCATAATCAAAGGCACGTTTCAGCATAAGATGCCCGGAGATGGAGGCAATTTGTGCCGCAACGGAGATGAAATGAGGAAGAAGGATGAAGGAGCTGAGGTGATTATACTGCAACAGAGACACCAAATGAGCGGAAGAAGATGGATCAAGGAGGTGGCGCTTCCGCAGCCCTGCGAGCATAGGTCAGGACCATAACAAAATCTTTTGCTGATGATCCGATCGTTGCAGGGATTCTCTGTGATGTTGATGTTGTTTGCAGCCACAAGTCAATCAAGTTATTTAGCTGCAATGTAGGGACCACTGGTTGTCCCATACATTTGATCTCAACCTGCAAAGTAGTCAACCAAGTATCAGCCAACATGTTAGGAAACTAACATGAAGAACTAATAACAAGTATGTTGATTTCATCCCTCTGCATCGTCAAATGTCATGAATTAACACAAATAAGGGAACTTTTATGCAGTAACAATTTCCTATAAGTGAAATGCTTTCTTATTTGACAAACTCCAGTATTTATTAGACCAACATGGGACTGATCGTGGTTTAAAGTCTTTTCCATTCTGTTTGATGCAACCGACTAGTGGATAAAGAATAATATTCAGAAAGAGACCCTTTAAAAGAACCTGATACTGTTATGTTAATGGCCTGTTATATGATGGTTTGGAGGGTAAGGGTATCAACGTAACTTTGTTATGAATATTACACGAGAGCTTATGACATGAACTTGGGCTCTCAGGAAAACAGAAACCTAAATTACATGAAATTTATGCACCCAACCAGAGAGCCAAATAAAACAACAAAATGATGTCCGTGAAGCTATTCTCTTTAATTATATCGACGCATTTTAGATGTGTCACAAGCAGAATAGAGGAGGAGTGAGTCACCTCATCTTCACTGGTCAGATCTAATTTCTTCATCAGGTACTTTTGGATATATGAGACTGGCATGTTTCCATCCCTACAGAAACAAGAGAAAGGCGTGAGATATCAGCAGGAGATGTAATATAGTCCGAGTCTGATTGATATTCCTTTAGCTGAGAAGAACAAAATAAGCATGTGCATGTATATACATGCGCGATTCTGGTAAATGCAGCATAGAGTCAAAATCAAAGGTGAGGAGTCACAAATCTAGTTTCTTCCTGAGGTATATGACCACTTTATTCCACATGTGAGAAAGATAAAGTTATAGTCTTTTATATTAAGTTCGCAACTTTTGAAACACGAGTGAAAAAAAATCTCCATGATTGAGGAACTCTTGGAACATGGAAAATATACAACTTTTTAAAATTCACCAGACAATCTCTGGCCCCCCGCCCCTCCTGGTTTTATGACATTGTAGGTTATGCATTTCCATGATTTGCTATTAAATGGCGAGAGATATGGCTAAGGAATGGTTTCAATTCCACTGGAAGGAAGGCAACTAAAAATGGATACTGAATAACAAATAAAAGGAGTTACTCTGTCCTAAGAGTAAGATTTATCCCATTATGGCCCCCAATCTTGAAGCATGAAGAATGCCTGATGATAAGCAGGAAAGGGAAGTTAACTCTGGAAGATAAATGCATGCGAGTAACTTTAAGTTTCAATATCTAAATTGAAACTAACAACAACTCAGGATGAAGTTTTCTTTATGAAAAACTTAGGAAGCTTATATGAAGGAACTTATCTTTATATTATCAAGTGACTAGTAAAGAAACACCAAAAAAAAAAAAGAGCTTAAAAGTGAATCTAATATGATTTGCATCTGAGTTGCTACTTCCCACCCTATTATTGTTGCAATTTTCTAAGTCGTCATATGCCTTTCGCACATATATTTATTGAATTTCATGCATGGAATGTAAAAGAAAAGACACCTCTTAGTGTGCCGAGTTTACTCCCCACTATAGGCTAAACCATAAAGATTTGAATAGTGAGAGGGTTGTTAAAAAAGGAAATGCTGGTGATAAGGCAAGCATTAACCACTAAGGAATACAGACAGACAATAAGAATGTTAGACACATATTCATCGAATTATACATGTTTGTTGAAATGGTTAGCCAATATCATAGACATATATTTATGTAAGTACTCTTTGATACATTATTTACTTACTGTCCATATATACACAAGATGTTACTATACCAATATTACAATAAATATGAACATTCAGTAACAAGCAAAGTAAAGGATATAGAAAAAATATACTCAGTAATATGGTATTATAAATTCCTCCATGCTTTACTTTTTATAATAAATGACGCATCAAACCAAGCATAGAGAAATAGTGTAAAAATTTAGTAGCGATTAGGAAGGAACTTACTTTATTCTTAAGTAACTAGCAGAAACTTGGGGTAGTGACGCATCTCTGTCCCTGAATCAGCAGTCCAAGTATAGTAAATAAATAACAAAAAAATACAGGATAACTCTCTATGCATCAAAATTCAACATATTCTATACTAATTCAAATTTCAAAGCTATGCATTCTCACTGGTCTTCAGAAGCTACTAAGGAGAACCATATTGGAGCAGTTCTTTCTTTCATTTTAGCACTGTTTGCATCCAGCACAGCTTGGGGTGGTACACTTGATTCACCCACAACAGGTTCCTTTTTCCGGCGAATTCTGCGTAATTTATTGGTTTTTGCTGTATCAGTAGAAGCGGGATCTGTGCTGATCTTTTCATCCTCAACCTTTGGCTTTCGTCTGTTGTCCTTAATTTTGGACTTTTGTACTTGAGAATCACTCTCATTTATTTGAGTAGGTTCTTGTTTAGCGTCACATCCTTGCATGTTGGACTTGAAAGACTTACTCCTACTCGCAACCTCCACCAGACAATTCAAAGGTTTCCAAAGATCCAATTTTGCTTCCCAAGGTTCAGCCCCATTCTTTTTTTCCTTATTGGGAACAGATTGGCTAGCATCATGAGGGGACGAGTTCTACACCAATCAAATAAACAAGCATGATAATATAACTAAAGTAAAGCAAACACAATCGAGGAAAACAAATTTGCACAAAAGCACTGAATGTTAGAAAAAAAGGGACATGGAATCCTAGATGGCAGGAACCAAAAAAAGCCTAGTTGTATCTCCTACCTGTCTAGTAGTCTGAGCAACCTTGTTGGAGGTATCGGGGGAGCTTGAGCTCTCTGGATGATCTTCCGCTGAATCTTCGTCTTTTATAATGGGTTTTTCAATGGGAAAACTAGTGGAGCGTAGAGCACTAGCCTTTCTTGTAGGCTTTGTCCTTCTGCCAGTCATGGTTGACTGTGTTGATACTCTCGGAGTGCTGACAACCAAAGATGAAAGTGATCTTTCCTTTCTTCTAGCTGGTAATGGTTCTGAGGGGACAACTTCTGGTTCCTTTGCCTTTGCTTTCTTCAAAGGGAAAATTTTTGCTCTTACATCTTGCAAACTGTGGTCTGGCCTGGTGGTCAAGAAACAAGGACAGCAACTTAGCATGGAACAGTCCAAAAGAGAACCCCTACCCCGGAAGCTGAGTGCTTCATTACAAAAGGCTTTTGTAAACAGCATTTTACAATTTAACTTTCTCATGGTAAGGTTAACAAACAAATATAGAGCTACGTATACGATTTGCTTGTTCAAAGACAAATCCAAACTCTTTACTGTGCGTGCGAAGACAAATCCAAAGTATGATTTGCTTGTTCAAAGAAACGTTCTATCTGGTATCTCTACTGTGACAACATCATACAAACAAATGGGGGCAGCTTGCCGAACATGAACATTATTGGCACAGCATGTAAAATAACACCTACCATGTTTATTGAACAAATTAGCAAACTTGTTGTAAAGTGAAAGAGAGGAGTGTTCAACTCCTTATTTTAAAAAGTATAGGAGAAGGTAGACTGGCTCAATCGCAGGAAGCTAACCTTAATTTCTCCAGAGGACCACATCCCAAATCAATGTTACATATTGGGCAACATTCCAATTCCTCGTCATTAATTTTGTCATAAATGCATTTCCTGCAAACTGTATGAAGTTCAAAAAAATAATGTATCAGTAATCACATGTTCAGTGAATCTGGTTATCATTGCATTCAATTGGAAATATAACCTTCACATTATCAAATACTAAACAAATTATTCTGAAATGTCGATGAGAAAATCCATTGAGCATAGCTATTTTGAGTATAAACTCCACATGATATAGAAAACAAGGACAAGTAAACACGGGATATTGAGTAGGTGGGATTAACTAGGACATAAATGTCCTAAACTTTTTCAGGCACCAAAGTGCAAGAAGGAAAATTTAAAGCTAAAACTTCACTGGAGGAGTGAAACGAGGAAGAAAAAACGCAGTACAGAAGATTACAAGATCTAGTTACGAGGCCAGAGCGGAGGAATTGCATATCTGTGCTCGCCTTCACGACACAAATGCATGAGCTAGCATCCCAGCTTTGTCTGTGAGTGAACGTGAGTCTATTACTGTGTATATGTGATGGACAGTTGAAGTCAAATGTTTAAACAGCTTCACGCTCAGCACAGTAAATATAAAGGCACAACTGAATAGTTGGCCAATCAACAGGATAAAGCACTTCCATCGAGCATTCACGTCACCAATAGTGAGACATCGTTACGGAGAAACAGGAAGGAAGATTTTCAGAAGCATTAAGATACCAATTACCCATATCTGGTTAAGCAAAAACACCAGATGCCCATCTCCCAGCAAGGGGTCAAAGGAGAGCGGAAGCCTTAAGAATAATGCAAAACAAGGATAGCTAAGATATTCAATGATGAGAAATGCCCAGAAGATTGAAAATTTGAAGAATTAACAAGAGATTAAAGTAAAAGAAACAGGATTGGGAGGGAAAACGAGAGATAAGCGGACTCACACGTATGAAGGCATTCAGATATAGTGGTGGCCTCCTTGAACAACTTGTTGCAGAGTGGGCAGGTCATGCATGCTGCAATCGTTTCCCTCTTCACTTTGACTACCTGATTCGCCATCGCTAACTCAGACTAGCCTCGCCCTCAGCTCGAAGCTCCTTTCTCACGCACGTATCCTACCAGTGCATGCTATGACTAAGCTCCCACGCAAGCGAAATTTACGTCCATTTCGTTGTAATAATCGGCATTAACCTGAGAAGCAGAGAAAGATGCAAAGATGACATGGATTAAGAAGCGAGAAAACGTGGAAGAAATAGCACAAGACGCGTGCGTAAAAAGAAGGCAGGAGGAAAAGAAAAACGGACCAAACGTTCGGTGAAGAAGACGGATAAAAACAGCAGCTTGGGATTTTTGGGGCGGGATTACGAAATGGGCTGCTCTGATTCGTGAAGATTTGACGTCGGTTTTGGTGGATTTGGACAGAGGGAGGTGTGGATGATCCGAATCGGAGGGCCTCTCTGCGTGAAGAGCATGAACCAAGAGTCTGAAGTTTCTGTCTTTTTTTTTTTTTTTTGGTTTTATTTTTTTTCTTTTTGCCCTTTTTATTTCGGGGACTGAGTAAATGCAATTTCAAAACGAAATTATTTATAGAGGGGTTCGAACACTTCAACCAACGACGACAGCTAATGGAATTAGGGGATGTGATAACGTGCGCCTGGTAGCCCTCCCCAGCCTAACATGCGCATTTCCTTTCGTGCTGTTGACGGCGGGGGGGCAGTTGCTAACATGCGCTCCTCTGTATCTATCATATTTATTCATAGGACCTCCCACAAGAAAGGCAACCTCCGAACGATCCTTCATATATTTTCCCTTCCTGTCTCCTCCAATTATCATGAATTACCATAATTTTTTTACATTGCACTTTGCTTGACCTAGTTCATGTACATCAGGATTCATTTTGAATCATGTACAATATTAATATTCCTCCTTATTGAGCATTAGTTCATGCACATGAAATTAAAACCTTTGTAACTGTAGGCAGGCTAGAACATTATATATGTTTCCTTTTCAAGTGTGTGAATTAAGAAGATTCAAATCCCCTGTGTGTACGAGTATCAATTTTCTGGTTAGATCTGCATTATGTATTTGCTTCACATTCAATGAATTTCTTGGGTACATCATAAAACTCTTACCATAAATCCTCAACTACAAACATGCACTGTGAAACATGGAATTAAATGTGGTAAAATTCATGATTTGGGTGTGATTTTTGAGACACGTATGTATGTCTGACCACATAACTCTGATGGTAGTCGTGAATCTTTAGTTACAGTTGGATAATACTAAAATTTCATTTAAAAAGGGTACAATTAATTAACAAAAATCAGAAGAATCATTGTGAAATCTCAAGGGAGGGCTAATTACCAAAATATCCGACGACAAGTAACCATTTCGTTATTATATACTGCATACTTATGGTGTGACTTCTTGATAATTATTATACCATAGTATTGTAGTGTTGATTATGTAAATTAATTATCCCTTGAACCTTTGTTGAATAAGGTTCTACTATTACTCACGTGTTTACCTCTAGGGCGTTATTTATTAATAAAAAAATAAGAATGTAGCAATGAGAGGGTAATGATGAGGGTTGAGATGTCAAATATACGAACGAGTATAACGACATATCATTCCGTTCGCATTAAAGTGAGTTAGTAGTGTGAATGAAGGAAGGAATTGAAGTCAAAAGGCAACTCCCAATTAATTAATTTATTTATTTTTAAAAGGGGAAGGGGAACTAACGTTAGCTAAGAGGCAAGAGCAAAGTGTTGTCGCTTACTTTCCTAGGCAGTGGTCGTAGTAAGTAAGTACTTACTAGTCTTACAATCTACATGTCCGAGTCTGACCGCGTCGTGCCCTTGTCCCGTGACTCACTCCTTCATTATTTTTTCCATCTCTCAGCTTTAATTAGTGAGATTTTTATTATTATTATTATTATTATTATTTTGTTTTTTTCCAAACTTATTAGGGGTATATTTCTTCTGGTTCAAACAAATGCTATTAAGGAAGCTAGAGCGGTCAACTCATCACACACACACACGTGTCTTAAATTTGGGGAAAATGTATTCAGCGTTATTTATGTTAAATGAGATTTTGAAGGATGAGAGAAAAGTAAACAGGGAAAATTTTGACAAGAAAACATTACTTATTCTCCATGCATTCGGCCTATATATTATGGTATATAGCAAATTGTATAAAATGTGAGGGAAATTAGTACAGTAATTCCTCGTGTCTTAATTATAAAACTTAATTATTGACTTTTTTTAGAATATTAAAAAAATTAATCACATTATTTAATATTATCAGGTGTTGTGTTTTATTATATTATATACTCATCTGGTTATATATATAAAGCACTTTCAACATGTTTCACACAGATCAAGGAAAACATCAAATGCCATAAAATTCAACAATTTTCTAACTCTGCCATTATTTAATATACATAATACCAAATGAAAACAAAATCAACATAATATTCCCTCCGTCTCAAAATATAAGAGACATTTAAGTGAATAACTTGGTTAGAAATAGCGGTTAAGAACAATAAATATGTCGAAATTATTATTTCTTTTTACTAAAATACCCTTATTATTGAGAAGATATGAAATAAGAGAGATCATACTTTTATTAAAGTCTACCGCTCTCTCTCCCTACCCTCTCTTCTCTCCTTAGAAATAATAACTTTTACGATCAGCATAAGCATCAATACTTTGGTATTAAATAAGGGAAAAACTGAAAAAAAAAAAAACTAAAACTAAAACATACAAGACATTATTCAAATGTCTCTTATGTTTTGGGACAAAGGGAGTAATAAATTAAGGGTAAAATTACACATCTATATCAATACTTTAATCAGGTGCCTTATAAATAAGACAAAAAAATGTCTTCTCTCTCTGCCTTATAGTATATAGGATCAGGGGAGTATTTCATAAATCAAATAATATAATTAGAATAAATAAATAAATTTTAATGTCCTAAATTAATACAATTAATTTTTTTTTTGAGAAAAAGTGATTTGGTTTTATAATTAAGAGGGATGGAAGAGTGAAGGAGAGTGGAAGGGGAATATAATTTTATAGAATAGAAAGAAGCAAACAAGAGAAGGCATATTGATATTATTGGAAATTATGGGAGGCGTTGAGACAGAGCGCAACCTAACGTGATTATGGCAATCTATATATTATTATTATTATTATTTATACGTATAGCCGCCTCCCACTTCGATCCCCTTCTTGCTTCGATCCCTATCTTCCCACTATTTACTGGAGTATTTATTTTACTTACTATTATTTATTACCCTCAAAATGCATTCAATGCCAAATTTAACCTATCACTCTAAATATTTCATTATACTCAACTGCTAATAATAGTAATACCACCCAATTCCTTATAATTTGCTCCTTTCATATTTTTTCCACACTCAAATTGTGATGCCTTCCTCCGTGCCCTCAACTATTTTATATTGTCTGTGTATTTTTATTTTATGTTTTTATATTATTCCGCTGATCCTATATACTCCCTTCGTCACAAAATATAAGAGACATTTAAATAGTGTTTTGTGTTTTAATTCTTTTTTTTTCACTTTTGTTTTCATTTAATACTAATGTATTAATACTTGTATTGACCATAAAAATTATCATTAACAAGGAGAGAAGAGAGAGATAGGGGGAGAGTGAGTGGTGGATTTTAATAAAAGTATTCTCTCTTATTTCATATTCCTTCATTAATGAGGATATTTTAGTAAAAAGGGGTAAAATTATAACATACTTATTATTTTTAACCGCCACTTCAAACTAAGAGTTTCGGTTAAATGTCTCTTATATTTTGAGACGGAGGGAGTATATGGCACTTCCAACATTTTTTACGTAGATCAAGAAAAATCTTAAATCTTAAACTCTACCATAAAATTCAACAATTTCTCAACTCTATCCTCATTTAATATATATAATACCAAGTGAAAACAAAGTTAAAATAATAATAAATGAAGGGTAAAATTATACATTTGCATCAAAACTTTATTGAAGTGCCTTATAAATATGACAACAAAAAAAATCTTCTCTCTCTGCCATATATATAGGACCAAAGGAATAAAGGACTAGAGGAGTATTATTCTAGTTCTATATATAGGGCACTTTCAACATTTTTCATACAGACTAATAAAAACCGTAAATCTCATTAACTATACCATGAAATTCAACAATTTTATAACTATGCCCCTATTTCATATGCATAGTACCAAATGAAAATAAAGTCAACGTAACAATAAATTAAGGATAAAATTGTACTTTCACATTAAAACTTTAATGATGTATTTTATAAATATGATAAAGAAAAATCTACTCTTTCTACCCTATATATAGGATTAGAGGAGTACTTTAAAAATATATTGTACCATAGTAAGCACTCCCTCCCATCCGTAATATAAGACATTTCTAGAAGAATAGTCTGGTCTACAATATACGTCATTTATAAAATAATTAATGCTTATTTTTCAATTTTATCTTTTTAATTAGTGTTTATTTTTCATTTTGTCCACTCATTAAATTTTTAAATACTAACAAATGTAAAAGCACGCGCAAAAAAGTTTTAACTACCGGTTCTTATTTTCGGTAAATTAATTAAAACGTCCTAGATTATTGACAGCAGGGAATAATCAATGTGCGTGAATTTCATAAACTCAGTACCGTCGACTTATTATGCATGAATATCGATGAGTTTCATAACAGGTTTTGATTAGGAAAACGTTGTTGATTCACTCAATGTTATAATTAAACCACCACCACCACCACCGTGCTATTTAATGCCTTCACTCGCCACCGCCAATTAGGTTCGCACCCACTCACCCATATGCTGCTCAAATATGAGACATGGGAAATCAACCTCACGCATGCGGCTTCCATATGCTTTTTACAACGGGAAAATTAATCTTTTGGTATTTATAATTTTAACTAAATTGTAACTCAACCCCTATACTTTAACTAATGCAGCTCAGTCTGTAAAGTTTTGACTCAGTCCCTGAACTTTAACTCGCTACAAATCAATCCCTGTAGTTTTGAGCAATCTGAACTTTATTCTAGAACATAATGATTAAATTATAAAGTATCAAAACTTTAGGGACTGAATTGTAGCGGGTCAAAGTTCAGGGATTGGATCACAACCGAGTCAAAACTTTAAAGACTGAGTTTTATCAAGTCAAAGTATAGGGACTGAATTATAATTTAGTTAAAACTATACGGATGAAAAGATTAATTTTCTCTTTTTAAAATATACTATAAGTCTCTTGACCGTCTTCTAATTTTACTATTATTAATTATCGTCAGAAAGAGATGAAGAGAAAAGAAATATGAGGATGACTTTTAAATAAAAAGAGATAACTTTATTAAGAGTAAAATTTAAAATTTGTTACTGATTAATTTTAAACATATCTATTGACTAAACTAGTATTTCTTGGTATGCAAGAATAGGTTGAAATGAGTTTATATAATAGTCACCATATTTATTATTTTATTATTACATTAGGAGGACTTAAACTTGTAAATTTTATCTTCACCTAGACATTCCCTTGTCACTTGGCCAATCCCCAACTGCATATAAATAACTTATATGCTATTTGAAGAAAATTAAGAAATTGCAGGTAAATTTTTGTTATTCCATGACAAATATTAATTCTCCTTTATATGCTACATTTTAAAAAACATGTACATTGACTAGTATCTATTTTAATTTCTGTTAATTACATTTTATATTGTTAATCACTATTTTTATATTATTAAAACCCCTCCCCACCCTTTTTTATCAATACAAATAAGGTAAAATAAAATTATTCTCAAACCCTCTATTCCCTTCCTTCCCCTCTATGGAGGGGGAGGGGACAGAGCCGGTAAAACCAGTTGGACCTGTCAGCCTGCCAACTTTAGTGGGTTCAACTAGCCCATTTAGCTCGTCAGGCTGAGGGCTAGCCCGTTTAAATATTTTATTTTTTTATTTTTATTTTTACAATTTAAACTCAGTTATTTGAGTCAAATACTTTTATCCCCTTATCTTTAATGTTGTGTTTAACAACTTTCTCATATTTTTTATGTAACATTATTATTTTCATATTATATTTATTTAATCTACTATTATTAAATTTAAAAGAGAGAAATTTACATATTTTTGTGATATGAGTGGTAAAAAAAATGAAAGTGAAAATGAAAAATGATTATATAATACAAATGTATAAAAGAAATGAAATGTGATATAAATGGGTGAAAGAAAAAAATTGAAAATAAAAAGAGTTATAAATATTAAATATTAAAAAAATTAAAAAATTTAGGCTGGTTGGCTAGCCAGATCGGGCCAGCTCATTAGCCCACGGGCTAACCTAATTCCCACCTTTAGAAGGGAATAGAGAGTTTGAGAAGAATTTTATTTTACTTTGTTTGGATTGATAAAAGGGGGGAAGGATCTTGTTTTACCTTGTTTGGATGGATAAAAAGGGAGGGGGATTTTAATAATGTAAAAAAAAGGGTAATTAACAATATAATAATACAACCAATAGAAAATAAAATAGACACTAGTTAATGTAAAAGTTTTTGAAGTGTAACATATAAAGAAAAATTAATATTTGTTATGTAATAAAAAAAGTTTACATGTAACTTTTAAAATGTGTGAATTAATTTGTTTTTCTTATTTAAAATATGTATAGAGTGGTAAAAAATACAATACAGTATGATACTGACTATATATAACATAAATCTAAAAAAAAGACAGCCTAGACATATTAAAAAAGAGTAAAAATTATGTGCATTTCAATTAATATAAGGCAAAATATAACACTTTCTCTCTAAATTCCTCAAATTTTAGAGGGGAGGGTCAAGGGAGGGGAGCAAAATCCCTAAATTTCCCTCCCCTCCCCTCATACCAAACAGACCCTTTGAGAAAACATGTATATTCATTAGCTTAACAAACTTTATTAATCTAATAAAATTAGGTAAATGAATAAAAAAATCAAATTAAGTAAATATATTTTATATTAATTACATCATCTTTGTGTAAATTTCCATACAGCAGTCACAGCACCAGTAGTATCTATCAAGGTAAACATGAGTTTTATGAACTAATCAATTTGTTTGTATATAATCATCTTCAATTTTCAATTCCTAATTCAACTGCAATATGAACAATTAAACAACAAATATTCAGATAACACGATGCAAACAATTTGCAATTTTCTCATACAATTTGACCCCAGGATTGAATTCCCAGCTACTTGCAGTGCTGAGCCTATCCACAGGGTCCCATCAAATGGCATCTTTGTTTCAGGACCCAACAAGGCCTTTTCGTCGAGCATATGATACTATGGACAAAAATAAGGATCCACAAACTATTCCCGTGAAGATTACCACCTAAAGTAGCAAATTTCCACTTAGAAGAAATCAGAAAGCAATCAAATATCATGGATTCTACATTCGCATATATGGCAAGAGATTGTTAGCAGATAGTAAACTTTTAGTAAAAGATTTGTACCCACCCATTTGAACATATAATCGTGTCCTTCTTTCCAGGTATACGGGATGTTCATGCCAAATATTGCACCCACCAAGGAGTATACAGACAGGCACACAGTCCCAGAACTGAGGAAGAGCTCTAGCTGTAACTAAGAATACAAGAGATATATATACATATATATAGAGAGAGAGAGAGCACTAAGCAGTATGTCTTGAAATGATAAGATAACATGAGAAGAGTTTACCTGAATCAGTTGATTTCGATGATTGTCGAGCTGCATGCACATATCAGACAATAATAAATGAACTTCATCCACTGAATTTTCTATGCGCATTCGGAGAGTTGACACTCATTAAATTTCTTTATGAATGTGGCATGCGATCTATTTAAAGCGAACTTAAATGGAAGAAACAGGTTATCTTCATGCCAAAATATTTACCTGTATGTTGATGTAATCTTCCGTGTCATCGATATATTCTCGCAGCTGTATTAGATTAACAAAAGTACAAAAACAAAAAGATCAAAGCTTGTTACATAATGCAATATACTTGCTTTCCATACCATACAAGAGAACAGAGAGACAAGAGGCGAAGCTTAAATAGAAAGATCAGGGCTCATACTGTGGTCAGTTTGTTTAATGTGCTATCAATTTGCATGAAATAAGCCTGCAAAATATGTAACAGTATTCAATATACATTAGCACCATCAACTCAAGCAACCCGACATTACGTGATTGTTGAAGATATTAATGACCTCGAGTAACATTTCAAGCTCCTCGACATCATTCTCCCCTTGAAATGTTGTTGCACTTGCTCTGCTTGATCTGCGAACCCTTGAGCCTATAGTTGGAGAGCTAAGAATCCAATTGGGAGCATCACAACTACTAGCAGAGGAACATGAGACTGCCATCTTTCTCGATAAGTAAAGGTCGGCCATATCATCATCATCGTCCAAAAGATTTTCTAGTTCATCTCTTATCTGTGTGCAAAGTATGAGTCAATACTTAATAGGTACATGAATGAATTTAACTCGCAAGAGCAGACATCTAGTTCAAATTTTAGGACACTTGTTGAAGGTTTCTTTTTCCTCTTCCCACCCTCGGCTTTGATGGAAATTGGTTTTACTTTAAACATGTTATACTTCTAACTCATCACCTAAGCTATACTACAGTATCTGAAGCAGCAGTTTTTCCAGATTTATATACAAGCAAGAATAGGCAGAAACTAGAAAGTGAATTGTCATTTACAAAAATCATATGAAATTACCTTTTGAACCCTATTTGTCAACCTGGTCATTGAACTTTTCAGTTTGCGTACTCTATCCAAGTTACGACTGCTAATCTGGACATAGAAAGTAAGCCAGGAAGAGATGTTATAATTTTTCAAGAACAGGTTTAGTGGAAAATACATGGGAAGTCAAATTTTAGATGATAAATTCCATGTAATTATGTAGAAGGGAGATTAAAAAAATGATCTACAGGAAATCAGTTCAATTATAACAAAGCGACGTTTCTTAACTTCTGGAATCTGGAGTAGAATATTCGTAAACCAGACAACGAGGGGGTCAGGCTTAGTAAAGTGTCTTTGTTCCAGTAGAGATGAATTAAATCTTTGCAAAAGAGAAAATATTTCTTTGGCATCAATCCTTACTAAAGCAGCAACTAGGACTATTTTATTCTAATGGATCTTCGAACCTCCAAATTATCAATATATTACAAAACTGAGTCATGTTCTGATATTCTTCCACCTGAACGCGGCAAAAATACAAACCAAATAAAAGAAAGATTCTCGAACAAGGGCTTTTACCTTAGAGGTGAGCTCATCTAAAGCTGGATAAGTAGCAGTCTCCAACTCTCTCGTCCGTGCATCAAGAAAACTACAAATTGCCTCTAATGCAACCTCTAAGGCACGGAACTCAAATGGAAATTCTACAACGCACAAGTCAAACACATCCAATTAAGTAAACTATACCGACTAACTAAACAGAGTCAAAATAATTAGGAAAACTATATACAGTTAAGTCTTCAACAGCAACAACTTCAAATCAAAACCTTTGCGAATTGAAGTTTCCTCGAGTCGTACCATTTTCTTCGTCGCCTTCAACTTCTTGAGCACTTGTCTCTTCTTCTTCTCCTGGGCCTTGCCCCGTAACAGCTACTTTGGGCAACCTTCTTTCAAGTTGCTGAACAATAGGAATAACATCATCATCCATCGGGTCTCTAAGCAGCACCTACCATCAGCATGGAATCAAAATTTGAAAACAGAGCATAACCAGGGAGAAGTGATTCCAAGATAAATTCTAATAAATATTGAAATCCAACGCACCTCCTCTGCAGTGATAATAGCTTTAATATGCTGTAAGAAGAACAGAGATAATCCATCAATGATTGGACAAGCCCAGATGGAAAAAGAACAAAGCTAAAAGAAAGCACGTGTTCGAGCAAGAACAGAGCATTTACCTCTAAATTGAGGACAATGACTTTCTCTCTACCCAAAATGGTCGAAGGATACGATAAGAGCGGATCAAGAATTCGAAGATCTCTCGCGTGAATTTCAACCCGGCGCATAATAGCGTACTTGTCCACATCCAACAAAGTGCTGTGGCCATTGCGGTCCAGCAGAACCCAGCTTCTTGCAACGGCGGTTTTCTTCTTTAAACCAGGTTGAAGATCTCCCACCCCAGATCCCGAGAACGCCATTCACTAGACCCAATACCCTACCACGTCTCCAAGAAGCCGCTCGTTTCAAGACCCTTACGTCAGCGAATGTGTTGGGCAAGCCGTGGAGAACTGTGGACTGTAATTGACCAGCTTTGAAATTGCAGTGTGGGAAAGATAGAGAGAGGGAGAAACATTGGGGAGAGTGGTGGTTGAGGAGATACAAGAAGGCAATGATTTCAAGCGGACGAATCAGAGTGGAGCTAGTGAGGGGTACCTGCACTGCATCAATGCACGGGTCGGGTAAGTGGTCGGTCGGTCAGGGGTGGGGTTTATAACTTGAAGACAGAAAAGAATCACTCGGTGCGTAATCAAAGGTTGCACGTAAGAATCTCCGTCACTCTCATGGTATGGTAAAGCCCCATCTTTTGATTCTAAAAGGAAGAGATAAATCGTAATTTTGTGGGGTGAAGATTTCGATGGAATACGAATCTTGGGCAATTAATGTGTCCAACGGACATCATTATTATGGCCATGGGAGTACTGAAACGGAGTCTTACTAGATGCGGTGAGTGAATCTACTAAATTAAGAAACATGTGGATATTTTTAATTTTGATTATGATTTTACATCAAGTAATTATTATTATTATTAATTAATAAAAGCTTCATACAGATTGTATGGGGTGCTTGAGAAGAGAGGGCAACAAATTTTAGTGGGAGTCGAACAATAGAGCGGCATACGAAAGCCCTCCATTATCTGCACGCATGGCTAGAGTGATTGGAGGTGGGAAATTAAGATGATTAATTAAATCGTCGAGTGCAGTGCAGACCCACCAAGTTGTTCCTTAACATTTAAAATAAAGGATGAATTAGAGAAAATAATAATTATTAGATAGGACCATAAAAATACCAAATATCATAGAATTAAGGGGCTTAAATACCCCGAAAGCATTGCACTATGGGTTATGGGCACTCGAAAGTTTTCGGAGGGCAAAAATACCCCTCCATTAAATCCACAGACGGTCAATGTCCGTTGATCTTATATATGCTGACGTAACATGTCTATGAGACATCCACTTCACTTTTTTTTTACAATTAGTCATCTAAAAATTCAGAAACCTTCACAGAAAATCCCTAAAAATACCAGGAGACTACTATTAATATTTCAGAATTTTTGGATGTCTATAACTCTCAGAATAAAGTTTTCCGTAAAACCCTTTTTACTGATAATTTACCGATTTCAAGGGCTTTTGCTCACATAACTGGTTTTCTTTTCTGATTTTTACTGAATCAAAAATTTATTAAAATAATATATTAATTTTTTCATATCCTAATCCAAAATACTAAGGTCCCAATATATATGATAATATCAGTTTTTGGCCGAAAACCATGTCCGGCCAAAAATTAAGAAAATATTAAAAAATTTATAATAAATTCCTCATACCTCGAAACAACATTCTGGCTATACCATAATGTTTTGGACGCCCTATACTACTTTCTAGGATTTTATGAGAATTTTCGGGCATATTGGACTTGTCCGTATGTCAGATACCATGTAATATACTAATATCTCACAACAATTGAAATGAAATTCGGGGAAGGACCTTTGTGCAAAGAGTTTTAGTATATTTTGAAAACTGCAGAATTTTTAGAAAATTTCACTTTAATTGTTGTGAGATATTTCAGTCCTCTACAGATTAAGGTCCTTTCCTCATCCGGAATACATCATCTATACATAAGAAAATATCATGGTACGGTACTCGATTTACCCCAAAATCACTATTTTACCCTAAAATACCCTTTTTTGGCTTACAAAAATTCTGAGATATTATATGATACCCGACATGCAGACAAGTTCAAGATGCCCGAAAATTCCTATAAAATCCTAGAAAGTAGTAGAGGGCGTCCAAAACATTATGGTGCAGTCAGAATATTGTTTCGAGGTCTGAGGAATTTATTTTGAATTTTTGAATATTTTCATAATTTTTTGCTAGACATGGTTTTTGGCCAAAATCTGATATTATTAGACATATTGAGACTTAAGTGTTCTGGACTAGGATATGAGAAAATTAGTATATTATTTTAGGAAATTTCTGATGCAATAAAAATCAGAAAAAAAAACCAGTTATGTGAGCAAAAGCCCTTGAAATAGGTAAATTATCAGTAAAAGGGGTTTTAAGGAAAACTTTATTCTGGGACTTATAGACATCCAAAAATTCTAAAATATTAATGGCAGTCTCCTAGTATTTTTAGGAATTTTCTATGAAGGTTTCGGAATTTTTAGATGACTAGTTGTAAAAAAAAGTGAAATGGATGCCTCATAGACATGCCACGTTAGCATATATAAGGTCATCAGACGTTGACCGTTTATGGATTTAACGAAGGGGTATTTTTGCCCCCTTTTGAAAACTTCCGGGGTATTTTTGCCTCTCCAATACTTTTGAGTGCCCATAACCTATAGTGCAATACTTTTGGGGTATTTAAGCCTCTTAACCCAATATCATATTATAAATTTAAAATGACTAAATTGACCCTCACAAAACCTCCTACATTAATAAGTAATTAAAATTAGAACTAAAACCGCCTATCATTTAACTATGTTATGATCACATATGTGTTTTTTTTTTTACATTTTATTTTCACTAGATTTTATATTCATATAATCAATATATTGTCAAGAAATTGCAATTTATATTATCAACATCAATATAAAAATTAAGTTTATTTTTTTTAGTAAGAATTAATTAAGGACTTTTTATATAAAAAATAAAAGCTAAAATCATTTTGTATTTTGTTTAGAATATAATAGATTATTTATATCTATTTATTTAAATTTTATTAAAACTAAATAAATTTAAAATTTTTAACCCATAAAAATTTGTTCTAAAATAAAAATAAATAATACAAATTTATTTTTAATAAAAAATATAATTTTTAAAAAAACTAAAGAATGGGTAATTTTTTTGGGAGAGGTGTCTCCATTGAGCTTTCTCTCTATCTCTATCCATTGATTTTCTCTATTATTGGATCAATTTCCAATGGCTTAGATTTAATATTTTACATCATTCCTAATATAATATCAAATTTAAAAATAAATTGAGGCTATTAAAATTATAAATCTAAATATGTCTATTATGTAAATTTTTATTAAAATATTTTATAATTTTTTAACTTATCTTCCCTGACACTTCTGAAAATTGTGAGGTTAAATTTTTCTTGTAATAATTTATATATATTTACATTTGTTGTTATTTAAGATTATGATATATTATTGTAAAATTTTAAATCATAACAAATAGAAGTTCATACAATAATATGCAAAGTCAATGGATGAATGAAAAGAGGGGTAAATGGAGACATCTTGTCCCAATTTTTTTTAGAAAATTATGAAAAATGAAAATTGAGAAAATTTTTGTTTGATTTGTGAAATTTAGAATTTTACATTAATTTTAAAAATAGGACGTGGGAAAGAAAGTAGTAGGAAAGACAGACATTTTGCTAGGGCTATTTTAGTATCTTTAATTTTATATTTTTGTATTCGATCCTTTTAAATAATTACACTTTTTATGGTCATTCTCAATAAATATCTTTTATTTAAGTCTTTCATTCTAATTTTCCCTATTTAAAATTATACACTCCCTCTAATCTTTATTATAAAGGACTAATTGTCATTTCTCGTTGATAAAAAATAGAAGTTAAATCATTAAAATAACACAAAATTGATAAATTTTTCTAAGCTCACCCCTATTTTAATGATGCAGATTTAAATGAATCAGTTAAAAATTAGTCATAATATAATAGGAAAATAGTCATAAATAAATTAGTTAGAGGGAGTTGATATTTTATAATAAGAATAAAAAATTGTTGATAGTTTGTGATTTATAATAAAAACTGGAGAAAATATTATACTGAACTATCCTATGACTTTGAAGTTTTTTCCCAGTGATTTAGATTAAACACGGATCAAAATCTAAATGATTGTGTGCGTTGTATGTATTGGGAGCAAAATAAACGTAAAGCAAATCTGTAGCGTTGTAGCTAAAGAAATGGGTAGGCACCCAAAATGCAGTAAATGTGAGAATCCAAGGATAATTTTGCCAAAAGGCTCTTCATAGGCTGTTTTTTTTAACTAGAATTATAAAAATGTCACTGAATTTTAATAACAAAAGACTCTTAATTTACAATAAAAAACATCTCAATTAACAACACTAGAGGTATTTAGGTATTATATATTTACATTGTGAGTGGTTGCGTTGGTGTACTACATATTTACGTTATGAGTTGTTGTGCTGGTGTTGTTAATTGAAATAATTTTGTTGTGAATTAAGAGCATTGGTAAAATTCAGTGACATTTTTATAATTTCAGGAAAAATGGTAAAAAAAAAAAGGCCTGATTTAAGATTTCCGTATTTCATAGCTCTGATCCGCCCTTTACTTATTTCTCTGATCTTTTTCTGAGATTTTTCTAAAAAATTATATTAAAAATTTAGGTGCATGCACTTCATTTCTTTCTAAAATTAGATTTTAAATTTGAGGACCACCATTAATGTCCGCTTGAACACGGCACTGGGTGGGTTGAACACTGAGGACCAGTATTAAGAACAAATTTTGGAAGAATCGCTTCCAGGTCTTAAAAAATATCATTTATAAAAAAAATCTTAGAACAAATGAGCATTGTATAATACTCCCTCTAATCTTAATTATAACACTCAATTGACTTTTTTAGAGAATCTTAAAAAATTAATTACATTACTTAATCTTTTTCTAGGATTTTTTTAAAATTAAATAAATTACTTAATTATATTATATATAACTTTAAAGTAGCTTATACATTAATATCTGGAGTTAATAGTTCTTTGGTAGATGATAAAATAACACAGCACATTCTTTTTATCTTCCTCTTCTCCTTTCTTCCTTCCAATCCAGTTTCTTTCTCGGTCTTTATTCTGGCAAAGAAGCTTAATCTAGGCTTCCTAACCTTTCTTAATCCTTTACGTCTTCTCTATGGCAATGTCTCTTTCTTTACTTTGTTTTCTCACGAGACATAAATGGAATGGGTAGTGTGCCATGTTTATCTTACCAACCTCTAGACTGCTCGTTGTCCTCTTTCTGACTTTGGTTTGTTTTTCATTTGGGTAGAGTGGTTTTGCAGGTTTGCTGATTGGATCTTCAAAATTTCCTCTTACATTGTTGGAGTTTGGAAGTGCTTTTCTTCTATGTTTTCGGCATTTGGACTTGTCTGACTACCTTATTCTTCTCCTTCTTATGGAAAGCAAAGCATTATATTGAACCTTATTGATTCGTCTGACCTGAGTGACTCATGTCCCGCAGAAGATGTGTTACAGCACACACTGGTTCGCTCGGGCTTTGAGTTTTCCTGGCTTTATGGATGCATTTGGGTTGCATTGTGGGCTCTCTTTCGTTGGCAGTAATCCTTATTTTAAGCATGTCTTTTTGTGTGTTGTTCTTTCTATTTTGTTCATAGTATGGCCCTTTTACGATGTGATCGTTTTATAACATGTTTAATGCATTTTTACTATTTATATAAAAAAAACAAACAGGCCCTAACTCTCTCTCTCTCTCTTTTTATTTCACAACATATCTCTCAGCCCGGTAGGCCAATAACTAATTCTCCCATATGAATATAAGTTATCAGGGCCTATGTACAATATTATTTCATTAGATAAATGTTCTATTCGATCTTAAATATAAAATTAAGTTGACTTCTTTTAAAGAAATTAAGAAATGTAAATAAAGTACTTAATCACATCATATGCTGTGTATCATAATATTAGGCTTTTTTAATAAAATATGACGAACAACAAATGTAATTATGGAAATGCAATAAGAAAAAAAATAATTTAAGCAAATTGTTTTTACTAAGAACGATTTGTGTTTTAAAAGGGGAGGGGGGAGGGATCCGCATGAAGTCATTCAAACCATGAATGATTTGTGCTTGACAATGTGTCAGGTCAAGTCGTTCAAGGTGCAAATGACTTTTGCAATTGTAGAAGTCGTTCACACCTTGAACGACTTTTGCAATTGCACAAGTCCTTCGTGCGAGTTTTTTTTAATTTTAATTTATTATTTTTTTTATGAAATTAAATAAAAAATAAAAAATAATAAAAACAAAATCCAAAAAAAAAATACTAGAGAGATTCAATTTTAAAGCAGGGAAATCAAGAAATCCCAAATAAATCTTTTTGTAATTTTTGTTAGTGATAACGAAAATTGCCACTGGATTTTTAACAACATCTAGTTTTTATCCTATAAAAATTGGATGAGCGTATACTCATTACATAATGATACAAATAATTATTACAAAATTAGGATAAAACAATATAAATAAAATAAAACAACCCTAACAGTGTAATGATTGCACGTGCCACATCTAGTTCTTGGCTACGTTCGCCATTGCCATTGTGCCTGTTGTTGTTGTTGTCATGCATCAATTTGTTCAAGATGAAGCAGTTCATTTATTTGTATACTTGATGATGCATTTGGATTAAAAAGCCACAACGATGCACTTAGACTAACGGACTGTCTATGAGTGGCAAATGATGAATTTGACGACCCACCACATTCAAAAGTAGAAGGATTATTGTATTTAGCTGAGAATAATGTATAATTGTCAAGTAAAGATGTGAATGACTGATATTAATGTGCATAAGGTGGGCTGGAAGGGGTTTGAAGATGGGAAGACGACAACGGCGAAATGTAATAAGGTTGTGTGCAACTTGGACCCACCTCTTGGGTTGTAACATTTTCATCCACAACCGGAGGTTGGGTGGACAAGTAACTGCGATGGCGTTTACTTGGCCTTTCACGAGGAATTTGTGGCCGAGACAGCTTACTTGCTGGAGAAGCAGGTTGAGAACTAACGTCAAATCGTTACTCTCTCAGCGCAACTAGGATGTTTCTTGTGTCTTGCGCAACCATATATCAGTAATCAATACAGTCCGAGCATCTGTCACGATCATTAACTGTTGCTTGTAGAAGCCATCTGCTATGTCTGACTGAAATAAATAATAACTCACGTGGTTATAATACATTTGATATAAAGGAAAAAACATGTAATGATGATAAGGGAAAGAAAAAAATGACCACACAACTAGTATCGCCAGTAGTTGGTTGAATCCATCGTATTGTATGTCGCCAATATCATTGCATATATTGTGACATCCTTTGATAATGACCATGTGCCACTAGAGCAATAGCAATAGCATGTGACCAACCATGCCATTCATGAATATAGGTTGATAGATAGTTGAACCAATATGTCTCTATTATCCCCTGTAGTTGCAAGGAGTGATAATTTTGTAAATGAACAGGTTAGCGGGGAATTGGTTGTTCCCAACCAAACTGGCGTAGCACACGATCTAGATGATGCCATTCTATAATATGTAAGCATATCAAGGGCACAGAAGCAAGTCATATTTTCGATGTCTGTGTGCAATACTGTGGAATCAATTGTTGAACCTCAGTTGATTCGTATGGCTGCATATGATCTCATCATCCACCATTTTATCAAAGAAACTTTTGTATCGCATCAAACTCTGCTCGGATGGCTGAGAACTGTCTCACACGTTGCCACCTATAATTAGAAAAAGTAACATCATATTTTTTGTATAATGTTAATTATATAAATGCGAATGAGATGTTTCGTAGGTGACGTTAACTATACCTGAATCTCAACGGAGGTGACAGATTATATATATGTACTTGTGGGTCTGGATATAGAGGCTGTTGTAATGCTATCATAAGGAAGTGATCCCAGGCCCACATATGTAGTAATGACAAGCAACCTCCAATCCCTATCTCCACTTAGTCAGTAGCATTACATAGCTCTCTGTAAAGATAAGCCAAGACCGTCGATTCCCAACTGTATTGTCCAGCTGATCAAACTAAGATTGTCGCCTAAATCGGTCTGTTAGAATGATTGCACTAAATATGTAGTATAGGGCACAACCAATCATTCTTCTCAAAGAGCACTAATTGGAATTCCTAGAAACTAATTTTTAAGCGGTAAATTGGGGGTTTAATGGTGCAATTAAATAAAGAAAATAAAAAGAAATTATTTTTGCTATTTTCTAAAATTAGAAAAGACGATTTTTGTAAGAAAGTTATTATGATAGACTAGTTCCTTGATAATGGTCGCTCAGCTATCCTTGCTCTCTCAAAAGATAGTGGGAGTTTTTGAAATATCTAAGTTCAATTTAAAAACACCAAGCAATCGCTTGGATCCAATAGTTTAATTAATGAAAAACCTTCCTTGAATCTAAGGTTAATTAATTATCAATTAAATCGTTGTTTTAAGCCCTTTATAGTGCACGTGAAAAGATGAATGAATGAACCTCGAATTGTCAATCAACAACCAAGGATGATGCGTGTAAGGCAAATCAATGACAATTATGACAATTAGACTGACACACAAAAGTCTTAAAACTTATATATAAATAAATCCCAATAATTCAAAAATCAATCCTTATGCATAAACAATTTAGATCTTGAATTACAATTGTAATCATAGTCTCAAAACTAAGTAAAACTTCCTAGATCTAGGGAATTTCACAAAGAGATGAAGAGAAAGCTTATCTAAATAGAAAACTACTCCCATGGTTATAACTTGGAGCTCAAGCTTCGTTTTCCATCACCGAGAGGCTAAGGGATTTAGCCTCTCATGCCTTCGAATCTCCTGCTATTTCTAATGATCTTCGAATCCATGATAGATTGCTGAGATTAGTGAGGAATTTGGTGAATTGGTGGTTCATGGTGGATAGATAGGGTGGAATATGGTAGATGGAGGATTAGGGTTTGAGTTAGGGTTATGGAGTTGAGAGGAATTGAGAATTTAGGGTTTTAGGATGCCATACTTTGATATCTCACGGGTCCAGTCCATCTCTAATCGTTGATTAACTCCCCTTTTATAGGCTAATTAGGAGCCCTAATCCAAAACACAACCTTGCAGATTATGATCTCAGGTCGCGACCTGGCTTCGTGGAAAATCATTTCAGGCTTGACTTTGTTCCAAAACGCACAGCTTCATTAACTTCCCAGGCCGTGACCTCAAGTGGCAGAACACTATTCTCTATGTGCTTTGGCCTTCAAGCTCCAGTGTCTCCATCCTTACTCCATCTTGGGCTCCATATTCTCCTTTGATTGCCTGAAAAATTATCACAAAAAGACTTTGCCAAGGCAAGTGAAGAATCATATAAAGGAGATAAAATAATTCCATTTTTACCCTTAAATCAATAAAATGCAAAGTATGAACCATGCAATCCAAAGACTCTAAATACAATGCATAATGAGGGTAGAAGTGGTCAATTTAGTTAGAAAACACTCAAGAAAACCATGTAAATATCGTGTCATATCACTCCCCCACACTTGAACCTTTGTAC
>JBAGKO010000010.1:14775183-14791466 GCA_037177275.1 Acacia concinna
CTTTATAGAATAATAAGATTCAAAAGTTCTTTCTATATATCATCGCACAAATTTCATATATACAAAATAACATACTTAGAACTGCAAAAAAAAAAAAAAAAAAGAATCAAACATTCAGAAGAGAATATTACAGTTAAACTTAAAATTTCCATATTTTACACTTCATAGTAATAATATATAACGCATTATACTTACAGTTAAATATAAGGCTCCTATTTGATTTTTCAAGTTCCTCAAGAATACAAAACGCCTACAAATAAAATAAATAGCAACATAACAGTTACTAAGATCATCAAAAATATTTCAAACTATACAACTCAAAAAAATTATATACAACATTACTTACTATAATTATAGGAATATCAAACTTCTACACACCAGCGTAGAGTAAGTGAAAAAAACAAAACAAGTGAAGAATGGAGAAGAAGGCTGGAAGGAGGGATAAGAGACACATGAATAAAGAAGTGAATGAAGGTGAAGAAGGAAGCTGAAGAATGAAATGAATGAAGATGAAGGAGGAAGTTGAAAACGTTGAAGAGGAATAAGTGAATACAATGAATGAAGATGAAGGAAGAAGGCGTAACCTATTTATAAATGAATGAAGATGAAGGATGAAGGCATAGCAAACTTCATTATTTGAAGTGACAAAAGGCTGCAAAGATAAGCAAAAGAATAAAAGGGGGAAGGATGCATGCCGACTAGTGCCCAGGGGGGAAGGCGTGGGTGAACAACTTGTCAAGTCGTTCAGGCCATGAACGACTTCACCCTTGAACGATTTGTGCCCTGACACGTCGTTCAACCCATGAACGACTTGTGGGGTGTACAAGTCCGGATCTCACCCTCTCTCTCCTATTTTCCACACAAATCATTCTTAGCATGAACGATTTGCGTAAATCGTTCTTGTTAAGAACGATTTGTGGTATTGTATCTGATTAATTATTTTTTTATAGTATTTCCATAATTACTTTTATAGTTTATTATATTTTATTAAAAAGCCATAATATTATATATCAGTTTATAAGTTAAACAAACTAATTTGAAAAAAAAACAATACATTTATATGTTTTTAAGTAATTTAATTAATTTTTTTAAAATTCTCTAGAAAAGTCAACTATGCTTTATATCTATAAGTGGATGTAGTATTATATATACAGAACATTTGCACAAGAATTATAACGGTTCTTTTATCCTACTTTTGGATGAAGAAAAAATTAGGAATGAAATAAAACTATGGGAGAAGACTCTAAAAAATAGTAAATTTATTTACTATTTATGGGAGTTTTCAAACTTACTATTCATTTTTCTGTTTTTTCCCATCCAAAGCATACACTAAAAATCTAAAATAGCTTAATAAAGGAATAAATATATAAAGAAGCAAGATAGATTCCAACAAAAATGGTTGTCTAAGCCATTTAGGGTTTCAATCTAACCCCTTTTAATATAAGTTAAGGTAATTAGGGTATATTTCCACCCAAGAGAAATGAATAAGAAATAACATTAAAAAATAAACAAAAATATAATTCTATATTGATAACTAAATCATACCCTCGCGATAAAAATAATATAAAAGAAAATCATACCCTTGAAATACACCGTTTAAAATAACCAATTTAAACATTTGTAATTTTTCCTTTTTTGGCAGTGTTATTCATCGAGTATCAACTTTTTATAAATTATATATTATGTCTTAATAATTTAATATAGACAAAAAGCAACACTTTATAAGTCAATCTAAAAACTCTTTAGTAATTTGTTTCAGTTGCATCTTAATAATTTCATGTAACCATAATTTTTTTAGGTAAAAGGGCGCTCAGCATCCTGAACTATTTTATGAGGTGTAATTAGCATTTTAAAGTATTTAAGAGTACAATTAGCACCTGAACTATTTTCTGAGATATAATTAACACCCTAATATATTTAAATGGGTGCAATTAGCATTTTTCACTAACATAGACATAAATTTTTATTTTCTCTATAGTCACTTCAGTATTAAAAATGCTACATAAGTATTTTATATGCCAACTAATTTATAATTAAAATGACACCTGAATTTTTTTTATTTTTTTTTTAAGTTTTATCGTCTTGAATTTCAATGAACTCTGCAGACACATAAGGGCCCGTTTGGTTCAAACCCATTGCACTCTCCAGTACAGTGCAATGTAATGCGATGCAATACTAATTACATGACAAGTGTTTGGTTAGATTTTTAAGCAAGGTGCAATGAGTTATTTTGTTAATAATTATTTAAAATTAATATATCACATAAAGTCTATTTTACCCTTAATATAATCTTTGTAGAAAAACAGTTAAGAGTTATTATACTGGTAGAGATAGTGATAATGGTGGAGGAGGAGGTGGCAATGATGGTGGTGGATGAGGAGGAGGTGGTGGCAGTAGTGGCGGCGATGAAGGAGGAGCAGGTGTTGGTGACGGTGGTGGAGGCGGAGTAAGTGGTGGTGGCGATGGAGGAGGAGCAAGTGGGGGCGCGGTGGCGACATTAATGGAGGAGGCGACTATGACGATGTCGGTGGAGGAGGAGGAGGTAGGGGCATGATGGAGGTGGCAGCGATGGCGGTGTAGGAGGCGCAAGTGGGGTCGACAACAGTAGGGGTAGCAGCAATGGTGGAGGAGGTGGGGTCGACGACGGTGGGGGTAGCGGCGATGGTGGTGGTGGAGGAGGTAGGGGCACGGTGAAGGTGGTGGCAATGGTAGTGGTGGAGGAGGTGGGGTTGACAACGGCAGGGGTGACAGCAATGGTAGTAGAGGAGGAGGAAGAGGTGGGGGTGACGGCAACAGTGGTAGAGGAGGAGGTGGTAGCGGCGACAGTAGAAGAGCAGGAGGTGGCTACTACGGTGAAGGAGAAGGAGAAGGAGAAGGTCGGTGCAACAGCAGTGGGGGTGGCGGCAATGGATGTGGCAAAGGAGGTGGTAGCGGACAAGACGATAGAGGATGATGATGAAGTGGTGGAGGTGGTAGAGAAGGAGGAAGTGGTGGCGACGGTGGCGGCGAGGTGGAAGAAGAGGTGGCGGCAGTAGTGGAGAGCAACCAAACACTCTTATTATGGTAATGCAATCGTGATTACCATTACAGGCATGTAATGAGGTTGAACCAATCGGACTCTAAGCTTTGATGAGGAATAAAGTGTTAAAGGAAGAAACTTTTTATGGGGACTTTCTGTTTTTCTTTTTAATTTAGAGGGTATATTAATTATAAATTAGCTACCATATTAAATACTTATGTAGTATTTTTAATGCTGACGTGGCTATGAAAAAAACAACAGTTTATGTGTCTGTTAGTGAGAGGTGTTAATTGGCCCAATCTAAATATATCAGGTGTTAATTGCACATTAAGAAATAGTTCAGAGTATTAATTGCACCTATAAATATCAAAAAATAATTTAAGTGTTGAGCGCACATTTATTTTTTTTTTTCAAGAGCTAAAATGTAATTTTTGAATCTCTTTCATTCTCAATCTCTTCCCCAACCCCACCCCTCTACCTTTAGTGAAATCCTTAAATTTGGAAATTCTGAATGTTTTTTCTCAAACTATTTTTTAACCCAAATGATCTAAGAAGAAGCATCCAATCTGTGCTTAAAAAAAAAGAAATAATCAATTTAAAAAAATGCTTTCCCTCACCTCTTTTTTCTTTCTCTCTTCTAAGCTCTTTTATTCTCAACTCTCAATCTCACCTCGATTATATCAAGATACTACAATTTTAGATCATACTCTTAATCTCACCTCGATTATTCCAATATACTACATTTTTAGATGATAAAACGGAATCGATTAGCCATAATAGTATTCTATTATCTTTTACTATGAAGAAGAACATATCCCATCAATTTTCTAAGTGCCACTCGATTTTAAGGATAAGTAATAGTAGTTTCTATAAATGACTTAAGAGCATAACTAAGGGTTTAATGTCAAAATTAAATTACGAGGTCGAATTTAAACTTCAAAACTCCTATACAATTGAGTAAAAGGTGAGAAAAGGTGAGTTTCTCAGACTTTATAACTGTCTCCATTTTAAGTAATTTTCATCCTAATCATCCTCACACCATTTTCTTTTCTTTAGTTCTTTAATTTACAATAAGAAATAATTTAAAAATAGTCATTAACAATCCCTAGGTTGGCTTATATTTAGAATGAAAATTTTTGTTTTACAGGTGGACTTACCATGAGAAACAAAGTGGCAGTTTCTTTTTTGTTACAAATATAACCTGTAATTTTATCCTTTTAAAAAATTATTCTATTGATGACACATGCAATCTATGTAAATAATAAAGATATTTTTAACCCAAATGATCATAAAAATATATTTTATGAAACTTAACGCACACATTTTCATAATTTAATTAATCTAACTAATTTACGTAAATCAGCTACATAGTTTGTCTGTATGTAATTGGATGAAGTATTTGATTTTGATAGTCTGTAACATCAAACCAAACCCATTCTAATTTTATATATAGATGAAGCAAGACGATTCTGTAAATTTGGTTATAGAATATTCTGCGGCGTGAATTGGATAGGAAAATATGATCCGCACCGCACCAAGTATCGATCACACACACACACACACACACACACGGACAAACACAGCCACCGAATTTTCTTGGTCACGCGGAACGAATTAAAGCCTCACAGCATCCATCCACGCTATTCTACAACTACCAACAAACAAACATTACATTACATGTTGCTTTTCTCTTTGCCCAAACTATACAGTACATACATTGCGTCTAAACACTAAACAACACTCAGACCAGACCCTATTCTCATTTTGTAAACCGATCAGTATTGTATTTCAAAGCTTGATGACCAAACCCAAAGGAAACTGCCAGAGTCTTCACGTGGGGTTGCGCAAGGGCGAGAAGGAAGGACAGGTATACTTTACTATTAATTGATTTTTTAAATTCAGGACACATTTGGTTGGTTGCGTAATTTTACTTGCATTCATTCCTGAGTTATTCTCATTTCCCTTCGTAGGTGTCACCGTACCCTTCCCTCAAAAACTCTCAAAACAAACAAGATTGTAATTAGGGTGAATTAGGCCTAATCGTTCTAAAACATAATAATTGAACGGCAATGACTTTATTATTCGTATGTAACAACTGTGTCTGTGTGGACTGTGGGCACCCACCGCCTAAGGTCGGTTACATTATATATATATATATATCAGTAAGCACCTATGGTCCTTATCATCCATCATTTTTTTTGTTTTGTTTTTGGGCCAAGTCCTTATCATCCATGTTGATTGTTGAATGTATATTTATTTATATATTCCATTTTTAGTCCCACTCACAGTAGTCTCACAGATCTCGATGTCACTCCAAAAAGGCAAAACTTACAAGATCTCACTCCATAAAAATTAAACGAGTGAGGGGAAGTAAAACTGCGCCTTTCTCACACACGCAGTCGAACAAGGACGGAGCTCCTCCTTCTCTCATCTTCTCTATCTAGACAGCGCAAAGAATCACAAGCTAGCAATAAAAAGGGACGCGGCGCGTCACCCAAACCCTAGGCATGGGCATGCGTGTTCCTTCCTTCCCATCCAAGCATCGACAAATTCTCTGCGATCTGAATCTTTGAAATGTGCTTCTCTAGTGCCAGGGCCAGAGTCAGTCCTGCTTCCCCCTTGTTACGTCGATGATTCAATTTCGTCGACGCCAGAGGATTTTCATCCTCTCTCTGCTCGCACTTACTGTATTTGCTCCTCTCATTTTATTCTCTGGCCGGCTTAAACTTTTCGCTTTTAACGGTAAATTCACACGCCGTGCGTGCTTGCAGTCATATTTGACGTTTTATGTGGTATGGAGTTATCCGTTATTGATTCTTATTGTGTAAACTTCGTTTCAGGTCGGAATGAGTTTGTTGAAGATCTATCAAGTATTGTAAGGATCCTGCTCTTCTCACCAGATTTTCATCATTATTTTTCCCAGTTAAACGAATAGCTTTTTCGTTCATTCAGTTAGTTTGCTGATCACAAAAATTGAGCAAGAGGAGTTAGAGTTCGGCGTTTTTTAAATTTATGATTTCTGCTGTTATAGTGTCGGTGAGATGCATTTTTTCGGACGGACAGCTAACTTGAGTTTATGGTGCTTTTGGCTTTTGACCATGTGCTGGAAGATTCTAATTGATTATGATTTTGTTTTCTGAACCTTGGAGAAAAGTTCTGCTATACTTCATCGGAAATCAAGTGAACTGCTTGTTATTTTTTCTGTCATTTGAATTACGATTTATCTACTTCTTGCAGACGTACAGGACAGATACCTTGAAATTGAATTCCATAGAAAAGGTAGCTGCACATCTGATAGATCCTGACCCAGTATTTAAATTGATTACTATTCTCTACACGGAATTGGAAAATCAGTATATTTAATCAATAATTAATGCTTGTGATTTTTTGTTATTTGGCCTTTCAGGAAGATGCTAGAGGGTTAGAAGAGCCAAAACAAGTTGTTTACAAAGAAAATGATTTCGTCCCGAGGATTAGTTACAGTTCCAAACAGAGTAATGATACTGAAGAATCTGGAATTTCAGGGTACAGAAGTAAGTTGATCATAAGAAATGGTAGTTACCTCTTGGAGCATTTTGAATATTTTCTTCCTTTTCCCATGTAATGTCAACATTTTGGGACTAGCTAAAGTTTGCTCTACTGTTCTGGAGTTCCAGGATTCAATGATGACAAAAAGGAAAACCATCAAATTCAGCAGAAAGGATCTTCGTCTGTTTCTGGAGAAAAGGTTTGTGCTATTTAGTGAATGGCATCATCAGAGATTGTAGGGGCACCCGCTTCAATTTCTTCCCCTAGTAGAGAAAAAAAGTGCACTGATTAGGAGGTTATTCTCTTTGGTTTCAGTAAAGAGAGATATAATGCTCTTAAGTTTCAAATTATAGTAGGATTTTTCACTTCAATAATTGTCTCAAGATTTTCAGGAAGGATAGATATAATGGTCATATCTATGTGATTCTAACTAGATATAGATGTTGATATGGGTGGCAAATAATACACAAGGACAATGAAAAAGCAGTGGTTCATGGTGGGAAAATGTTCTGTCATATGTTTATAGTTTTATTGAGTAAATCCATAATCATAACTTGGATGGTGGGCTGCAATCTATCTCTACAGTTGAATTATTTAAAAATAATGAAAAAGAACTCACATGCTTACAGTCTTGTATCACTGCTTAATGTGGTTGTATTTGCAGAAAAAAATTATTGAAACAGTTTCACAATATCAGAGAATGAACAATCAATCACAAAGAATAAAGCATGAAAACGTTGAAGGGAGAATTGAGCAATCTGATCAAAAAGCATTACAAAATCATCCAACTTTACACTCTCAGTCACTTAAAGCATCAAATGAGAGGGTAATGGAGATTAAAGACCAAATTATTAGAGCCAAAGCATACTTGCTGTTTGCACCACCAAGCAGCACCTCACACTTAGTGAAGGAGTTGAAGCTGCGAATTAAAGAGATGGAACATGTAGTTGGAGAAGCCAATAAGGATTCAGATTTACCAAGGAGGTATATTTTCTTCCGATATTCCTTGCATTCATTTCCCAATTAATTGTCATTGCCAGTTTGTACTAAATATGATGTAGAAATCTCTAACTTCAACTATGGCTTAAAACTCTACGACGGTTTGTCTTGCTGTTCAGAAATTAAAAAAAAAAAACATTTATATTAATGCTTTGCTCTAATTTCAAGTTTCATCAATCACAGTCAAGTGATTTTCATTTCAATCTAAAAACAAGTGAAGTTCACAGTGCTTTGCAGAAAATGAAACACATGGATGGTACATTGTCCAAAGCTGACCGTGCTTACCCACACTGCCATCTTATGGCTTCAAAGCTTCGTGCAATGAACTATAACGCTGAGGAGCAAGTTCGGACTCAGCAAGCTCAAGTGTCATATCTTGTTCATCTTGCTGCAAGGACCACCACTAAAGGCCTCCACTGTCTTTCTATGCGGTTGACTGCAGAATACTATGCGCTGAGGCCCAAGGAGAGGAAGTTTCCAAATGAAAATAAGATCAATGATCCTAAGCTTTATCATTATGTTGTCTTCTCTGACAATGTCCTGGCGTGTGCAGTGGTTGTTAACTCCACTGTTTCTACTGCCAAGGTAAATGTCATTTTTGTTAACTGGATCAACTTTTTCTTTTTCCCTTTTCCGTTTTAATGCAATCATTCTTTGATCTTATCTTGGGCTAATAAATCACCTAATATCCACAATTGCTGAAATAGAAAATTTATTGCCTTGTTCTTGGTACTTCAGCTATTATTTTGCGTAGCTGATGTTTATCTAGTTTCCTCCTCATGAATCAAAGAGCATGTCTTCATTTATTGCCTTGTATGGTAATTACATAGTACTTATGCCACAGTTAAAAGGTTCCCTTATTTCAATTAGACGTGTTTTTTGTGTGTTGTGCGAAGTCTAAAGTATACATTGCACAATCCATGGCTTCTTTTGTAGATTGAATATTTACTTTGATATATTGATGTTGAACGCATTTTTCATTACAGTATATATTTCTAGAAAAATTCATTTCGTTATTGTGTATATCTATGAAACAACTAGTGAACATAGAAGTTGAATCTAATTTAATTATGTTGTATGAACTTTAAGGAAGAAGTCTTTTTACCTCGTCAGTAAAGAGTTGTTTTGTGTGGAAGTGTCTGACTTTCAACAAATATAAGAGAGAAAAGAGGGGTGGGGGGAATATGAGCACCTTTGATAAATGAACAGTTCTTCATTAGCATGTAAGCTGTTGCAATTGCTTCAAACTGTCTTTAATCTGACTGGGCAAAAACTTGGGGCTATACCTGAATCTGATTCTGCATGCGGTGGTAGGAACACTTAAGTCTCTGATTATGCCTTTTACCATGCAGAAACCGGAGAAACTTGTTTTCCATTTGGTGACCAATTCACTCAACTTTCCAGCAATCTCAATGTGGTTCTTATTAAACCCACCAGGCAAAGCCACACTCCACATTCAAAATATAGACAACTTTAAATGGATGTCCAAGTACAGTGGCTTCAAGAAACAAAATTTCAGTGATCCAAGATACAGTTTGGAACTCAACTACCTTCGCTTCTATCTACCAGACATCTTCCCTGCTCTTAATAAGATTGTTCTCCTTGATCATGATGTGGTGGTGCAACAAGATCTAAGCAGCCTATGGAATGCCAATATGAAGGAAAAAGTAAATGGAGCAGTGGGGACTTGTCAAGAAGGTGATACTTCATTTTACAGGATCAATATGCTCATCAACTTCTCAGATCCATTTATTGCAGAGAGGTTCAATGACAATGCATGCACATGGGCATTTGGGATGAACTTGTTTGATTTGCAGCAGTGGAGGAGACTGGATTTAACTGCTGTCTATCACAAATACTTGGAAATGGTATGGAACAAAAAAGCAAGAAATGTCAATTTGGTAGTATGCTTCAAGTTTTCCCCCCCTTCCATTCTGTTTTTTTTTTTAAAAAAAATTATCTCTCTTTTATCTTTTCAGTCTGGGTTTAGGAATGAATGAAGAAGTCCAGGGCTGACATTTCTAGATAAATTATTTTTAATGAAGGGTGTTTACTTAAAGATGAATTGAATCAGCCTTGGCCAACATTTTTTTTCTGCTACACGAATGATTAGGCAGATAGTTTTACTTATTTTGTGAATTAGTACATGACTGTGAGGCTATTCTCTGGAGTGAAGTATCTGACTATCATCCTCTAGGCAGATCTATTATTTACAAATGCTGGTTCTTTTTTTTTTTTTGCCCTGTCCATAAACGAGTGCTGGTTCTTTTTCTCCGTAGATGCTTTGGTTAAATTCTGATCAGCAATGTCACTATGATTACTATTGCTTTTTATATATGGGGGGATACATGTTAACTCGAGCAACTTATGCTCTATTCCTTTTCCTTTTCAAGTGTTCATCCAAATCCGTATCTGAATTGTGATGCAATGATTTCTGATGCCTACTTATCTGGGTAATGATTTCAGGGTTCCAAGAGGCCATTATGGAATGCTGGAAGTCTGCCTATAGGATGGCTCACCTTCTATAACAAGACAATGGTGTTGGACAGACGGTGGCATGTTCTTGGCCTTGGTTACAACTCAGGCATCGATCGAAAGGAAATTGAGCGTGCTGCTGTTGTACACTATGACGGAATTAGGAAACCATGGCTGGATATTGCAATGGGAAGATACAAGGGTTATTGGACCAAATTTATTAATTATGACCACCCTTTATTGCAACGGTGCAATGTACACGAGTAGGTCAATATTCCTTCCTTGCTTGAGTTAATTGACTAATCTGATGGCATATTGTTTGCTTCTCCGCTCTATTCTTTCCTGTTTTTTTAGCAGTTATTGTAAAGCCCTTCGTACCTTCACAACAATCTTCTATACATTGACTTGTTGGAAAGCTTAGCCAGTTTACAGTGACAATTGAGATGGAAATAAGAGTCAGGCATTTTAGCTGTTTGAAGATTATATTGGTTCTCATGTAAATAATTCATCTTCGCTGCTCTTGTTTAATGATCCCCGGTAGCAAATCTATACTTTACCCGTTAGAACAAATCTACATACTATTTGTTAAAGTGAGAGTTGTGTTATTGAATTGATGTATTAATGATCGATTTACTTTATGTTGTGGAACATGATGCCACAAGTTAATGGGATTCAAGTATTCACTGGCGTTTATCCGCTATTCAAGATTTTGCCGGATTGTACTTTACATGACCGGGTGGTTTGATTATTGTTTTTCTCAGACACTTGCGTGGCCTAAATTTTATTTTTGGAGCCAGAAGGGGACTCTTTCAGGTTTTGAGCGCGGGGTCAAGGAACTTGGGAAATGCTGTGTGTTCAGTAACGGCTAATCAACTAGTAAGTGGGTTTGAGTCCCGTAAGGACGAGAACATGTGTTTGAATTTCGGGAAGCCCTCTTGTTGGGAGAGGGGATAACCCTGCCTATGTGGGCATCACTCCTACCCCTCGAGTCCGAATTAGTTGGTTGCCAATTGACACCGGATTATAGGGTGGTCTTGTTACAAAAAAAAAAAGACGCGGATAGTCGGAAAATATCCAGAGTGAAAGATGATGTCAATTAAGAGGCTATATGGGATATCAAATGGATTATGTGTGACACATGGGAAAAAGTAATTGCACTCAGAGATGGGGCAATGCAGCGGGAGGCTTGTGGTCTATCCATACCATGTGGTGTAAGAGGATGGCTTTAGTTGCGATGACAGTAATAATAATGATAATAATAATAATAAAGAAAAACGTTTGCTAAAAAAGAATATGAAATAAACTGTTCCACCTTGTGGTTCATCTTCAACATCCCGGACCTCCACATCTTGATCCAGTCTTGTTGAAGAAAAATGGCAACCATCTCCACCAGCACCCCTACCTCCTCCACCACCCACACCGGTCTCTAACGAACCCTAGAGCGTTACTTCTCTAACGTTCTTGGTAAGCCCTTTTCTTTCCGCCCCAAAGCCAATAATTCCATTTCACCTGGAGGCAACACAACTTGCATGTTTTAAGAAGGAAACAATGACACGTATTTTCCATAAGAGTAATATACAGTATTTATAATTGGGAATATGGTTGGTGCAGGTGTATGTATGGCTAAGGGAGGAAGAGTGAGATGCTGCATGGAGAGAGAGAGAGAGAGAGGAAGTTAAAGGCAAACGTGGGGATGGGGGCAGCACTGGTGGCAGCAACCGCCATATCAAGGCTCTGGTGGACCAGAGAATGAGCACGGAAGGGACATGTACCTTCTGGGTTGGATCCTGTTGGGTGTCTTCGCTCTCGTTTGGGCATTTTATACTGTCTACACTTCCCAACTTGATGACGATGAAGACTCTGGATTGTCTCTCTAAAAATCCTCTCCTCTCCTTCATTGCATCTTAATGTGCAACCCCCTAAACTTGTAAACTCCTCTCCCTCTCTAAATTAATATTCTTTGCATCAATACTAGTTTTGCATCTCTAAACCACTTAATTTCATACTTACTCTGCTCTTTCTTAATTTCTCACTCCAAATCCAAATGTGCAGCCGACCAAAAATATTAATAGTAGAGCTTTTACAAAAATCACTATGGATAATATGAGTAGATATATGGGACTGCCGTACGTACGTAGCATATTCCAATGCATGCAAGAGTCACAATTTCTATTAAACATATCACACTGGTAGTATAATTTTATGTGTTTGGAATCTCATTAATGAGCAGCACGTGATAAAAGGAAGAGCATATATATGCTAAAGAAGACTAAAGAGAAGAAGCCAAGGCACAGCGGTGCGGCGAGGGAAGAAACAAGGAGAAATTAACAAAATCTTGATATCTTTTTTTTTTTTCTGCCAAAAAATCTTGATATCACATCTCAAGCCAAGTGTGCTATTTTTATTGTTTAAAATGTTCTCGTCCATTGAAATATAGAGCAATACGTTCACAAGCCACGAGTTAAATCTAACAGCTAGGTATATTTCTCATCCACATTATTTGTCTCCTTAATATTCCCTCTGCTCTAAATTATAAAGCCCAATAAATTTTTTAAGAGATTATATTACATTAAAGCATTAAAATTTATAGTTTTTCTTTAAACTATTTTATTAGACTTAGAAACTAATATATAATATAATAAAATATAATATATGATATGTTTAAATAATTTATTTTATTTTATTAATTTTTCTAAAAACAGTCACATACACCTTATAATTAAGACCGAAGGGAATAGTGGGTGCAATAATAAAGTTTGTTTTAGGCTTTCAGCTTATTCATGACCAAGTCTACTTTAATCTCTATACTACTTTTAGTGTATTCTGGTAGGGGCTGCTACTTTTCTTTTTTTCTTTTTTAAAAAATACTTCTTTTTACGACAGATAAAAAACAAAAGAAATAATTGTTTCTTTTAATTTTAAAATCTAAATTTGAATTATATTGGACATCTGCAGAAGGCAACTCTGCAATTTTTTGAGAAGTTGGCTTTTATATAGAATTCTCATGCAACCAAACTCGGGTAGCGAATAATATATCATATCCCAGAAGCTAGAATGAAATCTGCCCAGGAACAGTGACGCGCTCTCATATTTTGAGAAATGCATACATTCATATCTTAAAGTGTCAACTCATTTAAATTACTCTCTAGTTCTTAAATATAAGATCCAGTTAAACTTTTTTTTAGTAATTAAAAAAAGTAAATGAACTACTTAATTATATCATATGTTGTGTATTATTATATTATATATTGATTTATAAGTTAAACAAAATAGTTTGAAAAATATATATACTTTAAAATGTTTTTAAATAATTTAGTTTTTTTAGAATTTTCTAAAAAAAACTAATTAAATCTTACACTTAAAATCCGAGGTAGTATGGCCTATAAAAATATAACAACTTAGATTATTTTAATCATATTTAACAAGTGACTCATTAAAAAAATCACTTTTTTTTTTATTTTTTATGAAAATATGAGTTCATCATTTTGTTATAGTTTTTTTTTAAAATTAAGATGTGTATTTTAAAAAAAAAACAAATTAAAATGTGAATTTTTTCAGGTGGGTCATTTGCCAACTAAAATTAAAATGACCTAGTACTTTGTAAGTATGAAAGTATTTCTCTCACATTTCTTGGTTTACATAAGGGGTAAAGGACCATTTTTGTCCCGTAAGTAATCATTCAAGAATGTTGGGTATTCGAAAAGTTTAGAAGACTATTTTTGCCCTAACAAATTTACCTTGGCAACTAGTCAATATCAAGTTTGACCATAAAATAATACCATGAGTTGAAAAGTTTCACCGTTATTATCTATATCACATATGATTTGACCATCACGATCTCTAAAGCAAAATTCAAATCTAGATCCAAATTGTATATGGTTTAACCATCACGATCTGTCAAATCTTTAGATATTTTTTTTTTCAACTCATGATTTAAATGTTTATCCCTAATATTAAAATAATATTCCCCAAAATCCTTTTCTCTAACTCTTTAATTGTGTTTGAATCCCAAAAGACAGTGAAGAGATCCAAAAACGTAACTACTCTCAAAACGTTTTAGCTTATTGTGTCATTTAACAGTTAAACTTTACCTTGACTTACAAATAGAGTAAATTTGTTAGGACAAAAATGGTCTTCAAAAAATTTTCAAATACCCAATACTCCTAGAGTTATTTCCAAAACAAAAATGGTCATTTTCCCTTACATCAGTGAAGCCAGTGGTTTTACCGGAAACAGACTGATATTTCCCTGTTTAAAGTCCATATGGGCATTTTTAAAAGATCACTTCATTTCTAAAAAATTAAATTATTTTTTTCCAAGTCATTGCTTTTTAATTATCCACAAGCGATCAACTTGAACTTATAAATTTTTTAATTATTATACCATACAAGCAGTTTTTACATTATTAATCCTTTTAAAAGGATGCTTTGCCCCTTATGATTTCACATATAATAAATTGGCTATTCTTTTATCAGTATTTTTCGGCTCATTACAGGAATTTAAGTACGCATTAAGTCATTTAACTTTACACAATATTTTGAACTGGTTTGTTAATTTTATAAAGTGTTTTTTCAGTCCTATTATGTTATCTGTTTCTAATATAAGATCTCACTTCCACTATAATTTATACGGAGTGCTAATAATGATATCTTATATTAAAAACATAAATATTATTTTTTTAAAATGTAACAATTATCATTAAACAAGCGCTGTGACTCAAAAAATATCAGAGTTGAACAATGGAAAACATGCTTACGTAAACAAATTGAAACTAAAGTGGGGGCTGGCAGATAAAAAGAAGAAACTTAAGTTGAGTACTTCTTGCATTGGGAAATTACCCCTTCCTATTTTATGGAAAAGTTAAGTAGGTGAATTGGATTTCAATTCATTAGGTGAAAATATGCCTCCACATCAAAAAAGGCTAACATGACTTCCCCCCCCAAATACTAACATAACTACTCCCTCGTAACTAAATTATAAGGCCATGACGTTTTTAGTGAATCTTAAGAAATATAATTATATTACTTTAAAATATTAATTTTTTTTAAATTATTTTGTTTGACTTATGAATTAATATATGATATAATAAAACATAATATATATAGATATATATATATGATTATTTTACTTCATTAACATCTCCAAAAAAAAGTCAACCGATCCTTATGATTAAGATCAGATGAAGCATTTATTCATTGTAGAACTCAAGTTTATAACTCGCTCTTTCACATCTTAAATATATGATATATTTAAGGGATTGATATTAGTTCTAGATATATGACATATTTTTAAGGGAAAATTTCACTTAAATACCCTGTGTAATGTAAAAGCCCAAAAAAGGTTGTTATGATTTCAAAAAGACAATATGCTACTATGTATCAAATTGAGTTTTACAAATATTGACACATTTATCAAAATGCCCCTAGGTTATTTAAAAAGAAAAAATTGCCCCTAGCCTAAGCACCGCTGACGGCGGCCCACTCGAGCAGCTAGTCGAAGCTCCGATGTCAGTGGGAGCTGGGAGGGTTTTTTTTTTTATTTTATTGTAGGAGGCTCCACAACTAAAAATATATAGAGTAAAAACAAAGATGTGATGCTATTGACTATACAAGTAATGGAAATGACTATACAAGTAATGAGATTAACTATAAGGCGTATTGGTGATGATGCTGTTAGAGGATGTTAAAATTTATTGGTAATTACTATACTGTAATAGTCAAAACTATTACTAGTTCTGTTAATTGCGAAACATTATAATATATATGGTAATTATATTAATGAAATTACTAGTATTGATAATTTTATTATGATTACCACGAATATCATTACGGTTTTAATTAATACCAATAGTTATTCACTTTAACAATTGACTTTATGATATATATATGTTTATTTTTTTCACAAGTAACTTTAACAATTGTAATTATGTTTGGATCTTCTTTAATGATAATTATATAATTATTTTCTTTTATTTTATCATTAAAGAAAATCCAAACATAATTATAATTGTTAAAGTCACTTATGAAAAAATAACCATATATATCATAAAGTCAATTGTTAAAGTGATTAATAACCATTGATATTAACCAAAACTGTAATAGTATTCACTGTAATCATAATGGAATTATCAACGTTAGTAATTCCATTAACACAATTATCATATGTGTGTGTGTATCATAATGTTTCGCAGTTAACAAAACTAGTCATGGTTTTTATTATTTTAATATCACAATTACCAACAAATTTTAACCTCCTCTTATAT
>JBAGKO010000010.1:14791566-14804056 GCA_037177275.1 Acacia concinna
AGATTGTTTTTGTTTTTTTTATTTTTATCCACTGCCACATGGATTAAAACCTTAGCTGAGTCATTATCCACGTAAGCCTTAAAACTGAAAAAAAGTTAAACTTAACCATCAATGCGCATTTTTGCCTCACTTTAAAATAAAAAAGTTAAACTTAACGATCAAAGTGAGGAAAAAATGCATTAGGTTAACGGAAGGGCAACATTGCTCCATTTTAAAACTTCCAAGGTAAGATTGAGACTAAAAATACTTTCAGGGCAACATTCCTCTAAGGCCTATACTTCGGGGGTAAATTTGCTACTTAACCCTTATTAATACTAGTAATTTCATTGATATAATTACTATATATATATACATATCATAATGTTTCACCATTAACAAAAGTAGTAATGACGTTGACAAATATATTAAGGGATTGACCGAAAACCGAAAACCAAAAATTTCATAACAGTAATCACTATACTTATCTCGACACACAACAGGCCCACTTAAACTATTGACAAGTTTATTAAAGGATTTGACTATTCTAATATCACAATTACCAACAAATTTTAACCTCCTCTTATATCATCATGTATGCCTTATAGTCATTTCCATTACTCGTAAGTCAATAACACCACGCCTTTTATATATTTTTATTTGTGTATAAATATTAAAACCTCCTCACAACCATTTGAGGTGGGTTCGATTTGCACCCCCTCTACTTTGTCACAACTTTTTGCGAACTTAAAAAAAAAAAGCCTCCCACAAAAAATACCTCTGCCACCCTTCCCCCGGCTTCAATGCTCTGGCCAGCTGCTGGAGGGGGCCTGTCGGTGGCGGTGCTCTGGCAAAAGGGCAATTTTTTTTAAAAAAATAACTCAAAGGTATTTTGATAAATGCGCCAGCATTTGCAAAACCTAATTTGATCCATGATATCTTATTGTCTTTTTGAAATGTTAGCTTCTCTTTTTGGGTTTTTAAATTTAAAGAGGTATTTTAGTGGAATTTTTCTTATTTTTAATATTTATTAATATTTTAAAAATTTATTCCCATCAATACACCTTTAATAATAATTAAGGAGATATAGAATGAATGAATTAAAGAAAGTGATTAAAGTGATTTAAATAATACATGTCATATTAAATAATTTAATTAATTTTTTAATCTAATAAAATTAGATAAATATGTTTATTTCTTTAATTAAATTAGTTTAAAACTATATGATAAGAATTCTATTTAAATACCATTAAATTTTAAAATTTCATATACCCATAAAAATAACAAGATTACCAAATTTATAATAAAATTAACAACTCAATTTTATAAAAATTATTAATTTAATATTTTAATATTTTAAAATTAAAAAATATTTAAATAGAATTCTCCTAAAGAACTATTTACTTAATCTAATTAATTTAGAAAAATACTAGTATTTCTTAAGGATCAGCGGGAGAAAGTCACGACTCGTAAGCCAACGACAAAACAAAATACTTCCAGACAACGCTAAGTTACCAGATAGAAGAATGAACACAATGGCTTCCTCCCTTACAAGTCCGAAGCTCTCTTCTCTCTCTTCCCCAACTCTTCAGACCCTCTTCGGCAAAAGGCCCCCTCTTTCTCACTTAATCTCTTCCTCTTTTGTTTCTCTTCCCAGAACCCTATCCTTTCTCTCCTATCATTCCCTCTTCTCCTCTCACTACCACCGCCGCTGTATCTTCACCGTTCGTTCCCACTCTGAAAATGAAACCGACGCTGCCCGCCACTACGACTTCGACCTTTTCACTATTGGTGCCGGTAGTGGCGGTGTCCGAGCCTCTCGCTTTGCCGCCAATTTTGGCGCTTCAGTCGCTATCTGCGAGCTCCCTTTCTCCACCATCTCGTCCGACACCACCGGAGGAGTTGGCGGAACGTGAGTGCTGTCTCGACATCTGTCTTGTTCATTTCGTAGTATCAGGATTTGAGTATAGCCTTGGAATTTCGGTGGAAACTAAGCAATCAATTAATATTATGTCGTTGACTGTCTATTAATGGAGAACTTGATTGACTGAAACTTAGGTAGTTTCTGTTTTATGAGACTAATACAGTTTGGAAAATATAAATGGCTTTATGGTGCAAAAATATATTCTTCAGTGATCGAAACAATTGTTTTTCCAGGGAAAAAAGAATTCCAATTCCTATCATAGCTGGTGTGAAGTACACTCTGTGATTGGCAGATGACTTGTTTTGTACCAGTAGAAAATCCTCAGGGAACCGAGAAGATAGAAATCAGTAGTACTGTAATTCAAGTAAAGGTGTTGATTGTACGGTCTGGGAGAAAGGAACAAGACTAAAATCAGTTGTGAAGAACTTAAATGACTCCTAGGCGATCCATTTGGGATGGTAGGATTGGAGTGATTATATATCTGGTCTGAACCGAATCAACTCACAAGATGGGTGAGAGAGAAAAAAGAAAAAAAATGAAAGAAAGCACTGTTTTGACAGGAATGGGGGGAAAAAAAATGGTTTCCCCCATTATTTTTTGTTTTTTTGGGGACTTTCCATAATTTCCATTAAAGGCCTAATATTTTATAAAACGGTCAGAGGCTTACTGGGTTAGCTTTGTTGTTTTGATTATAAAAGCATCTTTAAGGTATAACATGTCTGTTTTCAAGAATTGGGTGTGTAACTGAAAGAAAATTCAAGATACAGCAGCCGTAGTATGTTTCAAGAAGCATATAATCTTTGTTTAAGTGCATGTCATTGTGAGGATTCAAATAAACCTCTTTATTCTCACTTTTTTAACCTATCATTTCCATGCAGCTGTGTACTACGTGGATGTGTGCCAAAGAAGTTGCTTGTCTACTCATCAAAGTATGCTCATGAATTTGAAGAAAGTAATGGATTCGGTTGGAGATATGATAGTGAACCAAAGCATGACTGGAGTACACTGATGGCTAATAAGAATGCTGAGTTACAACGTCTTACTGGCATCTACAAGAATATTCTGAATAATTCTGGTGTCAAGCTGATTGAAGGCCGTGGAAAGGTGAGGCGATAGTACTAATTGGCCTTCTAATTACACTAAATATCATAGGAATGCTTTTCATTAAGGTGCTAATGCCTCTTCACATACAGATTGTAGATCCTCACACCGTAGATGTTGATGGAAAGCTATATTCAGCCAGACACATTCTAATTTCGGTAGGTGGTCGTCCATTCATTCCTGATATCCCTGGACATGAATATGCAATAGATTCAGATGCTGCCCTTGATTTGCCTTCGAAACCTGAGAAAATAGCTATTGTTGGTGGTGGTTACATTGCCTTGGAGTTTGCTGGTATTTTTAATGGTTTAGCAAGCGATGTCCATGTATTTATACGGCAGAAAAAAGTTTTGCGGGGATTTGATGAAGAGGTAAGGACCATAGATGATTTTAGTATTGAACAATCACCACACAATGCAAACTCTTCACATTCAAATTGTAAATCGTGCAGATTAGAGATTTTGTTTCAGAACAGATGTCAATAAGAGGAATAGAGTTTCATGTCGAGGAATCTCCCCAAGCCATCATCAAGTCAGCTGATGGCTCATTGTCTTTAAAGACCAACAAAGGTACCATGGAAGGTTTCTCACATATTATGTTTGCAACAGGACGCACACCAAATACCAAGGTTAGATTGTCAATAATGTAGCCTACTTGTTCTCTTTTTCCCTTGCTACATCTGAGAGCTCTTTAAATTTTTGGAGCAAAGAGTAGCTCACTGGGATTGTATTAGCTTGAAAAATCAGCTCCGCCTTCCAATAACCTTCAAAAAATTCTATATAAGCAACACACAAGAAGAAAAAGGGAGTTAAGTTTAAGATTTATTATTTCTCAAAAGGATGGTAATTTTTTAAGGTCAATTCCTTTAGTTAGCCTGGTTTTCTTGAACAGTTAGTTTTAGAGTTGCTCATTGTCATTTTGCCCAAGCAGCTTGTTGTTTAGTCATGAAATTATAATTTTTTCTTGCTAGCTGGTGAGTATATTTCTGAACTGAAACTTCACTGCAGAACCTAGGGCTGGAATCTGTTGGTGTGAAAACAGCTAAAAATGGAGCAATTGAGGTAGTTTAAACTTCTCTTTGGTTGTTCAAATAACTTTTAGCCGTATGTTCTAACTGTTCTCTACAAAATTCCCCTGCCAACCAGGTTGATGAATACTCTCAAACATCAGTTCCATCCATTTGGGCAGTTGGAGATGTTACGGATAGGATGAATCTTACTCCGGTTGCATTGATGGAGGGAATGGCACTAGCTAATACACTGTTTCGGAATAAGCCAACAAAACCTGATTATAGGTATGAGACGTGCATCATGCCAAACAAGCAACTTGAGTAATTATCTGATTACTTTGTTTCTTTGTATGATGTTGCATTTTATGATGCAGTATTTTCTATACCACAGAGAAATTATATCTTTGAACCATCTGTTTCTTTACAAGTCAGTGTAATTGCTTCTATTTCTTGTACACATTAGTTGAAAATTCCAAATAGTGCTGGATATTTATTCAGAATTGGGGAAGAGAGTTGTAATGGATTGGATTGTTAACAGGGCCAACTGTTACGTCATCTTTCTGCGCATACATTTGTGTGATAGCGTTTTGTTTCATTTTTTCATCTAATTTCAGCCCAGTCACTTAACTTTTAATCATCTTATGTTTGTCAGTGTTATCTGCCTCCTAATTAAATCTTTCCCCCCTTGTTTAGAGCTGTTCCTTCTGCTGTGTTTTCTCAACCACCAATTGGACAAGTTGGTCTTACAGAAGAACAGGTAACAGCATGTTCACACTCAATAAGACCAATGGGCTTTTAACCACTTGTGCAGAATGACGTTATGCTTAACGTTTTGATGTTCTTTACAGGCTGAACAGCGGTATGGAGATGTTGACATATACACAGCTAGTTTCAGGCCGCTAAAAGCTACTCTCTCAGGGCTGCCAGACCGAACTTTTATGAAATTAATAGCCTGTGCAAAAACAAATAAAGTTTTGGGTTTGTTCATGTGTGGAGAAGATTCACCTGAGATTGTGCAGGTTTGTGTAGTTGCTTAAGCTGCGTATAACTTTATTTCTTTTGGTAATGATCTGAGTTATGAATTCACTTCATTATACATCTAATGGCGCCCAGGGATTTGCCGTTGCTGTTAAAGCTGGCTTGACCAAGGCAGACTTCGATGCCACTGTGGGTGTTCACCCAACTGCAGCTGAGGAGTTTGTCACAATGAGGACTCCCACTAGGAAGATTCGAAAGAGCGAGCCCACTGAGGTATCCCCATCCTCTACTTGATTCGCATTTTGAGTTAGGTGGTCTTGCATATTGGACAATTAAAAGATAGATCGTCCATTCTTATTGGTTTTGTATTCTTAAAGAACTTGTGTGGTTTATTTATAATAAATACTGGGCCTACGTATTTTATGGAGTTTGAAAAACAAGCCTCACTAACTTGCTACAGATTATAGATAAGATATCAAGTTTTTGTCTATCTTCAATATGCCACTTTCCACAGTGGGTAAATTATGCATTTTAGTGTTTGGTACGAGGGATTTGGAGGGAAAGAGAGGGGAGAGACAAATTTTATGAGTTGAATTTAAGAAAATTGGATAAGTGGGGTTACTAATTATTAATAGAGAGAGGATATAAGATAAAAAAGTAAGAAAAATTAATTAAAAACTTTTAACCCCACTTCTCTCAATTTTTTAAATCCAACTCAATTTTTCCCCTCCCCTCCCCTCATACCAAACATTAGAGTTGAAAGAACCAGGATGAAAGCTCTTTGAAGTTAATTAGAAACATATGGATTATAAAAAATGTCTTATTTTTGCATTGTTGACACCATTAGATGCATTCAAGTCCTGACTGACTGACTGTTGTATTTAATTAATTTCAGGGAAAAACAGATTCTGGAGTAAAATCTGCAGCTGGGGTTTAAGGCCGTCTTCCTGCTGCAGTTGTTGTACATTCCAGAACTAGGTAGAGCCTCATGTCTTACCTGAATTGGCGGGGTTGGTTATATTTAGTTTGAACGTCAAAATAATCCCCAACAATGGAGCTATTTAAGGGATTACAGGCACAAAGGAGAGATTTATTTTTACATTGTAATTAGGCCTATGATGTTCTGATGCCTGGGAAGAAGCCAAATTGAATTTTTGAGCTGTTTATGTTTCATCATGCCGTCTGTGATTTTACATGTGGAGTTGGAGATTGTATCCCAACCAGAGAGATCTACGCCTCAGCCTAGGGCGTGTCCAAATTTTATATATTTGAAATGCAGAGGTAGTTAATACAGCGGAGGCCAGGACTGCACTTTTCGCAGGCAAAAACTAGACTGCCCTTTTCTTTTGCATCTTAATTTTGAAACTACAACTTCTTTTTCCCCTTATTGATTAATGGATCCTCAGATCCATTTCATTTTTTTGAAACAAAAGTTTGCCTCCAGAGAGGGCACTGTTTATATATAACTGATCGTCACCTACAATTTTTAATACAATGATTGAGATCTATTTTCAATCCACACACTGTGTGCTTAAATAACCTGAGACAAAACTTGAGTCAATTTCTTCAATCATATTTATTATTTTGTTATTAGTTGTTAAAATGCATATTTGTGCTTATAAATTCATATATAGAATCCTTGTGCATTTTTCAATACGATTTTTTAATGTAAATTAATATTATTAAATTTTAACTCGTACACTTGTCATGTGAACATCCTGTATGATTTAGAATCAAGTGCATTTAGACGTCATTTAACTCGAGCTCCCACCATCACCCTGTTGCACTCCTACATAACACCACGCTATTGTAAACTTACATCCTAGGTTGTGAAGATGGGGTTTGCGACTCTTCAGAAATGTACACTCTCTCTTATTCTTATTATTTTAAGGTACAAATTAGTTAGGACTTTTGATCCTTCTTATAAGACACTTATGTATTTCTAAAGAGCATTAATTATTTTTTTCATGTCTACCCATAATTAATACAATATTAAGGTTTAGTATATTTAGTAAGGATAACATCAAAAATTACTTACAGTTTATGACAGATTTAATGCTTTACCCTTTTTATTAATTTGTGAAAATTATTAGTTAATGTCTTGTAATAAAGATCATAGTTGACAAAATATACAAAAATACATGCATAACCAATCCCTCTGAATTTCCCTTTATTCTCATCTTAGTTACTACTCCACAGATTTGATATTGCTATTGAAATACATAACATTTTTTATATTTATCAATATTTTTCTAGTATACTTCAATTGACACTCCCTTATCGATAGTTGAGGGGGAAAAAAAAGAGTATAAAAGAATTAAGGAATATGAATAAAGTTTTTTAAAAACATAACTTATCAACTTACTTAAAATATGTCTTAAAAGAGTATTACTATTCGCATCAAGAAATAGGAAAGGTTTACGCTTTTCGTAATTATAATTAATTCGGCCACTACGTCTCAAGTAACAAGGCATATGCCATATATTGTCAAGTTAACCACCAGGCCCAGCGGTTTTTCTCCCCTCTCGTGAAATACAACACACAACAAAAGAAAACTTCGCCCTCAAGATTTTGATGCGTTAGCCATCAAAACAACATAATCTATAAAGGAAATAATAATAATAATAATAATAATAATAATAATAATAATAATAATAATAACAACAACAACGAGGATTTTGAGGATCCGACTCAACAAGAAAAATTACCCTTTAGGCGTCAGCACCAGCAGATGCTGATACAACATATTTCATCTCCTAATACATTAACCAATCTCCCACGCCAACTGATGCTATGTTCGTTAGATGAAAAGTATTTTAAATTCTCTTCAGGCATGCTGGTAGTGATGCAACTTATATAACAAAACTTTGCCTGCAGCATTTCCCACAGCCATGAAACCGCCACCAGGACTAAAATCAATAGCACGGGGATATTGTAGGTTCTTCTTTGGCGGCGGCCAGTTGGAGAATACTGTGTAAGTTGGGATATGTATCAACTTTAAACTGCTCTTCTTCATATTCGAACAGATTGCAAGTATTTGGGAATCATGATTAAATTTCATGAAATCCACTTTGGTAATCAAATTGTCAATTGTCTTCAGGGGTTTTCTCTTGCCCCCAATGAATTCTTCTCTATTGTAAATGTTCACAACTCCTACGTCTGAACCAGTGGCGAAAAGTTCCCCTCCAGGAGATGTGCAAAGGGCTGTACCATTTATGCAACCTTCATCAATTCCCTTGTGTATGCAAGTCCTTGTTCTAAGATCCCAGTGATAGATGTGGCCATCGCCACCAGTGCTCAACAGCTGCTGTCCATTTTCAGCAAAATTTAAGGCACGGGCTGTCCCATTCATCTTTAGAGTACCAACTAATTCCTTTGTTTTAGTTGAAACTAGCAAAATATAGCCTTCATTACCCACAAAGGCTATCAATTGAGAATCCGGGGACACCTCAAACGTTTCCAAGCTCTTTTCCTCCCTACCAACCAGAGGGCCTATTTTATCAACTTTAGCCTTGACTAAATCAAAACTGTAAAAAAACTTTCTTCTCCCAGATACAATAACCCGTGATCCATCAGGCAAGAAGGATGCTTTTCGAATAGGGCAATCTTCAAGGAAGATGCTTTGAATTCTAGTGTTGCGCTTGCCATCAATCTGAAAAAATCTAAGCCTCCGATCCAGTCCTGTTGCAAGAAGCAGCTGGGCATTTCTATGGAACTGAACTGAATTAATGGGACCATTAGAAGCATCCTGTATATTTGCATCCACGAGTCCTGAGTACTCCAAATGTCCGGGCAACAACTTTGAACTGCTCTTCGCGACCAGGTCTTCATTTGTTCTAAGGATATCATCAACATCCTTGTAACCGTGACTCAAGACAACCTCATTTTCTTCATCAATTGATTCATCATCAGAAGATATATCTTCTTTTGACCTTGAATCAAGCTGTGCCCAGTCAGTTCCAGGGTTCAGTTTTATATGTTGTGCCCTAAGTCTTGACACAAACTCTGAACCAGTAATCAAGCTCTCATCCTCTTCCTTTCTCAGTTTTCTTAATCTACTAACTTTAGATATGTTTACGGCAGTCAGTTCCTCTTCTTCATCTACCCAAGCTGGTTTTCGTTGTGAAGCATCCTTTTCATCATCACTTTCCTCTGAATAATCTGCATCTTCATAAGCAGATAGCACACTATTTGCAGAACGGTCAGTGAAGAATGAATCAGAACCCTTTGCAACCCCATCTTGCAGACTGTCATCATCCTTTCCAAATTCAATAGGGGAGTAGAGAGATCCAAACAAAAAATTCTCTAGCGTTTTCATTTCCTTCACTTGTTCCATTTGCATCTGCTCCTTCATACTATCTTTCTTCCTCTTTTTCATTTTCAGCATATCAGTCTCAGATTCTTTTACACCTTCAATATCTTCCAGACATGCAATTTCATTGGTCTCCCCTCTTTTGGCTTTTTTGACCTCACTTTTGAGGTCCACATTTTGAGATATTAAACTCATATTTCACAAAACCAAGCTGTGGAATAAACAAAGTGCAAAAATTCAGTAGTGAAATTGACACTGAAATTTTAAAATAAACAACAAATATAATATTAGACTAATTAAAACATCTTAATCACTCCAGTTTGATTTACACTCATGATAAACTTTTATGAGATCGCTGTGCCAAATCTTTTGGCCATGTAAGAATATTCTAAAATACAAGATTGAAGTCACGCCTACTAAAATGCTTCAATTGAACGTATAATCATTTCTAAAGACAGAACCACGTATCAACACAAGTGTGAAAAGAAAAAAGTGTTAAGCAACTCCAACAAAAGGGTTGGTCACATGCTTAGAACAACATTCAGTTCGATTGCATACAAACATGGAAAAATAAAGAATTGAACGCAGATGCATGGATCATTCTTTGGCTTATAATAAATCTTTGAACATGTTAGAAAGTTTCTGCACCTGTTATGAGGAAATACTCAGATTACTTGCATCCCCTCTTTCACTTTTGTGAAAGATTTGATTAATTTTTCTTCAAAGAAACCGTGAGTGTTCTAATTAACACCAGAACAGAACATACAGTAAGGTTTAAAACACATTCTTTCACTTCGGATTGAGTTATGCATTTTAGTGTTCCTGTGAAGAAACCGTTCGTATTCCAATTCAAACTAAGCACGAAAAAAGAACGAAGAGGAGGATGAAAAGCAGCTGTAGAAAGAAAAAAGAAAAAGGCTGACCTGAGCAAAGCTGAAATCTGTGAATATCTCCTCTTCCCTGTTCCGGCTGCAGCTCCTGCTTCCCCCGAAGAGAATCGATGCACAGTGTTTTCCAATCAATTTTGCAGCTGCCGCTGGGTCTGGAGCTGAAGCTCTCGTCTGCCGAAAATATGATAGTGAACAGTGCCTCCCTCTGCTTTAATGAATATTGCGGCCCTCAATGAATATTTCCGCTGCTATTAGGTTTCTTTCCTTTCCATTGCAAACGGCAACGGCGTCGCGCCATCTGATGCTGATTTTCTTTTTTCTTTTTTTAATTAAAACCTGCACCACACATGACATCCAAAAGAAAACATAACAATTAACAAATGAAACAAAATAAAAACAAAACAAACAATCTCCTTTTTTTTTTAATTTTATATTTTAAAATTATAAACTACTACTATCATTTTTTTCCTTAAATAAAAATTCCTATTTTTATTTCAATCTAAAATATTTACGATCAGAATTCCACAAATGATGCACTACTTTGATTTGATCTTATAAAAATATAATCTCATAGAAATCTTTATAAATTGCATAGATAACTCTCTAAATATCCTCAAAATATACCTTAAATGTACAAAATATGGAGAGTTATCACACCCCACACTTGCATCAAATCTTATTCTCAAGATTTCAAAACATCAAACAATCTAAGAAAATATTAGAAGTATGATTTTACAATCAAACACCATAAAAATGGAATTAATTCAAACTTCCAAAATTTAAGTAATCATATAAATCTTTTCCATCTTCCAAAAATACAAGTAGCAAGGCAATTTGGGAAGAAAAATCACAATAGAATGTTCCTCTCTAGTCAAGTGTTTCGACTCTTTTTCTCAAGATAGTTAAGGGCTTGTGTTTCACTCAATTCCACCTATTGCAACTCATCTATTATAGGCTTGTTTCTCATCTCAATCTCTACTATTTTTATCTAAATGCACACTCAAATCAATAGGACTTTCAAAGGTTGTAGTAATTGAGGTAAGATAATAAAATGAAAGGAATGATAAATGGAAACTTTAATGACTGCTAAGTATTTTGATGAGAACATAGAGAATGAAGGATAACAAATTTGAAAGAAAATAACTTACTATATACACTAACTTTATTCTTTTCACTTTCTAACTTCTTTTCTTTCTTTTTTTCTCTTCCATTTTTTTATTTCTTACTGTATACCACTTTTCTTTTCTTTTTCTATATTTTTTCTTTTTCTTTTTTTAACAACTTTTTTTTTCTATTTTGTCCATATATATTTATTTTCTTTTTTTTCTCTCTATTCACATAAACTCACAAAATATTGACTCTCTCTCTCTCCCCCCCCTAACCCCTTCACTTCACCCTTTTTCTTTAAAAGTATTCCTTAGCACTTATTAAAGTATGGAAATGCAAGAAAAATGAATAAAAATTGCATCATTTCAAACAAAGGGCTATCTAATGCAATTTTCTGTGAAGGAAAGTTTAGGCTCAAGTAGGTGAACGATGGATTTTAATGAAATAGGTTAGTCATTTGGCCAAAGTAGCTATGAAAATGAATGCCTAAATCATTTTTGTGCATGCAAAAAGATTTTAAGCTTCAAAAGAGATTAAAGACAAGTTCTAGAGATGAAAACACAATAAATGCACTCTCTCTTGAAAGAATTTAAAATGTAGGCTCAAATTCCTCACCCGTTATGGACATCTAATCGAAGCCCAAAACTGTCGCCTGTTTCGCTTGTCATATTGATTGCATCTGAATGTAGTATAGAGGCAACCTATCGTTCTTCTCGAGGAGCTATTATGTGGACTTCCTAAGCAATTTCCTAATTACTAACTAAACTAATTAGTAAGTCAATTAAGGGGGTTTTCTAGGTGCTAAGTAATAAACTAACTAATTCTAATTATCTAATTTTTTTGGTATTTTAGGGTTTTGGAAAATAACTAATTAAATTCTAATGGTGATACTAGTCTCTCGATAATGGATCATTAGGTTTTCATCGCTTTCTAAAGATATCAGGGTTAATTCAATTCTCTAAGTATCTTTTGGAAAAACCCTAAGCTACCGCTTAGGTCAACAAGTCAATCAACAAATACTTGCCTAGGACCCCAGGTCAATTAATTATCAATTAATTCGAATTATGTTCTCTTAGAGTGCTCTTAAGTGTGATGTATGATAGGGTTCTCGAATTGACAACCGCCAATCCAAGAATTACGCGTGAGATCAAATTCATACGACCGCATAAACTCCAAACACACATAAATAAGTC
>JBAGKO010000010.1:14811076-14822316 GCA_037177275.1 Acacia concinna
GATTGTATAAGAAGGAAGGTCCTAGAATAATAGAATTAGGACTTGGGCTGTAATAGACAAAGTGGACTTTCTTTTAGTGGGCCTATTGCTCTGGGCTTTAGTTTAACAGCCTCCCTCAAACTTGGACTGGGTGAAATTGTGAGGCCAAGTTTGTCCCGAAAGGCCCAAAACGGAGAGTGAGAAAGGGCCTTTGTGAACACATCTGCAAGCTGATCAGAGGAGGGGATGTAGCGAACTGAAAGCTTCCTGTCAAGAACCCTATCACGCAAATAGTGTACATCAAGCTCGATGTGCTTAGATCGAGCAATGTAAACCAAATTTGAGGCTAGGGCAGCTACACTCAAGTTATCACACCAAGCGATTGGAGTTGATTTCATTCGAACCCCAAATTCACCGATAAGTGACTGCAACCAAGCAAGTTTAGTGGCTAGGTTCACCAAGGCTTGGTATTCAAACTCGACACTAGAAAGAGCCACCACCTTTTGCTTCTTAGCTAACCAGGCAATGAGTGATTCTCCAAGGAACACACAGTAGCCACCAATCGAGCGTCGATCGTCGGGACACACAGCCCAATCAACGTTGGAGAATCCCTACAATGTAAGGTGAGTACTCAGCTTTATGTGCAATGCTAGGTTACTTGTTCTTTTCAGATATCTGAGTATTCTTTTTAATGCACTCCAGTGTACATCTGTCGGTGCCAATAGGAATTGACTAAGCTTATTAACATAGAAGACAATATCTGGCCTCGTATTAGTTAGATATTGTAAAGCACCAATTGCTTGTCTGAAAATAGTTGGATTTTCCATAGGAGTTCCGTTTGCCTTTGAAGAATGCTTGTTTACAACCATTGGAGTAGGTATTGTAGCGCAATTATTCATGTTAAATCTATCCAGGATGCTTCAAATATAGCCTTCTTGTTTCAGGTACAACCCAGTCTCAACGCTATAGGCCTCGATCCCCATAAAATGATGCAGGTTACCAAGATCCTTTAATGAAAAATGTGAGTCCAGTTGTCTCACAAATAGATTAAGTATGCTTTTGGAATTGCCTGTCATGATTATGTCATCCACATAGATTAGAACAAACATAATGAGTCCTTTATTCTTGAGAAAGAAAAATGTTGAGTCACACTTAGAATTAGTGAAACCCCAATTTAATAAGGTTGCTCTTAGCTTGTCAAACCATGCCCTAAGTGCTTGCCTCAGACCGTAGAGAGCCTTCTTAAGCAAACAGACGTGATTAGGAAACTTGCTAGAGATAAAACCTTCAGGTTACCTCATGAGTACTTGTTCTTGTAGTTCACCATTTAGAAAGGCATTGTTGATGTCCAGTTACCTTATGTGCCACCCAAAATTAACTGCCACTGCTAGAATAAATTTGAGGGTTGAGGCTTTTAATACAGGACTAAGTCTCAACAAAATCTATTCTAGGGCTTTGTTGAAAGCCTTTTGCCACAAGTCTGCCTTTAGTCTTGTAACTTAAGCCATCAGGATTAGTTTTGACTTTGTAGACCCATTTGCAGTCGACTACATTTCCTTATCCATGGTAGGGAACCAGGACCCAAGTATTATTTTGAATCAGTGCATTATATTCATACAGCATGGCTGACTTCCATTAATCAGTATGTAAGGCATCTTTAACAGAAGAGGGTACCTTGGGTAACTGTGGGCTGGTGGTAGCCATACCAATGTAGGGTTGCTTCGATTTATGTACTCCAGCCTTGCTTCTTATAATCATGTGATGAGTGGCAGCAACTGGAATGATTTCTTGTACTCCTGGACTGTTGATGTGTTCCTCTACTTCCTCCTCTGTTTGAGTCATATTCTGTGAGTGTGTTGTCTGGTCATTGAAATTCATTGAATACAGGGTTGAATCACTGACTCCCTGTTCTTCTGTTGCTGCAGTGACCGAATTATGGCTTGGGATCATGTCAACAGCAGCTTCAGCATTTGAATCTGCTTGTGTTGATAAGGGAATTGGCTTGAAGAATACTCCTGGTTGCACTATCTCATCAGGTAGCTTTCTCTTGTTAATAAAGCCTATTGCAAAAGGAAACTCTCTTTCATTGAAAACATGTCTAGAAATAATAACCTTCCCATTCGTGTTTAAACATTTGTATCCTTTATGAGCATTGTTGTACCCAATGAACACACACTTGTAGTTCTGAATTGAAGTTTGTGTTCATTATAGGGTCTAAGGCGGGGGTAGCAAGCATTGCCAAAAATTCTCAAATGATCATAATCAGGCTGTTTGTCAAATAATTTGTAGTAAGGACTAAGTCCTTCTAGGGTAGGAGATGGCAACCTATGACTAAGCTGTGTTGCAGTAATGAAAGCCTCCCACCAGTAAAATAAAGGCATTTTAGCTGGAGCCAAAAGAGTTAACCCTATCTCAACCACATGTCTGTGTTTTCTTTCAGCTCTCCCATTTTGAGCAGAAGTATGGGGACAGGAGTGTCTAAACAGAATCCCAGATTCCTGCATAATTTTATTAAAACTCCTATATTTTCCCCCCAATCACTTTGAACAACTTTAATTTTTCTTTCAAATTGTTTTTCAACAAGTGTCTTGAACTGTATGAACATAAGTAGAGCTTCATCCTTGGTCTTTAAGGGGTATATCCATGTGTACCTATTGTAGTCATCTAGAAATAGGATATAATACCAAAAACTATTCATAGATACAATCGGAGATGGTCCCCAAAGATCTGTGTGTATCAAGTCTAGTGGCTTTAATGCATATTATTTTGACAATTTAAATGGTAGTGAGTGTGATTTGCCAAATTTGCATGATTCACTAAAAGGTAAAGCTCTTTCATTGCTATTGGCAACTCTAAGATTACAATCACCAATAATCTGATCTAGTATTTTTTTTTCATTTGGATGGCCTAGTCTATAGTGCCAAAAACTCTTGCTAAAAACCTCAAGTTCAGGTGCTGAACTATCAGCTTCTTTATCAGCAACAAAAACAAGAGCAGCACTTCCATCCTTCTTGCTGTCAGCTACCTGAAACATACCTCCTTTAGTTGCCTTTCCCTGCAACATTATCTACCCTGTTGCTTGCTCCTTCACACAAACACCATTTGAGTTAAATATCACATTAGCATTATTGTCACAAGCCAATTTGTGCACACTTAGAAGATTCTTCTTATTTTCTGGAGCCTATAAAATATTCTTAAGTTTAATTTTCCTCTTAGAAATATTCTGAACTGTAGATGAACCATTTTCTCAACTCTTAGCTTATATCCATCACCAAAAACAATATTCATCTTACTTGAGGGGTTGGTTGTGATTTCTAGCTTGGCCAAGTCCTTGGTGACATGGATGGTGGCTTCACTATCCAGATACCAAGAATCATCTCCCATAGTCTCAAGTATGGCCTAGTAGGCAGCATCGAAGTCACTGTAGGAGCCTTGCGATTTGTTGTTTTCAGTTCCCCTCTTGCTAGGTTTCATAAAGCTTCTGTCAAGGCGATAAAAAGCATGTATGTCTATCATGTGTCCAGGTTTTTCACAAAGTTGACACTCCTTGTAATCATCATTGTTAATGCTGTTGTAGCTATAAAATCTTCCACAGCCTCTGTTGTTATGAGATCTGCCACGGCCTCTTCTTCCTCTACTTTCTCTCCCTATCCAGTTGTTTCTGGGAGTGTAGGTTTCTTCAAATTTTGCATAGTTAACAAGATTGTTACCTCAAGATAATTGTGATAACTAATTTAGTTGTTCCATCCTGCTTTCATAGGTGTACAAAGAAGATTTCAACTCTATCCAAGTGAGATCATTAACACAGTTTGACAGCTGGACCACAATAGGGTTGTAATCAGCATCAAATCCAGCTAAGGCCTGAATAATGAGATCTAGAAGTTCCATTGAGCTACCAGCAAGAGTGAGCTGTTCACTCAGACCTTTCAGCTTGGCAAGGTAATCATGCATACTCATAGAACCTTTCCTTATGCACTGTAGCTCAGATTTTAACATTAGAAGCCTGGACTTGACTGAGCACCTGCTATTTGCTTGGCTGCAGACCATAGCCCAGCTGAAGTGAACACTCTAGTCATCTCAGATGAGATTTCAAGGCTCATAGTGTTGAGGAGCCATCCAAAGAGAATCTGATCAGCTGATTCCCATTCTTCAAAGTCATGATTAATTTTGGTAACCTCATTCTCCTTAATAAATTGAGGGGGCAGACTTTAGATCCATTAATGAATCCTTCTAACTTCTAGCCCTTTATGATAAGCAGCACATGCATCAACCATATGGAATAATTTGTTCTGTCCAGCTTGACAGAATAGACCTGGGGAAGGGCAGAATGCTTTTCTATCAACTTGGCCATGAAGGAACCAGACACGGTGGAGCCAGTGGAGACAGAGGAAGAAGAGACAGAAGAATTTGCAGGTGATGTCATGGCTGCTAGCCTTTCAACTCTGATACCAAGAGAAAATGTAGACTATAATATTGTGTAAAGGCGTGAATCAGCCTGTAGGGTTACTATTCATTATATAGGTAGGGTGAAAACCCTAAAATACATAATAGAGTGACATGTGTATGTGGATTGTACAAGAAGGAAGGTCCTAGAATAATAGAATTAGGACTTGGGTTGTAATAGACAAAGTGGACTTTCTTTTAGTGGGCCTATTGCTCTAGGCTTTTCTTTAACAAGTCAAAGGTTTTATGTTTTACCAGTTGGAATGTGTTGGGCCTGTTTGGTTTTATTTATTTATTTGCCAATGCCTATTTGGTTTTATAGAAAGGAATATAAGCTGAAATTTAGTTAGAATGTGAATTAAGTTACTTAAGTTTCATTGCTGGATATATCCATAATGCCAATGTAAATGTTATTCAAACTTCCATTGCAAAACTCTTCAACTTATTTTTTGTTCCTTTTAATGATGCAAGTTTACAACATAAACTATATTGGGTGTCCTGATCAGATAACTCTATGGTTCAAATTCAAAAATTCAGGGATGAATTGAGTCGATTTGTTGCTGATAAACGAAGCCTAAAATGCCTCAAGATGGAAGGTTGTCATAATCTGGGGGGTTTTGTTCTGTGTTCTTCTAGTCTTTCAACACTTTGGCTATCGGATCTCCATTCTCTTTCTAAGATGGTGATTACCTTTCCTTTCTAACTTAGTTTTTAAAGATGTGATCATTCTCAACATATGAAATTATCTTGTCTTTGGGATAAACTGTTCTGTGATCGCTAACAGTAACATCGAACTGGCAGGTATTTAACTGTCCCCACCTGAGAGAGATATCATTGGAATTTTCTCGACAAGAAAATGAAGCTACTGATATCATTGCTATGATTGAAAATTTGGGACGAACTTGCCCAAGGTTGCAAAACATACATATCGCTTCATTGCGGCTTTCTAATGCTGCTGTGCTTGCCCTCACAGCTGCTCAGTTGAGGTTTGTCAAAGTCATTCGCTCTGTGACTGTTCTTTCAATTGTAATAAACATCTTATTAAGGTTCATTCAAATAAATTATCCATAATGCTTTGATTTTCTAGATAACTTAATGTGCTATATGCGTTCTTTCAATGAGCTTGGACAATAATACATGTGTTAAAAACACCTTCAGTAACATGACTACAAATTTTCAGGTAAAGACGATAATATTTATCACATTGGAGATAAAATATTTAGTCCATAAAAAATCAAATCAAATTCCAATGTCAAGAAGTCAGTTTGATGTATAGTACAATTCACATCTTTATTAGGCGCATGCACATCCATTTCATAGTTGTGTTTATGTCTGAGGCTTTAAAAGTACGTGAGCTCTTTAAATTTCATGGCGTGTCCATGTCTCTGATTGGGGATTTATCATTTATTGTTGCCTTCAAATTTTATGATGTTTAGTACAAAGGTATTTTAAGGTTTGATGTTAAGGATTTGATTATCCAACTCATATTTTCCAACTTTCCGCACATTGCTTGATTCTGTCCCATAAAAGTTAATACTTAGCGCCCTCATGCTTTAACAAGCCTCATGACGATTGTTCATATACTTCATCATTCAGAGGGTTGCGAATGCTTTCTCTTGTTCTTGGATTTGAAGTTACTGATGCATCTGTTGCCGCAATTGCTTCCAGCTATCCAAATCTAGAATTGCTTGATTTCAGTGGGTAAGTTTATGTCCTTATTCTAATTGTCCGTTTTTTTTTTTGGGATTTTAGAAGATGCTTTTAATTTGGAGACAACTAATATACGTAGCAACTCAGCATAGTGCACAAATATAGTCGAAAGTTAAATAAGTGCATGTATATTAATTTGCTTTTATTACAGATCTAGCATCAGTGACAGTGGAATTGGGATAATCTGTAATGCATTCCCTAAAACATTGTCAAAACTTCTCCTTGCTCTCTGTCCCAACGTGACCTCAAGTAATTGTCCTTCTATATCCTTTATTCCTTCACAAACTCCAATGCTTGCTTGAGTTTCCACCAGCTAATCTGCTGCCCATCGTTTAGGTGGCATTCAGTTTGCTTCAGCTCAATTGCCGCTTCTTGAACTTATGGACTGCGGCATGACCATATGTGATCCTAATTCCGAAAATAAAACTTCTGATGAAAACAACTGCAAATCACGGGAGATATCCAATTCAAATGTTCACCTTGTGAATCAGAAGTTAATTATTAAACATAACCGATTGAAGAAATTAAGTTTATGGGGCTGTTCTGGCTTAGATGTGAGTTTTACCACTCTGAAGAAGCTGCCTATTTTTTCTCAAGCTTCCTAAATGTTAATCTTTATCCTCATTAATGTGCAGGCTCTATATTTAAACTGCCCACAGCTCAATGATCTAAATCTAAACTCTTGTAAAAATTTGCATCCAGGTAGCGATTTGATGTCCCTGTTTTAGATAAATATCAGTTCCTTGTCAAATTCATCTTTTCTGGGGTTTCATAGAAATTTGCTAATTAACCTTGTCATTGTTAAAACTATTCAGAGAGATTGTTGCTTCAATGCCCTAGTTTAGAAAACGTACATGCGTCAGGTTGTCAGGACATGCTAATTGGGGCTATTCAAAGTCAGGTAAAAAAGCAGGTCTGATTATTTTTGTTCTGTACTCTAGTATTCTGCGGGCGCTAAACCCAAATTCGGTTAACTAAACATTGATCTTCATTTTGTTTGTAGGTCTGCAATGCTTTTACGGATATGGAAAGCTTATCACCTTGTAAACGTCTACCTGATGGCTCCAAAAGGGTTAGGGTCCCGCATTTTCTCAGCAGCGAGGTAAAGCTAAAAGAGATTCAGCATGATATAGCGTACTTTCGATTGATTCGTTAGGGGTTTGTTTGTCTAAATGGAAGGGAGGTATTTTGATGAAGGGGAGGGAAAGTGAAGAGAGGGTTTGAGAATAATTTTGTTTTATCTTATTTGGATGGATAAAAATGGATTGGAGGAGAGTGATTTTAATAATGTAAAAAAAAAAGTGATAAACAATATAAAAATATAATCAATAGAAAATAAAATAAACATAAGTTAATATAAAAAATTTTAAAATGTAATATATAAAGGAGAATTAATATTTATTATGTAATAAACAAATTTCACCTATAACTTTTAAAATGTGTGTATTAATTTATTTTTTTTATTAAAAATATGTATGGTGAAAAAAATACAACACAATATAATATTAATAATATATAATATAAATTTAAAAGTAAGACAATTTAAGTATATTAAAAAAAAGTAGAAATTATATACATGTTTATCCATAGAAGCTAAAATATTAATATGTACAAGGAGGTGCAACATCCATGCTGTAACAGGGTGCCGAATCTAGTGTATCTTGTTCATGACTTCTCATTCCCCCTGACCCATAAAAAATGGATTTCAAAATGTCAATATTCTGCAGATGCAGATGTTCTGTTGAATTTGAAACTCACCATATAATTTCATTTTTTTTTACAGTTGCCTCATGACGGGAAGAAGCGGAGGGCTGAGAAAAGACTCTGCAATGTCCACGTCGACTGATTTTACTGATAAATGTTCGATTCTTGTTTGTTGTAGTTTACACTCCAGAGGCTGTATCCCATTGGCGCGGAACAGGTCATATCATACTCTATCCTTTTGAGTTAGGGATTTGTCCCTTAGTATTACCCATTCTATGGCAAACATGTTTGATCATCATAATCAGTTGAGTTATATGGACATTTGATGATTGTCTCATTTTTTCTAATAAAATCTCAGTTTTTTCCCCCATGAAGTTCTTCCAAGTCAACAAGTTGCAATGAGTTTCATTTGGATAGATTGTTGCTAGAGTGAAATTATATTGCAACAACTTTATATTCATGGAAACTGTATTCATGCAAGTATTCCTTTGACAATATAGAAAATGCTTTATAAGGTATCTGGTGTTCGTTTTTTTTTTTTTGAAGTTTCGGGTTATCCTACTCTGATAGTGTGAACTGTGAAGTATCACAAGGCACTGCAATAATCATGCAAGTATGAAATAGTGCATAAAATATGAAGTCTAATGAACTATTAAGACTCGCCGACTACTAGCTTAAAAAGTTACAGGTGTGTGATTTCAGTTCCTGATCTGTGAAATCCTGTTTCTTGTTGAGGCAATTTTTAGTTTTTAAATTTGGATTAAAGGACAATTTTACTCCGAAAGCTTTTATTGAGGGGTAATTTTGTTTTGAAAGTTTAATAAAGGGAACAATTTTGCACTTTCTGTCATTTTAGTTAATTTTGACTCTTGGTTGACTAAATATTATGTTATTTTTGTTAAGGTTTAAATTTGTTGCATAAGTTTTAAATCTAATTTTGAAAAAACATAAAGTAGATCGTATATGAAATGAATTTGCACTTTAACAAAAGAATTTGGATGACACATGGATTGCTGGTATAACATATTTGATCAACTAACGTAGAATTGTTCCATCTTTTATACTTTTGGAAGTAAACTGTTTTTCGGTGGAAATTTACAGGATAAAATTGCCCCTTAACCTTTTATCTAGTCAATTTTGTCTCAGAATTAAATATTATATATCACACTTTTAAAAGGCTAACCAAGCTTCGGTTGTTCAATTGGACAAGGTCAAATTAAAGCATTATTTTAGACTGTTAACTGTATATTTCCTTGGCTGTGCCTTTCAGTTCATTCAAGTGCTAGCTATTGCTTTCATTTATGGTGATTGGGCTTAATATCAAATTATTTAGTAACATTCTCTGGACCACAATATCAATTTTTAATTCAGTGGGTAACATAACAAACATTCAAAAGAGTGGCTGTCATATTTATGTTGGTTACATGAAACTTGTAACGTTCCTGTTGCTTTTACCTTTAATATAATTTGTGGAAATTAAAGGATAATGATCTTGACACACAAGTGATTACCACAACTCTTTCTATCAACAGCCGGACCCTAGCTATCACCAAATTCCATCCATAAATGCCACAAAAAAAAAGATGAGGGACCATTCTGGAATAATTCCTTCATAACCTTGATTCGCAAGTTAATCTATTGCCAATTTGCACTTACTCTAGAAATTTCTGTCAGTATGAAAGAATTGACTCTAGAAATGGAAATGAAGATGGAAAGCCACGGGGAAAAAAAAAAAACCATTTGTGCTAAAAGATCTTCACTCTATTGGAATCAAAATTCATGGGAACCTATCATTTCAGTGGATGGCTCCTTTTCTTTTTGGTGTTTTGGAAATTTATATCTTATGGTAGTTTTGCCCTCATCCCCAAAACTTTACCATTTTGTTTTCCACTCAAGTTTTTTTTTTGTTTTTGTTTTTAATTACATGTAGCTGGATTAAATATGAATTGGGTGCCACATAAGACATTAATTATATTACACGGTGTAGAGGCTGTTGGTTTTTTATGTTTTTTTTAACACACTCTTCTCGCTCACTCTATGGTGTTGCTACTCTCTCTTATCTACTCTACTCTGAGTTCTTTCTCTTCTTCCTCTCTTGATTTAAATTTTGATTCTTTCATGCTTAGGCTTTACAATTCTCCAGATTGTCATTTTTTTCAATTTTTTTTTAGTTCGATGGATGTTCTGTTCCCCCCAAAGTTTAAAAAGTTTCAACATCATTCTAATAGACGTGTCAAGCAAATTTAATATTATAGATGTAGATTCTATTAACTTTTGTTCCAACCTAAAAATTCCAATTTATAAACATAAATTCATTTTCTCTTTCAATTTCAAAATCACAAACAATCATAATATAATAAGTATTAATTCAAAAATTTGTGATGCAAAATCGGTTAGTACTAAGAATGTTCACTAACAAATTGGGCAAGGAAGCAAAATTTAAGTGCGTGTATGGTAGCCAGCCAACAAAGGTTTTTGATTAAGTATATTACTGTGACATACACAATAAAGTACTTGTACTAGTTTCAAAATATTATGACCTCTCTTATTTTTAAGTTTACTATTCTCTTTGATCCTAATTATAAGGTTTAATTGATTCTTTTAAGTAATTTTAAAAAAGTTAATTATATTACTTTAAAACATTAAAATTTATCGTTTTTCTTTGACCTCTCTTTGTTTGACTTATAAATTAATATATATTATAATAAATTATAACATATAATATGATTAAGTAATGTAATTAGCTTTCTTAAAATTCTTTAAAAAAATCAATTAAACTTTATAATTAGAACTAGATTGAGTATTTCCTAATTTCTAATTTTAGATACAAACGCAAAAGGTCGTCTTCATAACCACGAGCATTTTGATTAGGGATTAAAAGTTTGTGATGGTCCAATTAGAGTGATGATAAGATGAAGCCAACTCAAAAGTACTCGTACGCATTATGTTGTTACTGCGCAACATGATATTCCATTAAGAATTTGTGTGATTATTGAATGCAAATTGTAAACATATATTTAATAAGGAAAAATTTAGATCTCTTCAATCACATTTGTTATTTTGTTATTGTTACTTGCTAAGATGCGTGTGTACGTACAGTTGCGTAATGGTAAATTTTTATATAATCTCTTATATTGTAAATTAGAAGTTGTAAAATTTTCATATAGACAAATGTTATTTTATTATTGTTAGTTGTTAAAATTAGGATTCACAAATTTTCAGATGAACACTTGTTTTGTATTCCTTCCTATCTTAATTATAAGAGCCTTGTAGAGAATTTTAAGAAAATCCTAACAAAGCTAATTACATTACTTTAAGATATTAAAGTTTGTCATTTTTCTTCAAATTATGTTGTTTGACTTATGAACTAATATATAATGTAATAAAACACAATATATGATATG
>JBAGKO010000010.1:14849411-14863666 GCA_037177275.1 Acacia concinna
CGTACCCGTGAAAGATAAACGGGCGGGTGGCGGGTCCACCCACGGGGCAGCCCCGCCCGCCCGTTGCTCACCCCTACTCTCACATACACACATGACATTGACATTTATTTATTTATTTATTTTTATTTAAAACAAACACGCACATGTGTGTATGTGAGAGGATGAGGAAAAAGGGATAATGAGAAAATCTTCTCCCTGTTTTATCACCACCTTGTCTAAACTTCAATTCTCCCACTTGTTCCAACAATAGTGAACGGTTCAAGTCTATACCTCAATCTTCACCTTTATGGAACATTGTATTGTGCTTAAAAAATCATGAGCGCTTTACAAACATGACGTAATATTGTTAAGTTAGTACATGTTTCTCCACGCCCATTATATTTAACCCTCTTTTGCCATCAATTATAATTATACCTTGTTTTACCTGTCAACTAAAGTTTATGTGAAAATTCAAGAAGCCGAAAAGGAGGCTTGAGCTAAACGGGAGGCAAAGGAAGTTGATAGATTGAAGGAAATTTGACCGCACATAAACACATACATATATTACATACAAACAAGTCAACATATTAATGAGTTGGCACATTAATTTGGTGGTCAGCAAGTCGGGTTAAAAAGGATGAAATTTCCGGATAAGGATAAACCCGACCCACCAAAATAGCCATGTTAAATAAGCCGACCTGGTAGGCTAGGCTCAATCTAACTTTGAGCGCTCTTAACAAAATGTTGCTAAAGTTTAATGATCAATATTCGGCACACGTGGCTCTCAGAAAGACAATAACTCGTCAACAGTCACCATATTTGCAGACATGTCGCCATTTTGGTCAATAAGGGACCCCATCCTAGCATCAAGAATTGCCAGTTGGGATTTGACCCATGGTGGATTGGACCTGCCTTCTACCCACAGAGCTTCCCCTGTATCTTTATGCTTAAAATCAGGATACTTTGGATTCCTCTGCAAATTATTAGAGAGGATTAAAACCAGGACATAATATTCAGTACTGGATAGTCAACAAATATGGAGGGATCTTTGTTGTACAATAATTCCATTCCAGTGTCCACCCAAAAAAAAAAACAAACAAACAACCAAACATTTCAGAGATCATGAACTATGGATTACACATAGCTATACAAAATGTGAAGCTATCGGTGTTAGTCCAACACTCCAAGCAAGGGATACTTAAAGCTTGCAAAAAATCTTTTTAAACAAATGTGAAGCAACCATCATAATTTATGCCAAGTTCACTGAATCTTAGATACCAGGCAAGACACCAAAATTCAATAATAAACTAAATATAAAAGGAAACAAACAACAAATTTTTTCGGATAATTTTGAGCGTATAATATGCATGACCACATGAATGCAGGAAATGTAGAAAGGTATACGAACACAAGGGCACAGACAGAGCTGGGACATTGAGATGGATTTGCTGCTTTAGGCACAAAAATGGGGAAATCAAGGAAGGCAAGCTGAGAAAGTATAGGTTCGCAGGTGTCATTGGAGAAGTGGATTATAACAGTTGCAATATTCAATAGCCATGAGATAACTAAAAGGTGAAACAAGCACCTGATTCCACAATGAAACAACATTATCACCACATTTTGTATCCTGCACTTGTTTAAAAGTTTAATAATCAATTTACCTTGTTTTTCCTATTGTCCCACCATTCGATAGGATTAGCAAAAAATGCTTGCCATAATTCTTCTGTAGAGCCAGTATTAAGCGCAGCGAAGTTTCCTTTGCTACCTGAAATCATCCAACAGAAAAAGGGGAAGTTATGTAATTACTAAACAGAACCACCACTATAGTTGTTACTTTATCAAATACGAAAGACTTGTCAGACGTCATGGAAATCAGACTGTTGAGTATACAAGACTTGCCAGACATCATGGAATCAGACTCCTGGTCATACGAGGATGATGAAAAGGGGCTCCTTTCAATGAAATTCAGTTGTTGACAGACCACCTGTGCAAGATCCAAAACTTATCTACCAAGGGAAAGGCCAGAAAGATTAACAATAAATTATATATTGGCAATTACAAGACCTTGTAGTAAGTGTTCTGTCTCCCATCATCACTTTCAACTGTATCTGTAACTAAACGACCAGAAACATAAATTTGGTGCCCTTTCTCTAAATGCTGAAAAGCAACATGTGCCAGCTCATCCCAGAATGTCAAATTAATCCTACATTTCAAAGAACACACATTTAATAACGGATTGGACAGGAATTAGCGGCAAAATCACCTCTCACTTCGGTTGAGAGTATTCAACACGCCATCCCTGACATGAAATTTCATTAAAAAAGAGAAAGAGAGAATTTAATAAAATGGAACAAACAACAGGGAATACAATGTGCAGTACCTCAAAGATACACAAGAAAAGCAAAATAATATCAAAACCGTCCTAGTTAAACCCTCTTCTCAAATGGAAGTATATCATCAGTTTACTATTCTACAAACACCAGACACCAAAAATATTAAAATACTATCAAACTGACATCATGAGGAAGTCAGGTGATACTGGATCATACAATTGTAATGGAAATTTTAAGTTCTGATTGCAAGGTTCCACAAGGCCTTTAAACAGCGAGGACATGTCCCCTACAATAATATTGGAGTCAGTAAAACAGAGTCATCTTATGATGATGTCAAGTTGGAACTTGGATCAGTTCATGTACCATTGATCCAGTAATTGTTAGTTAGGAAAATGGCAATAAAGTCCTAAGAATGAAAACTAATAGCAAAATAGTCTCTAGTAACAACTGAGCAGTGACAATTAACAAAATAAGAAGTGGAACTAACAACTTACGGGACCATATTAAGTCTCATCTTTAAGACCTTATTGCCACTAACTTGCGGAGACCGGTCCCATTTTTTGGACCTTATTGCCATTTTCCCTAGTTCAGGAATATCCTTTTTTTAAAAAAAAAATCAAATATAAATACTATAAAAGTACAAATGCGCCCGAAGATTCCTTTTATTTATATCAAGACTAGATTCCCGAGTAACACGACAGACAAATCCGACATCATTCAAGTGCGCCGCGAGCGTTGCTAATAAAATTTCAGAAACCTCATACGGACCTCTCATGTTTCATTCGTCGCGAGAGGTACCATGCGTTCCTTCTCTCTCTCCACGTTATATTCCTCGTGACAACCACCATTTAGAATTTTTTTCCCCCAAAAAAAAAAATCTTCCCATTTAAACTAAATGTTTATTCGGAAATCTACAGACTTCTGCAATGGTTGAGCATAAAGAAACCAAAGCGCAAGCCAACAAAAATCTGCAGTCAAATCGTGCCAAAATCGACGGACTAAAAGGAAGAAACAAAACGAAGCACAAGTCATAGGAAATGCAAATAAAAATACCAGGATGTCTGGGTGGCGTTTTTCCTGACGGCAAGGCGGGTCCAAGCAGTCACTTTGCCCGAAGGAAAGTGCTTAGTTTCAACTGGAGTGGCGACAATGCCTATGAGACTGACGGAGTTGCAAAGCTCTTTATTCCAAGGAATCTCCGATGGCTTAGGGTAGGCCACCGGAAACTGATTGTAGTGGTCACTGCCGTAGGCTTGCTCTTTGAAATCATCCATTGAGCACTTCAAGCGGCTATTCCGCTTCGTTTTGGACTGCTTCCGGCAGCGAGAATATCTGGAAGGCACAGAAGCTAGAGAATGGTTTGAGCATTGGATCCCAGAAGGGGCAGTGAGTCTTGAACTAGGGTTTTGAGGAGTGTAGAGAAAGCTCCTCAAGCTAGTTGATGCTATTGCTTGCTCCAACACAGCCATTACATTGACTGATTGACCAGATCAAATTTAAGCAAACGGGCGCGAAATGAAGAGGATGTTGCTGCTCAAACCAGGAAACGTCGGGTGGATAAAATATCTTGGCGCTGCAAAATGTGGCGGCAGCAAGGAGCATTGGAGCCCCGAAGAATGAAACCACGGGGCCTCATAAATATTGGGCTGCAGATTAAAATGACCCATGGCCCATTAATTTGGGCCTTGTATTTTTGGGCCGATTGCTTCGCGCCTTTTCTTCTTCCCATATCGATTCATAAATTTCTAAGACCATTGAAGAAAAATTAAATAGGAAAAATTTTAGATAAATACCACTTCAATTTATAAAACCCTCAAAGGCCCATTGAATTTCTGAAATGACACTGTAGTCAGTGGGAGGAATCTAGCATTGTCAATTTTCGCTGATGTGACAGCGAAACAGTGGACAAAGGGGAGCTGTCAGTGGGGGCAGAGGCTGACAAGGTGAAAATTGATAACCTTGTCATAAGTTTTGTTATTTACACTATGAGTGAAAGTTAAAATTTTAAGTTGGACACCGATTCCATAAATAACTACATTCATAGTATAAATAACAAAATTCATAATGAAATTACCAACTTCCACTTAGTCAACCCATCTCTATCTCTCTCGCTCCCCCCCTCCCCCCTCCCCCCCTCCGTCCATTAAGTTGGGCTTGCCATCACCAATAGTGTAAAATAACTACACTCATAACTTAAATACCAAAACTTGTTACGAGATTACCAACTTTCACTTGGTCAACCTCTCTCTCCTTTGTTTTCCTGCCAGCTACTATCATATCAAGCAAAATTCAAAATGCCAAATTCCCACCATGGACTATAGTGTCATTTCAAAAATTCAGTGGTCTTTTGAGGGTTTTGGAAATTAAAGTGGTATTTATCTGAAATTTTCCCAATTAAATATGTATTTTGGTTCAATAATTTTATTAACTTTGAGAAATTAAATATAATTATTTTTCATATGAATATATAATTGAGTCATATTTGACCATTGTTAGGCCCAATTAGGAGAAGCTCTCTCAACAGTGTTTTCTACATTCACACAGATCCTATGCTTAATGGGATAATTATGTCATATTTGAGCATTATTGTTGCAAATATATATATATATATATATTCAACATCAATTAAAGGGGTAATGATATATAAATACCATTTGAATTTTAAAATCCAAATCAATGATTTTTCAAAAACTTAAATTGTTAATTATAATATAAGTTTAGTTAATCCCATTACTTTTATAAACAATAGAACTGATTTAGGATTTTAAAATTTAAATCATATTTATATGTTATTCTCCCTTAATTAAATGCAACTTTTTTAATTAATAGTAAAAAAAATAAGCCGCATTATCATGACTTCTATCAATATTGTTTTTGTTTTGGTGATATGTCGATATTGATTTTTAATCTCGAGTTTTCCTAAATTTGGCAACTAAGAGAAGATTAAATGGTCGCTGTTTTCAATATTCCATGGTTCTCATTTCTTAAATAAAGATGATACTACCTTCAGTCCTAATTATAATACTTAATTAAAAATTTGATTCGATCATAAATATAAGACTATTATTCACTTTGTCTCCTATATTTAACCACTCTTTCCTAAATTATCCCTGTCAATACTCCTTAATTATAATTAGACATTACACTGATTCCTAGATTTATAATTTTTTTTAACTATAACTTTCATTAACTAATTTAATTAATATCCTTAACCTTTTCAAAAAAGTCAATTGAGTTTTCTATTTAAGACTATAAGGGGTACAACACTGTGTAGGCTGCAAAGGAGGCAGGGATGGTAAGATTGTCTAACTGGTTCTTTGCCCCGACGGCAAGAAACCATAGGCATGCGGATCTCGCTAGAAGGCTGTAGAAGAAAGCTGAGGGAAAATCAAAAGAAAAGCGTTAAGCTTTATTTTTAAATTCATAACCAGCTAACACGAATGGCAATCAAATTTTAAAAGGAAAACATTCAGCTTTGTTGAATTTTAAAAGATGCCGTAAGTGCAATTATTTTCGGCCTAACGAAAGTGCAACTCTACCCAAAGGATAAAAAGATCTGATATTGACAAATATTAAGATATGAGCTTTACCTAAATGAAGATTCCCTCTCTTGAAAGAGAGATTATTAGTGAAACTTTACCTACACCATATGGTGCGTGTACGTGACTTAACAAAAAGGCTTCATCATTTGGGAGTAGGAATAAAATCATATAGTTACGGTCCCTTTTTTTTTGTTTTTTGACCTGACATATAGCTATAGTCTAAACCATGTCTTGTGTAGCAGGCTAGAATGAGTCACAGCTCACAAGGACCTTTTAACTTTCTGTATATTATTATATATCTCAACTTAAATTGTAAGAATTGGACCAGGGACGACGGGTACAATGATATGATGATATATAAAATAGAGTGGGTGCGTAGAGAGGGAGGGAGCCCCCTGATTGGTGCTTCCATTTTTAATGGTTTATCGCCCAATAATGAGCCAGGAGAATAGAGAAAAGAAGGGTAATTACTTTTGAATAAACAACTCAGGCACACCATAAGCAAACAAAAAGCACCATCATTTTCTGCTGGACTTGCGACACCAAGCATTCTTAAAGTAACCATTATCCATTTCAGCTCTGCATTTTAAGAATCTCTAGAATTACATCATTAATTAATAAAAATATATATTACACACCACTCTAACCTTTTAACTAGGTCCCACAGCCCACTACAAAAACTACGCCCCACTATAAAAGAGCGCTTTCATCATGTTCCACTGCCCCACGCATTCATGCTAAAAAGAAAAGCAAATCACTATTAAATGAACTTTGACAATTTCTTACCCTATAATTGAAATTTGATCAGACAGCGTGGGGTCCACTTATATTTTCCATGGGCATTGACATCGAACCCTGTATTGACAAAAGCTGAAAGAAAAGGCTAAAAAAGAGCTATGGCATCTGACTTTGATTGCAACTTGATGCGAGCCAATGACTACAATTATGGGGGGATTTGGAACAGACAAATTATCTGTGGGTCCCAATACATTAGGTGAGCCACGGATGGGACCGTTGGATCATAAACCCCTATGCCAGCGTTCTATGAAGGAGGGTTAGTTTCTGGCTTGACAATACTGGAGGTGTCTGGTGGTTGTGACTGGTATATTGCTGAAGCCAGAGAGATGGGCATAATGCAAAGGGCCTTTGATTGAAGGAACTGCATAGCAGACCCAACATTTTCCTCCATAAGCTTAGCCACATGTGTTTCTGTGCCATCATTTGACCACTTCTCCCAAGCTGGTTGATTTCTTCCACCTTCACTTCCTTCTTCCTGCTAAATACTAGACTCGTTATCACATGAACTAATAATAAATCTTTGGCAAATCATATTTCTTCAGATTAATTACCTCAACTGATGATAACGGAATGTCAGTTACCAGCGGTGCCACAGCACCAGCTCCGCCCAATCTACTCATGCTCAAAACCTGAAAGACCAGATGATAAACAACTGTCATTAGTAGAAGTTTTCAACTTTCACCAACAAATCCAAGATGATTGGTTGTTTAAATTGGACCCCTCTAAAATGGATGCACCAAATGGCTCTCCATCCAAAGTGGTACCCCACATTTTAGAATGGTTTACGGCCAAGAGTAGTATCCAAATCAATGGTAACAATGGGAAGAGTTAAAATTCATCGATTAGGCAACTTGTGTAACCAGTGAGCGCATGAAATCAGATTATAAGCTGTAGTTCATTATACACAGAGATCAGGTGGTTTGGATAATGTTAACATCAGTGTTAAGACATTAAAACATGAATAAAAAATATGTAAGGAGCACAGGAGCATCTACCTTAACTTGAAGCCTCAAGAACTTGACATAATCCACAATTTCATCTAGCATGGCAGCTCTATCTGTCTGAATAGAGCACACAAAAGCAGTACAACATTAGATTCGTTGGAATCTTGAAAATGATTTTCTAATGAAACCCTACATAGCTGTAACAGAGAAACACAGACACTGCACAGGGAAGCCTTAAAAATTGTAAATCACTTCTCCATTTTTCAATTATAACAATACCTATGTCAGGCATTTCAGTAGAACCACATAAAAATAACAATTTGCTTGATTAGTTTTATTTTCTACATAGTGCGTGCAAAATTTAAAGTGTAGCACGAAAACATAATGGGTATATAGATCAGCGGATTTTATATATAATAGTAGAACACACTCTATAAACATCTGAGCATTCAATAGAAACCATCGCTGCATGTGACATTTTCAGGAATAGTTTAACACAGCTACTGTGCTTGATGAATTTAACTAGTTTACATCCGATCAGTTGTCAAGAGGAATTCCCAAATTTTCCCTCGAATCACTTTGTTTCTATAAAACCACATTCTTCACACATCGAATACTTTGAAGAAAATACTAGAATATCAATTAAATCTGCATAAAAACTTATTGCTGTTGATATTCCCTATTTCTTTTATCATGTAATCTATCATTCATTTCCAAAAAGAATGAAAATAACAGAGATAAAAAATCTATACGTTAACATTTTAAGTTGCATCAAACAATGTCCAAAATTCACATTTGTTAAATGACAGCATTTACTAAATTAAATTCATGCTGAAAAAGTAAGGCAACAAGCTTAGTGGAGAAGAGGAGATGGTTATGCCCAACATAAGTATGCAATAAGACGAAATACTAAACTATCAATCAAATGCACACCCCTAACTGCTATATTTTCAGCACTGCTTTTGTTTTTTTTAATTGTAGCTGACAGTTAATCTCAGTTATATTGATCAGGATATATTCACAAATTGATTAGGAAAAATATAACTTTCTGAACTTTCCTCAATTATCAATTTAGTTATTAAATTTTAACTCAGAAAAACGCATTCCTTATGCTGTTTTAACTCAGAATAACTTAGTACCTATAGTTTCTTGACTCAAAACAACCCAATCCCTACCATGCCTTGACTCAATAAACTGAGATCTGAGTAGTAACAAGTGACAATTCTAGGACTAAATCAATAATTGAAGGAAAGTTCGGGACTGAAAGCAATATTCTCCTAATTTGTCATAAGTCAAGGGCAGCATATGATATTAGATATATCTTCAACTTTTCAGGTCATACATGAAACAAAAAACAGAAACCCTTAGTTTTCTACCATTTACATGCAAAACTCCACCTGATTAAACATTCAAAAAACCAAATTTTCTAATAAAATGTCATGTAGGCAGAAGGGAGAAGTCAGTACCTTATTGACACTAGGAACAAGTTCCTGCAAAGCCCTGATTCTTTCCGCTATTCTTTCTCTGCGCAACTGTTATCCAAAGGTGAAACGAAGAATGAGGAAGCATGAGCATAATAAAGGAATTAGCATTTGTGAATTTTCAACAGTTTATGGCCCTCTATAATTTTAAAGAGCACAGCAATCAACCAATCTTGATTCATGTAAATATTCTGAAGCTCACCCGTTCAGCTATGCTATGTGGATCTGTAGCTTGTCCTCTTCTAGCTCGGACTCTTGGACGCATTGCTGGTGGATGTGGAGCAGCTGGAATGGTAGTAGGCAAGGGTTGACCATGAAAAACCTGCAAAAGGGTTATCTGTCATCAGGACCAATAGCTATTTGATCAACAAGTCCCTCACTCCCTCCCAAGGGATGAGTGGATGCCCAAGAACAATTATAAGAATTTGATTCTTGCACAAAACCAAAAACTTTATCTATGAAAAACCTGCAAAAGGGTTATCTATCATCAGGACCGATAGCTATTTGATCAACAAGTCCCTCACTCCATCCCAAAGGGGGAAGAGTGGATGACCAAGAACAATTATAAGAATTTGATTCTTGTCACAAAACCAAAAACTTAATCTATGGTTAGTCAAAATCAAGTAATCTCCTGTATGATCAACGGATATAAAGATCGTAGGAAATTTATCACCGGCAGAAATTCAAATGCTTAAATAACCCAATCTTCTATTGTGTCATCATCCTGCACAGTTTATATCGCCCCATGGAAACAATGTCACAAGGCTAAAGCTATAATTGGCAAGGGGGTCTTCAACAGTCCAGATCTAACCTTGAATTTGAATTCTAATAAACTGTTCAATTTCTAATAGTTGAACTCCAAGTCCTCTGGGAACAAAAAAATCCACTCCGGGCATCTGATGAAAACTATCTTTAATGTCTACAATCTATATCAAGTTGGCAACAGTAAGTCAGCAAAGATCCAGCCAGCCAATAAATCTTTTAATATGACGGCCAATTCAATCTCTTCTCTGAGATTCAACAATTGCAGAGGAGAAAGCATACCGATACTCGGATGTTAAACCATCAAATGCTTTCTCTGCACCATATAGGAATTATGGGGCCACGTGGTGGTGGCATAACCTGACCAAAAGACGAAACAAGTTGGACACTAAAGAAAGATGCACTTAACTTCGTCTCCCTTGCTGATTTCATTTGCATCAGATTGTAGTCAAGCATAAGATCCCGGCCATCCAGAAATCCCATCATTAAACATCAGTCAAATGCAATTGTATTTATTTCTTCTTCACTAAACAACGATGAATCTAACACGGCTCAGTAGTCAAAATCCAAACTCTTGCGATTAAAGGCTTAGAAACCTTATATTTTCATCCGTGTCATGTCAGCTATTGAACAAAATATGAGATTTGGCTTGACCGAACGAAAAGCCTGTTCACTTTGCTGCAGAACATAACTGTTCTGCCGCATAACAGCATGACGGAAGCTTAACTATGCTGAGATGATGAGTCTGCTCGCGAATACACCGATGGATATGAAAAGGAGAAGGGGAGACTGGGGAATAATCTGCTTTGCAAACTATCTATCTACCATATTCTACTTTTCACTGAAACAAAAAAGCATAAACCATTAAAACGCTAAGCTCGTTTTCAGTTGACGATCATAACTCAAAATCGATAAACAACGTGTCTACGAATTCTCGTGTGAAAATCATTTCATTCATTGCAGCGAATCACTGACCATGCACGCGGAAAAAAAGAATAAAAGCAATAACACTTGTCTTACATTCTTCGCTCTGTTATCAACGATGTCTTCACGAAATCGCTTCCCACTTCCAGAAGCATCCTCGGGCTTCAGAAAACCTCCCTTCCCCTGCTCCAAGCTTAGGCCTAGCTGATACACCGGTGCATGAAAGGCGCCACTGCCGCCACCAGCGCCAACAGAAGTAAGGTGGTCGGCGCCGTCGCCAGAGTTGAGCTGCAGCATCATCGGAGGGGGAGCAGCCGTACCGGCCAGGCCGGAGTCGGCGGAAGCAAAAGTTGGGAGCCCAAGGATTTGTTCGAGGAAGTCGTCGGCGGGGGCGTCAGAAGGATTATTTGCCATGAGTTCGGAGTTGAGCGAGATGAGTCGAGTTGAGAAAACGCGTAGAGGAACGAATACCTATCTACATGAAGGAGAGAGAATTGCTGCAACCTAGAGCTCTGCTTTTTGTTCTTAGTTCTGCTTTTTTTCTACTGGGGAGAAGCCAGTGCTTCTGTGAAAGCTAAGAAGAGACGAGGCCTAGAGTAGGGGCTTTATCCTCGGTTAAAAAAAATTTTGCTCTTTTGTGCCGAAAAAAATGTTTCACTTTGTCTAAAAAGGGGCTTCATTTTGAGTGATTTACATCTATAACCATCCCTTTTTATCTTTCACAAATTAGAGCATCTAAGCTCCCTTTTTTTTTTTTATACAAAAATTTTAAGAAATGGGATATGTTTACCCCCAATCTTAGAGGTATGACTTTAAGTTAGGATGTCTCCCTCAACATTTTGATTAGACAGCAATTAAATAAGCTTTTTTAAGATTAAATCATCTCCTGTTAATGAGAATGTCCAATCTCTTTACTAACTGAATCCAAAGGTGAGAGGTCTTTTCATCTTTTACTTATTATTTAAATCATAAATATAACACTTAGTTAATTTTTACTTAAAAAATAAAAATAATTAATTTATCTTTTTCAGTCTATTTAAAAAAACCAATTATATGAACCAAAAGTAGTATTTTTGTTTGGTCCTTTCTTTCCTTTTTTAGCCAAGTCATTCGGTCCTATCACTTTTGTGATGAATAAAGAATGATATTATTGTGAAATACTTTTGAAAATTATATTGAGTGTATTATTTTCTATTATAGGACATGTTGGGTTGTATAGAAGAGATATGGTGAATTTGTATATTCATTGGCTGTCTATTCCTGACCCGAACTTGAATTGAGTGTTTTGGGTGAACACCTCCTTAATATGATATATTAGTGGTGGCATGGGAGGGAACAATTTTTATGAAGTGACTGGCTAACCATTAACCTGCTATACTAGCATTGATAGGTTGCACCATATCCAGAATATATAAGGAGAAGCAAGATGAATGAATAAGGATAGTGTTTTTTTTATATATATATACAAAGAGTATAGATAGTTTTAATTGTTGAAAGTATCACATATTGTGTTACTGTTAAGATTATTATTATTATTATTATTATTATTATTATTATTATTATCATAATAATTAAACATGATTCTCTGACTTATAATCCTTCTTGTATATATTAAATACATTTTGTTGCTGAGACTTTATAGAATGGGCTGAAATTAAGGAATCTCACTCACGAATAAATTGGGTGGCATCATTCAAGAAAATAACATATGCAACATCGTAAATAGAAGTCCAAAATATCAAAACACACAAATGCACCATCAAACATAACAATTATTCTCATGCCCACTCATTATGACAAAGATATACTCTTACTTGCTTTAGCCATCGCAGACAGGCAATAAATTATCTTCCATCTGTTTGGGTTAAAACACACATATGAAATTTCAAAAAAAAGAAAACCTACAAGCCAAAAGTCAACTATTGGAGCAAGAAAAAGTTATTATTTAGGCAAAAGTCCAGGACATCACACGATTTGAGACAAAACAAACCCTTTAGTTGCATATAAAATTGTCAAATAAACCTTGAGCATTTATCGTGATAACGAACAAGTTTCAAACACTCGAACGACAAAAATATAATGCGTATTCATCAACTTGCACTAACTACTGTAACTCTACTTAGAATTATAAAAACCACAACAAAGCTTTACCTAATCAAAATCAGCACCTATGCTCGTGTCAAAAGCTTGTAAATTCACCTATCCGTACCAAAGTGATCTTTAGGGTCAATTTGGCAAGAAAGAAATGGATGAGAAGGGAAAAGTGATGTTATAAAATTTTAATAAAAATAATATGTAAACTAAAAAAAGTAAGAAAAACTAATAAAAAACTTTAAGGGAAATTCTAGAAAAATATAAGGGAAACAGGTAAAGAACATATCAGAGTTGCGAAATGCGGAAATATGAAATTAGGCCTTATGTGTTTTTTTTGTTGTGAAATTACAAAAATACTACTGAATTTTAACAACACGAGGCTCTTAATTGACAACAATAATATCTCAATTAACAACACCAGCACAACAACTCACAACGTATATAGCGTAATACCTAAATACTTCTGGCGTTATTAATTCAGATATTCTTATTGTGAATTAAGAGTCTCGCGTTGTTAAAATTCAGTGCTATTTCCGTAATTTCATGAAAAAAAGTACAAAAAGCATGATCTGGATTTCTATATTTCGTAGTTCTGATAGGTCCTTTACCTATTTTTCTAATATTTTTTTGGTTTTTCCCAAACTTTAAACCTCACTTCTTCAATTTTTTTTTTTAAAAAAATTTAAACTCATAAAAAATTTCTCCCCTTCCCTCTAAATTTCTCATACCAAATAGCCTCTTAATCTCTAAAAAGACATTGTGTTGAGTCAAATGTAACGCGCAAGAGAGAATACCTTGTTTATTAATTATGATGGGCATAAACGTATAAATGCTACCAAGTCACATATAAATTGTGGCAAGACAAAAAATAAAAGGTTTTCTTAAAAATAAACGATCTATTATTACCATTAAACTTTTTTTAAAATATATATGATACTCGTCGGCATGGTTTTGCATTTGTGTGACGTGTGTAATTTAGTTTATTTTGATTTCCCAAGTGACAAAAGTGACAGCCGCATCATCTTCATTTTATACAAATTAATATTACCTTGTTCTAATTATAAGATTAAATTAACTTTTTTTAAAAGTTAAGGTAGAAAAATAAATTACTTAACTATGTTATACGTTTTGTTTTATTACAGTGTTAAAGTGTAATTTACTCTCTAACATTTTTATGGATAAGCAATTTTAATTCTAACGTTTTTTTTTTCTCAATTTCAATCCCCACGTTATTTATTTAGGACAATTCATATTCTCACTAAACAAATTTGTTAAGTTAACTGTTAAGTGAAGTGTGTTGATCAATTATAAGGCCATGTGACTAATGATGTGAACTAAATAATATGATGTGACATGCCATTTAACTGAAATTAAATTAATTTTTTTTTAAAAAAGAAA
>JBAGKO010000010.1:14863766-14877218 GCA_037177275.1 Acacia concinna
CTCGCGACCTCCGACAATCTTCGCTGAAGACACTAATCTCCGGCCATGTTCTTCAATTCCGGCGACCTTGGAACTCTAAATCTCCTTCTCCACGCGCTCTCTCGTCGATATCTCTCTCTCAATCTCTAATTCACGCCCAGACAAGAATAATCAGTCGAGTTTTAGCTTATGAGGTCCTTTAAATCTCCAAATCCAGTATTACCTGTGAGGCGGTGGTTTAGAGTATTTTATAAGGAAAGTAATAGAGAAGGAACTTGAAAATTACAAATTTTTAAATTAGGTCTGTTCACAAGAATTGATAAAAAAAAATGATGACACTTGATAATCGATTCCCTGGGAAATGCTTCATTTAGGATTTTGCTATTTCAAAATTTGTTTGCAAGAATTCCACGTAAATACCACATAAATTTGTAAAATTTAAAAAGGTATATTAACATTTCAAAAAGACATGGACTAAATTGAGTTTCAAATTTTCGGATGTGAACAGTAGCAGAATTTTCGTTATAAAAGTAATGAAATTACTCATAAAAGTAATAGATTTCGCTACAATTTTCTGATCTCTGTTTTCTCTCTCCCTTTGTCACTATTTATCTGACACTGAAACTGATTAACACATAGTGACAGATGAGAGAGAAATATGCTTATGACAGAGGAGATAGGGGATTTTCGCTATAAGAATAATGAAACTCGTTAGTTTCCGGATCACTTTTCACTTCAGTAAATTTGGAAAACAAAGGAGAGATGAGATTTTTCGCTATAAGAGTAATGATATTATCTATAAGAGTAATGGAGTTCGCTAGTTTCCGGATAACTTTTCTCTTCAAAAAAAAATTAAAAAACCTAATTTGGTCCATGTTATATTAGTGTCTTTTTAAAATGTTAACATATCTTTTTAAATTTTGCAAATTCATATGTTATTTAAATGCTAGTTTCTCAATTTATTTTGTCATTCTCCCTATTTTATATTCACGATATTTTGGACGGAAATTATATTCAGAATTGAATCTACCCTAACTTATACATTCACAAAAAAGTATTCGTCACAAGGGGCAACATTCTACGGAACCAGTTTTGTAGGTACCATGCACTTAACTGATCTGTGCCATTTAAATCTGATCTACATGGTTTAGATTTAATATTTTTAAAAAAATATTAGTTAAAAAATTATTTTTATTTTCTATTCATTAAAATGTTTTTTTAAAAAATAAAAAATAAAAAATTAAAATCTGAACTGTCTGATCAGACAATCCAGCTCCGCCAAACTCTACCATCCTATTCGATGGATAGGCAGGGGAAATGATTCCAAGTTCCAACGTTCTACTACCTTCCAGCAACGTTCTCACGAGTCCAAGTTACGAGTTGCCGCTCGAGCAGCAAATTTCGCTTTGACCTCCTCACTCCCTCTACTGTTTCACTGGGAGCGGAAGGAACTGTCTTTTTTAACCCTCAGGCCGCTCGAGCTCGCCTCTGGTGGAAAGGCCAGACAGATCTTGCTTTCGGCCTCATTTCTAACATCTCACAGGTAGGTTGTCTTTGCTTTCTCTGAATGCCCAATACTGGTATATCGATCAATAACCTCAAATTTAGTTTTCGTCTATTCTTCTCTTATTCGGATAAGTAAGTACAGTGGGAAGTTTTTCACTCATACATGTTATTCGGGCCTTACAAATGCCCTTCATTTGGCTGATTGCTGGGAGAGAATCAGTGGCTGGGGCCAATATTTGGGCGATGACGACTAGGAAGCCCGGACAGAGATTTCCATGCAGCAACATTTCTGTTGGCTGAGACTTGACGGAGAAGAGGAAATCGGCGCCGGAGGTGGCAGTGGTATACGAGTTCGGTGCCGTACTGTTCTCTCCCTCTGTGCAACCAAACGGGTGTGCATGTCCAAAGGAGGCTGATTTTCATTTGCGCTAAAATTTCGCCCAACCAAACGGGTCCCTTCATATCCGTGGTTTTGTTTTGGTTGGTGGATGGCTTGCCTGTTTTTAAGAGATTGACATTAACATTTGTATTCCCAAAAAAAGAAACTTACATTCTTAGTTCCATGAATATTGCATTATTAAACTCTTAATCTAACTTATCTTCTGCTTAAAACAATGTGTAAATCACTCAGTGACAGGCAATCCTTCTTTATGGCCATTGCGTTGAAATCTAGTTTCTCGCCACTGAAGAAATACGAGTTCAATTTCCAGACTTTTTACCCATCCAAGAAATCTATCGTATCATTTAGAAGATTCACCCCAATGGCTGCTGTCAGCACGTCAAAATCTGTTGGGCTCTCCGAAACATTCACCAGACTAAAAAGAGAGGGAAAAGTAAGAACTTTTCCCCCTTACTGCGTATCATGGACTTTTTATATGTCACAAATCAACTAGACTAATTCTGGATTATCAACTTGTTCCTTCATATAATATGCTTATTTATTGATTACTTTCATACATTGATTTGCTATTTTGTCTTCGTCGCAAAGAGATCTTAGTTGGGCACTCTTGGATGTAGGGCTTCCAGAGTTAATTGTATGCTTAGCTAAATATATCTGGGTTTGTTGTTTCTCCCCTTCATCCACTTAGCATTCTGCCTGCCAAGCATGAACCATGCATACTCCTTTCCTGTATTGGAAATCTTTCCGGAGTCATTTTAAAGATACCGGAACATGAACTGAGCTTTTTGACATTTGATTTTCAAGAAATGGTTGACTGCATGTTGGAGTAGCATAAATTTATGAGTGCAGATGAAAGAATTCTGGAGTTTAAAGTTATACCATGGGTCATGTGTAGTGCTGATTCCCTTAAGAGATGATAATTTTTTGTGCACATTGTTGAATCCTGCTCAGAACCAAATTAATAAAAGAAAACGGCTAATTTCATGCACATGTATCACAATGAGAATAAGCAGATAATAAACTGATTTGTCCTGCGCTAATTAACTTACTTTTGGATGTTGCAGTATTACTTCTTAGTCTGCAGCTTAAATGTGGACTAGATAACTTAGTTGACTAGTTTTAGCACTGACACTTTGACCACCTTAATTAAGTATTGCGTTTGATTTATATAAGTTTTAAATCTTTTTGTTTTCAAAATTTCAAATGATTTTGTTCCTCTAAGAAGTCTATTTTTGTCAAGGTGGCTTTTATCCCATACATCACTGCTGGTGATCCTGACCTTTCAATCACCGCAGAAGCACTGAAAGTGCTCGATTCATGTGGCTCTGACATAATTGAGCTTGGCGTTCCATACTCTGATCCTTTGGCAGATGGTCCTATCATCCAGGTTTGAAAGTTTTATGCGCTTTGGTTACTCGTAATGTCCAATTCTCATGCTGATGACTCTCTCTATTCAGGCTGCTGCTACCCGTTCCTTGGCAAGGGGTACCAATTTTGATGCCATTATGTCTATGTTGAAGGAGGTAAAAGTGTTGAAATTTCTTGCTATTCATTAATATTAACGCCTAAACACCTAAACATATTTTCAATCGCTTTCCTGCTACTCTTGTAAATTTCCTTGACTTGTTTGATTTTTCCCTGATAAGATGGCTGTGCAAAACTGCAAATGCTCAAAGTTGTTATGGACCTGTGATTGGACCCTTTATTCAAAGTTATTTGGTCAAATTAGCTTTAGATTCATGTTCAGATGACTATACTGAATTGTTAATTTAACAGGTTGTTCCACAAATGTCTTGTCCAATTGCACTGTTCACTTATTACAACCCTATACTCAAGCGCGGTATTGAAAGTTTTATGTCCACCATTAGCAACGTTGGTGTGCATGGTAAGTCTTCAATAATTGCCTGAAGTTCATTATATCAGTCTGATTAGCCTGTTTATTAAGAGACTCTTGTGCCAGATAATGTGATGAAAACATGAATGAGATCAGGAAAGCAGTTCCAATCTCTTATTTCATGTGCTATGCTTTTGAAGTTTAAAGAGAGGTAGCATAGTACCTTAAGCCTTAAAAGACGTTCTTTATTATTTTAGTGTGCCAAGATTGTGGAGCTGCAGGATTTGGGTAACCTGCACAGGATTAACTGTGCAAATACAATTAGATGCACGATTCTGATTTCTAAAGGATAAAATGGAAATTTTCAGCGTGTTCCTACCTTGTCCTGGTTTGAATTGCTATATGAAGTCAACATAAAGATTTGCCTAGGAAATGAAAATGGAGAAAAAAAAGTAAAATACTTATTGAGCTTTGGGCCACTTGCAAATAGTCCCTCAAACTTAACCTTTCAAAAAAGGCAATTAAATTCTTGAACTTTCATATTTTGGCAGCTAGGTCCTTCAATCTATTACTATTTTTCACTTGCTGATGTTAATTTAGTTGTCATATCAGAGAATCCCGCAATTGTCATGTTACTATGTTAGCATTGGGAATAAACAGAAACCTGCCTCATCAGTTATGGAGATGTTTGTTGTTGCAAGTGATATAACATCAATGAGGGGAAAAAATCTCAGAATCAGGGAAGGGTTTATTTACTGAAATGTGTAACTGCAAGGGCCTAACTTTGAAAGTAGAGGGGCCATTTGCAAGCGAACCGAAGTTCATGGGAGCTTTTTGCATTTTCCTGAACAGAAGCAATTTTTATCTGTCTTTCCAGTTTAGATATTTGAATATTATATTACTTTTCCTTATCTTTTTAGGGCTTGTGGTTCCTGATGTTCCCCTGGAGGAGACAACAGCTTTGAGGATAGAAGCTAAGAAGAATGGGATTGAATTGGTTTGTCTATCTTTCAAACGCTGTCTCACTTTGTTCCTTAATTCCTGATGTGGTGTCTTATATACTTAATCGTTGGTCATAATGTTAGAGATGTAGTGGTAAACTTTTTTTATTGTAGTTTGTAATATGAATGCATGAAATGGAACTCTCGAGTCAAGCAGAATAGAGAAGACTTTACAGTGGTGGCAGAACGATGAACTGCTTGTTATGATCAACCGTACTTTTAATTTTTTTGACTCTACATGTATTTGTTAGTCAATGGTGTTGTTTAAAAACATGCTTCTCTGATGTGATTTAGGTACTGCTCACAACACCCACTACTCCAACAAACCGGATGAAAGCCATTGTTGAAGCTTCAGAGGGATTTGTTTATCTTGTAAGAATCTGTCTCAACTTTCAACCATGGTGCTCTCTTTTCCCCTGTTTCTCCCGTATTTGATATAACTTTGCACCTTCTGAGCCCCACAACACCACAAAATTGAATTTTGCATAATTGACAAATTCAAGGACATAATGTAGTAAAATGGAATTCAAATTCCTTTGCTATTAGATGTATTATTACTTTTATGCAGGCATAAGTCAAAAGTTAGGTAATCTATGGTCTTGTGTCTGAGGCCTTGTCCTCAAGTTCTGTGTTAATTCGGCTTATTTTTGTTTAGGTGAGTTCAGTTGGGGTCACTGGAACTCGAGCATCAGTAAGTGATAAGGTTCAGGCTCTTTTGTGTGATATTAAAGAGGTAATCTTTGTCTTGAGATTTATAGTCTTTTTCAGAAGCAGAATTTCTTGTCATCTTTCATTATGGCTAAACCCTTTATTGACTACCTTTATTTTCTTTTTCAGGCAACAACGAAGCCTGTGGCAGTTGGTTTTGGCATATCAAAACCAGAGCATGTGAAACTGGTTTGTTCTTTGCCCATAACTTTTGGTGCTTCTATCTTGATGTAGTTACTTAATACTGAGTCACGTAATATGGTTTGATACAGATAGCGGGGTGGGGAGCTGATGGGGTGATTGTTGGCAGTGCTATGGTGAAGTTGTTGGGTGAGGCCAAATCTCCTCAGGAAGGGTTGAAAGAACTAGGAAACTTCACCAAGTCGTTAAAATCTGCACTTCCATGAGGACAAGTTGATGAGCTTGAATATGATTCATCTTCTTGACATGTCTGAACTACCCCAATTGCATTCCTTAGTGTTCCATCTTTTACCTTGGACATAATAATTTAGCCTCTATGATCTTAATGTACCTTGACAATAATATGAACGCTGACAAGATTATTTTATTTTCGACCTGTTAAGCATAACCACAAAGCTGCCTAGTAACTAAGCTCATTGGTGGTATTTAGGATAACAACACGTCGTGAATACAATATATCATCTTGTCCCCCTTTTTCAAAGGTAATGTTGAATTTTTAACTCGTTTTTAACTCAATGTGGCTTCAGAACTGTTGAGTCATCAAAAAATGAATACGAGATATGCAAATGCCATTGTGGTAAGACACACACACACACCATATTTGTGAGGAAGAGGATGGAAGGCTTTGCCGTATATGGCAAGGTCACGAACCCATGTGTTCATTTTTATTTTTTGAATGCTTAATAAAAAGTACGAACCCATGTGTTCATTTTTATTTTTTGAATGCTTAATAAAAAGTTATGTTTCAGCCGTGTCACAAAATTAATAACAAACGCAATTAAGGTTCTCAGCAAGGTTGAACCAGAAACGAAAATGAATAATATATTGTGCGCAGCATGAGAGGGAAGGGGAGAGAGAGAGACAAATATTTGCGCTAGTACATAAGGTAGTGCATCAGACTTGAGAAAAAAAAGGAAAAGAAAATGAATTGATCATCCAACCATTTTGCTTGATCTCAGATCAAGTAATCACCATAAGGCTGGATTTACTCACTGGGCTACGGAGTGAAGCCTTCAATGTACAGCAAACAGGAACGTGCATAAAATTACTGAGTTTGAAACAATCATTCCCACCAATAAGTTTCTAACAGCAGTCATATGCTTAACGTCTCCCAGACGCCACAGATTCAGTAGAGAATAAATATTTCACTCGTGAAAGAACTGAATCATGGGCAGGATCATAAGGATGGTCTTTAGAAGGAATCTCCAATATAGCAGGAACAGGCTTGTTATAGCTGTCAACTAGAAACCTTATCATGTTTGCAACCTGGTTAGTTGATAACATTATTAGATCCCCCATGTGACACCAAAAACTACCGAGTATGGAAAACAGAAGTTCATTGTAAATCGCAATAACAAAATTCCAAGACCAGATTGCATGAAACACAACTTCATTGAATGGTCATGAATGAAATCAGTGGTCAGTAGTATGAGACGGACTTGTCATATTAATTGTACCGGATCATAGATATAAAAATTTCACATGACTGAAGATCATAATATCTGCAATGCTAAATGAATCAGAAACTCCAGCTCAAAATAATGCTATATTGCAGAGGGGAAACCAATAATATGAATAAGAATGCTTAGGCAGAGTTGAGATCAGTACACTATTGAGAAAGAACTATATACCATTTGGATAAGACCTTTTTCTTGATAATGACACGGTTAAGGAACTTTGGCATCTAGCAATATGCTCAAACATGTTTACTTCAGCAAAATGGGCAGTCACAAGTTTTTGCAATATTAGATATGCTTAATACCCTTAGCAATTCTTTTTCAGGTAGTAATGTAAAAGTCCTACGATATGAAAAAAACCTTACATATTGGCTAATCAGCACAATTGCAATATCTTCCCTTGTTGTGAACTCTTTGAATGCATCTTCTATTTGTTTGACAGTGGTTTCTACAAAGGCAACACAAGATATAAAACATGAGCATGTTCAACATATGTTCAAAGCAAATATGTCAATATAAAATATAAAATCTATAGCAAATTTCGTAGTGAATGATATAACTTATTTTTCAGATTCTGAACAATGCCCAGGGCCCATCTAGTTAGACATTAAAACAGATGACAATAGCAGCCAGCATCATCATGCAAATATGCAATCTTCGGCAAACTGCATGGTAAATAATCAAACCGTTCACTTCCAGTGACAGCTATTCAATGGATATCCAGCCTTGCAACGAGAGGTGAAAGGACATCTAGAAATTTATCACAGATTCATGTAGGAGGGTGTATGCCAAAACTTCTGACAATTGACATCTTCAACAACTTTCAAATCACTAAAAGAATTGTGATGTGTATGTTTGCATGTGCGTGAGTGTGTGAGAGAGAGGGTCAATATGGTGTTTGAGATAAAATGGAGTTATTCCACTGTCCTAACATTATTTTTAAAAAAGAAATGCTGTAAAGAGAGTGAAATTTGTCGCACTTTTTGAGAGACAAATTTCAGAGGCATACTTGAGTCCACAATAAGGTAGTTTGTCTTCCTACGCAAGTCAACATTGCCCACCCCAGCCAGCAACAATCCAACAACAGTGTCCTGGGTTAAAATCAATTCACTTGCTGTAAGAGTTCAGTATGTTTTAAATATTTGTAAGAAAAACATAACTTGGATCAGAAATAAAACAACACAATGGAGAATTTATAGAACATATCAACAATTTCTTAGCAGTAGTCTAGGATAATATATGATAATTTACATCCCATACAGCCATATCAAATAAACATATTTCCTATCTACATGTAGACTTGAAATAACGTTCTTCAACATTGTCATATACAGTCAATTAATACGCATACTTTATTATGAGGATATGTAAATTAAAGTTCATGAACTAAACTGAGGTTTAATGGTATTTTATCGCATCAGCATTTATCACTTCTGCACTGGGCCGCCAGCCACTTAAACTACTGAAGAGTATATGGATAACACACCACATGAACTACTAAACCTTTCACAAGACACAGACATGTCACGAGACCAAGACAATATAAACAATAATTTATGCTCTACTGCTCTTACCTCATCTGCAATCATTGCAATGAGCGCAGAATTTCTTGAAGGAATCTGAACTCTGTCGGCCATTAGTATGAAAATGGTGCTAAACTATATAGAGGAAGGCAAAACAGAAAAATGAAAAGAGACCATTAGTTAATTAGCCACTACAATTCCAGAATATAGATTGTGTAACTATAAAATGAAACACATGAATTTGATTTCTGTATACAAGGGCAAATTTAAACCATATAAATGGATTAAATAACAACTTGAAACTAGTTTACAACTAAAATAAATACAGTACTAGAAAGTTTTTTCAATTTTTTCTCTATCTCTTAGGTAGAAAAGTGCGCTTGCCACAATTTTTGTGAAAAAGGGATTCACAAATATCAAGGAAAAAACCAGAACTCAAAAGGAAAGTAATTGACTTGATCTATGTCTGTACTTAGAAGGGTTCATTCTGAAACAAAATCCTACCAAAATAAACAGACACAACCGTAGATCTACGATCAAACATCACTTAATCAGATGCTTAGCCATCAACAAAGAGTTCAATTATGTAAAATTAAACTACCGTACATTCTTCTTAATCAAGAGTAGATTCAAATCAAACGAAATACCGCAAGGACTTTTTACAAAAAGTAAAAACAGTTTGAACAAGATACATATCGTACGTAGAAATTAGATAAAGTGAGCAGCGCATAAATAAAATTAGGTAAGCATTTACCAATAGTTAGGATTTGGGGTGATGACGTTGAATAGATGGAAGTTGATCGATCCAATCGACCTTGTCCACAAGCAGGCTTATAAAATTAGTGATGGCGCTCGAACAGGGGGTAATGCACCGGGAGCTCATTCGCGCCGAGAAACAGCGTTATATGTGATTTTTTGCACCCCCATTGTTTTTGGCCAACGTTGTCTGTGAAATGTGAATTGCTGGTTGAGAGTTGATTTTTATCTTTCTTTAGTGAATCATGGATTTTTATCATAAAAAAGGAGAGTATAATCATAGATTTTATATATTCAGTATATATATACACGGAAGCAAAATTTAGATGGGTCATAAAATTTTGAATTAAAGTATTTTTTATAATAAAAAATATAAATATATAAAGGAGGTGGTAGATCAGATCTCCACGTGGATAAATTAAAGGTTATTAATTTTTAATTTTTTTGCCTGCGTTATTAATTTTTAAGAATACATATTAATAAATAATTATTTATAGATTATTAAAAACGTTATGTATATTAATGGAGTGTTCGTTAAAATAAATTAAACATTTATAGATGAGGAATGATATTGGATCATTGACTCTATTAGTTTATATTTTACATCAAAGTGTATGATCGTTTAGGGAGAATTTCTCAAAGAGACATCCCAGGCTTGATAGTATGTTGTTGGAACGAAAGGAAATTGCTCTGATACTATTATATTATATTATTATCATCATCATCATCATCATTATTATTTTGAATATGATACCATATTATTTTAGAAAATTTTGTCTAAGTATTATGAATAGTAAAAATAAAATACTTTAAAATTTTCAGTTTTAATTATAAGATCTAACTGAAAATGTGATTCAGTTCTAAATATGAGACTTTTATTCAAATTATCTCTTATATCTAACTAATTTTTTTTAAACTACCCATGTCAATACTCCCTTATCTATTTGTAGTTATTAGAATTGAGAAATAATTTTAGAAGATAAAGTCATACTATATCAATTAACTAATTTAATTAATACCATTAATCCCTCTAAAAAAATTAGGGGATTTTATAATTAGATCGGATGGGTATATAAAATAGTTGGGTAGAATTTTCAACGAAACGTTCCAAAATGTCTCATCCAGTCTTATACGGATTTCTGTTATAAATAGGGATGTAACCTATTTATTCTTTCATGTTAGTTCTGTGATGATATTACTAAAGGGAGAGAATGATGGGCAACCTTAGGTTTTTTAAGGTATAAAAAATCGGACCGGTTAAAGAACTGGTCACGGTATAGGTTCAGGGTTTAAAGGGTTCAACCGAGTCAGATTGGGGGTTGAACCGGCCATTGAACCAAATGTATATTAAAATATTATAATTTAGATGTTATTACTAAATACCTAAGTAACAAGTTGATAAATCACTATTTTGTTCTCGTGAATTTTCGCTCAGTTTCATAAAAAAATTAAAAATATTTTTTTTTATGAAACCGAATTGGCTGGTTCGAACGGTCGTTGACCAGGTCGAACCGGTCAATGGTTATATAACCAACCGGACCGGACCAGGGGCCAGTTCTCGGTTGAACCGGCCGGTCCGATCTGGTCTGATTTTTTGTACCGTGGGCTTTTTTGATTGACTTACAACTAAGAGTTTAAAAACAATTTCGAAAGCCATGAGAAGTTAGAGAGTTTCTTTTAAGGGATGTGGTTGATATTGATCTGACTAATTAATTTAGTGAAACTACCATTTATTCTAAAACCAATTATGAACAAGTGTCAAGAATAAGAATATTTTAAAAAGGGGTAGAGAATCCATGTGTTATTTTAGCTATTATTAATTATTAATAGTGAAAAGTAGAGAGTCCCCTCGTATCATGTTATTTTAGCTATTCATATACATCACAATAAACTGAACTTACAAAAAGGATGTGATATTTATAATATTTATCACTAGGTGATGATGGTAGCAAGTTAATTAACCACAAATTTTTTCCATCCTAAAATAGTTAACAACAAATATTTATTAATGTAGGCCTTTAAAATGGTCCTGTAAGCCCAGTCATCCGAATAAGCCCAACGAAAGGGTTTAGCTCAATAAGTCCAAAAAAGTCACGGAAAGTAGTCTATCTAGATAAGATGGACTATTCCAGTAAGGCCTGAAGAACCACCTATCCCAAAAAAATGGAACACATGAATCTCATAGCAAAAAGAAATAGAACGTGAAGGGAGAGGGAGCCAGCTCCCCTTTTGGCCTTTCCCTTCATGGCCTCTCCATAACCCCCAATTTAGAGTAGATCATAAATATTTTTTTTTGGTTTTTTTATGACTAGATTCTACATAAAATGAGTGACATTTTGATATATTATGGGCGAAAAATGAATCTTTTTTCAATTTTTTATGATTTTTCAAAGTTAAAACTCTAAATTAAAAAAAATAATCCTATATTTTTTACATGTAAATCTTTGAAAAATCATAAAAAAAATTGAAAACAGATCCGTTTTTCGCCCATAATATATCAAAATGTCACTTATTTTATGTAGAATCTAGTCATAGAAAAATCACAAAAAAAAAAGAATTTAGGAGCTACCCCAAATTAGGGGTAATGGAGAGGAAAAGGATGAAAAGGTAAGGGAGAGAATCTCTTCCTGTACGCGTGTCCTACGTTAACTATATTGTCGCTCCTTGTGATCGTGTGTGCGTAAATCACGGGATGTCTGAATTAATGGCTTTCTTCAATGGGGACCATACATATGATCCGGTAATAGAGTACAATAAAAACTAAAGCGTTCCAGCAAAAAAGAAAAAAGAAAAATTAAATAGTTGAACGTCTAAAATGTGTTTCTTGATGAATTCCTCACGTCTAAAAATCATATTTTTAAGTTTTATGAGATAAAATTACTCTCACAAATTTATTTTAGAGTATTTAGTTAAGCCTTGTCTAAATGATTTTGTTATGTGAAAACTGTGAGATGAGTTTTATCTCCTGTAAAATAATAATAATAATAATAATTTTTGAACATCTTCCCAAACAAATTGAACATATGTACGCAATTAAAGTTACCAATTGGAAAACGAGGTTCAACGACTGGAAAATCCAACTTAAAATTTATGACTTAAAGAGGGAAAGTGACCCCCTCCCAATAAAAAAAGTGCTTACAATAAAAAAAACCTTAATTTAAAAATAAAAAATTGCAGCTCATCATGTATTAATTAAAAACCAGAAACTGAAACTTGTTCTGCTTTAGATCTGTATTCCGCCATTTCATTTTTGTTCGTTTGAATGCAATAAAATTAATTTCACGTCTTGGTTAGGGGGAAAAAAAATATATTGATGATTCTCCCATGAAATTAAAGAAAGATAATTATTGACGGCAGGATCCTAGTCGTAGATGAACAGTATACTCGTGTACGTATATATGAAAAAGCTTCTGGAAGAATAAAAGCAGCCTCTCAGTTAGTTTCTTTTTAAATATTGGGGAAAAAAAAGATGAAAACTATGCATAAAGAAAACATTTTCAGAAAAATTGAAACTACATATTTCATGTGATAAATACAAAAACATTATATAGAATATACAAAATTTCATAATTCTCGTATATTTTTATAGAGAAAATGGCAATAGGGTCTCAAAGATAAGAGATGTTTATTAAAAAGTTCCCTCAATTTCGTTCCTTACCAAGAGGTCCCAAGGGACTTTTGGGATAATAAGTTGAGAAGAGAAAAGACCCACATACCCCTGTCCTTTTTGTACATGCATGTCAGAGGAGAGAGAAATTCAAAATTCGCGCGGTACTGTTCACTTGGAAATTTTAACAACTTATCAAGCCGTGATGACAACTTCGTAAGCATATTTTGACAACTTCTCAAGATGGGTACTATTCACTCCGTCATAAAAATTTTAGCAACTTATCAGGCCGTGATGATTACTTCATAAGCACATTTTGACAACTTTTTAGGCCGGGTATTGTTCACTCAACCATGTAAATTTTAATAACTTATAAGGTCGTAATGACAACTCCGTAAGCACATTTTGACAACTTGTAATGCATGTTATGACAAGTCCACCTGAACATTTTAACAACTTATGAGGCCATGATGACAACTT
>JBAGKO010000010.1:14898973-14915831 GCA_037177275.1 Acacia concinna
ACCTTTTGGTTAACAACCTCTCTAAAAATATGGTTTTCGATAGAGCACAATGACGTCGTGCGATCCATGTAGCCGACCCCATCTAGTGAGATTAAGGTTTTGTTGTTGTTGTAAAGTTTATATTTAAGAACAGAGGAGGGAGTACCTTTTTTAACGTCATATGTGTGTTTGGGAAGGAGGAAAAGGAATGAAAAGAGATAAGTTAGGCAATATCAGATCTCAAATAGTCTCTGCAGTATGAGTTCAAAAGTGTTCACATTTTGTTGAGAAGTCTAATGAGCAAATCAATTATCAGGCTCAGTCAGCATATTTATTTGCTTCTGTGCATCGAAGGTAACCGTGGAATTCTGCATCAGAAGTTCCTCAACCGCGATTGTGTTGGGAGAAGGAAAATTGAACTTCACTTATTAATAGTTTTTGAACATAAAGCAAGAATAGAATTGAATTGAAATACTCTTGCGTCACTTATTAATCACATCCATGCATTAGTCAATAATCCATAAATGAGTTAAAACCAGTAATGTAATACTTGAAGATATAAGATCCGCTTAATACAGACAGAGGGATAGTATAGCATAAATGTGATAAAACTTTTGAATTTTTCTGCCAAGTTCATTTATTAACGTGATTGAGAAATCGCAGAGAAGGTGTCATCATCTTTCTACCAATTAGTCCATCTGCAATCAGAAATAGGCAAAGCAGAGCACCGCTGATGTAAAAGGACAACAAAACGAGTCCCAGAAAGTTACTGATGCAGTTTCCCTCTTAAACCGACGCAGAGACAATAATGAAGTGTGCAGAAACAGATTGCTTGAAATCCTCACTCTCTATCATAACTCACAAGTGAGCAAAACCCATAGCTGATAGTTTAGGACAACCAAAAGATGGAATAACGTCCGTAAATTCTGTCGATCAGGTGCATTTTTTTTTTCTTTTGTTTGTTTGTTTCAAAAGCACGGCGTCTTATTATCATTGGAAGCAATTTGATCTATGGTTAATGGTTATTATGTTATGACTTGGCCATTTCTTATATTAGCTTAGTCAATACTCTTCCACTTTGTATATTTTGAACAAAACCCAGAGAGAGAGAGAGAGAGAAACTGAAAAAAATGAAAAGGTATCTAATCTGGGAAAGGGCAAGGAAAGCTTGCTTGAGTTATCAGAAGAGAAGGTATCGATCATGAGTAGCCATCCCTCCTGTCTTGTTCCTCGGCTTCCTTGTTAGCAGCTTGAACGGACTTGAACCACAAATATCCCTGTTTCAATAATAGCAACTTCAATTAGCTCCACCAGTCGACTAATGTCATTCAAGTTGAAAGTGATGAGCTTGATAACAACATTTGCCAGGTCCAAGACTATATTAAAATCGTTAATGCCACAAGCGCACTGTTAATAGTGTCATACATAATAATGATCAAGTAAATTACTGAAGCACTTACCGAGAAAGGAATGCCAGTAAATGTAAAGAATCCAAGCAAGGGAGCATAAAATACACTGTCGGAGCTCAAAACTCCAAAAACTGGCCTTTGGTTCACGTACTCGAATATGGAACCAATCTGCAATTAGAAATCAAACAGAACGAGCATATGAACTAACGATAATCACACAACAAGGGAAACAACAAAAGGACAGAACAACAATATATGCTATAAAATGCAAAAGCTTACGGCGGCAATGGCAGTAATAGCAGAAGCGAGTAGGTAGACATAGAAAGGGACGGCGAACCCTTCTTGGGAAATATTGTTGTTAGCCTCGTCCCGAGCCCAAGGTGGGGGTTCTTCTGAATCTGGTTTAGCCCACGAAGGGATTGTTTCTTCTGACTTGCTTGAATCTGCAGAGCCTTGAGTCACACCCACCACCACAATTCTATTCGACAATTGCTTGTTCTCAAACGCTCGACGGTTCCGAATTCTAGTCCCCAGAAATATCTTCTGTTGTGGAACACCCAACAACGTTGTGTGTTGGGATAATAAACATCCCGTTCCACAGCTAGAAGAGCTAATTATACTTGAATTTGGAGAAAATAAGGTCCTAGACATGGCTTCTGTTCAGATCTTCCCCACTGAAATATGTTGGCTCTTCATTTCCTATGTAAGTGAATGGAAGAGCTCGCCGCTTCATGAAGATGTGGAGCCAATCAACCCTTATCCTCAAATTTGGGCTTTTAGAAGTAGAGGAGCCCATTTGAAAGGATAATTTGGCCAATCAACACTTATAATTTAGGATATATTAATTGAGTTAACTACCATTTCTTATTTTCTATGAATTAGTTGAAGTACCCTATATTGTGAACTGGAGGAAGTATCTTTTCCTTTTCTGCCCTTATTAAATAAATACCTTTATATTCACTATTTATTCTCTCTCATATAGCCATCAATTACACATTCTTATGTTTTTACTCATTATCTTATACATTTTTTTTTAATTTATTCTCTCTCATACTCTTTTTTATAAGTAAAGACACGACATTTTTAACAATATATTGTTTTTAAATAATCTTAACTACATGTGCGTTATCTGCAATTAAAAATAGTATTTATAAAAAGAAGTAGATTGAGTACTCCTCTACTCTTATATATAAGGCACTTTCAACATTTTTGACACAAATTAAGAAAAACCTTAAATCTCAACTCTACCATAAAATTCAACATTTTTCTAACTCTACCCTTATTTAAATACATAATACTAAATAAAAATAAAGTAAACATAATAAGTTAAGGAAAATAGGACAAATTTTTTTTCTCTCTCTTTGCTTTATATATATATATATATATATATATATGACTAGAGGAGTAATGGTTAAAGTAAGTAAATTGGGTATTTTCACTTGTTATATAATTCACCACATTCGAATCAGTTCCACTTAAAATTACTTATTAAATGGATAAGAATCCATATTAGGCTTAAGATGATCTACCTAGTTGTTTATTTTTTATTTTTTGCCGGAAGGATTAATCTAATGTTGGTGGATAAGATTTTATAATAAAGCAGAATTGAAAAACTACTTCAAGTCCTAATTATAGTGTAAAGTTTTGAAGCTCTATATGATCTCAACTCTCAAATATAGAATAAAAATGTGGTGATTAAAATTATTGTCCCAATCATGTGCTCTCGCTTCTTAATTTTTACAGGTTATCAAATCGCGTTTAATTCAAGGATAGCACATTACTATTAGTTTCCGTCAAGGATGAAATTGACAAATCACACATATTTTTACCAATTTTAAAATATCAACTATCAACTACTTCTTAATAGTAGTAAAGCCAATAAATTCTACCATATATTTTATTAAGTTAATTCATTTTAAATTAATTAAAAATAATGATGTCATTCCTAAATCCAAGTTAACTTGTTCAAACCTTGGTTAAGAACAAAAGAACTATTCTTACCACAAAGTGGAAATTATTATTATTATTTACTCTACATCTTTGTTACTTTAAGAAAATCTTATGTACCTGCAAAAAATAATTTTGAACGCAATATATGCTGTTTCTATTAAGTTCTTTTCATGTTATCAAACAATTTAATGTGTTATTTCTTTTATATGTAATATTATATTTTTATTTAATTACCCTGTCACTAGTTCAATCATGGTTAATAATTAAAACGTGACTTATTAAGCATTTGATCTGAGCTTTAAACCATTCTTAAACTTCATTAGTCATTACACAAAACAAGGTGTATAATTTCCTCATAATAATTGAAAATAACTCAACCAAAGGTATTAGAATGGGGCAATGAAGTCTAAATTTAAATGCTTTAAAGTATTTTAATTAATTTTTTAAAAATTCTTTAAAAAATTATAAGTAGTACATATTATGGAGTCATATAAGAACAAACGAGCATCTAAATAACCGAACCAGCTACAACTACAGAATCTACCCCACGACCCATTTGCTATATATTCTTTCCATGCACTCCTTGGTTCTACCAAACACATCCCTGTCCTTATACTCTCTCCAATAGAGCAAGCGCCACAAGCAGAAATGGAAGCCAAGATTCTGACAGCAAGCACAAATCCAGCAGTAACAGCAACACACCGCAAGTTGAAACATAAACCAAGATATTCCTGTGTGGTCGGGGTGTTGACAAGACCTGCAGATGATATTACAGAAGAAACAAGACAAACCATTGTCTACAAAGACAACTGCTTCGATCGCTTGGCCATACGTCATCTTTCTAAGAACGTTCAAGAGGCTTCAGGTTCATTCACCTTCTACCATCCTTTTTTGTATGCAACAACACAAGTTTCATGAATTTGCCTTTTCCACCCCTCATTCATCTTTTACCTTCAATCCCACGCAGGACTCATTAACAGCAAGAGTGGATATGACAGCTTGGTTGAGGCAGCTACAGTGGTTTCTCAGAAATTCAATCCATCTCAGCAACGAGAAATTATCATCCGAGCTCTGGACAGAAGCTTTCCAAGGCCAATACTCTCATTTGTGAGTTCATCACCACTCTTGTCTTTTCCCTGTTATGCCAATTCTCACAGTCAAAGATATTATTAGCATTGGACAAAAATGAAATATAGCGCAGGCATGGTTCTTTTTTATTTTAATCTTCCTGGGAAAAAAAGCACTCTGATTGTCTTTAATGAATACGTTGTTATAACTTATAACCGATTGCAGATAAGAACAGTGATGCCTCCATCTAGATTGGCAAGGGAATATTTTGCCGTCTTCACTACTTTGTTTTTTACTTGGTTGGTCGGGCACTGCGAGGTAAACATCTGATATACCATAGTGTCAATGTTGGCTGGAATTACTCTGATGTCATAATAGGGTTAGAATCTCAATCATAATTAATAGAACCCCTCAAGGAAGCTCATAGGCAGAACAACATGGCACACTACACCTTCCACTTGTGATAACGCTGGAGTTTTATTGGTGATAAGTCTGTTCAAACATATTGAAGCAAATGATTGTGGAAGCTGATTAAGACATTGGAAATCACCGTTGTAACTAGCTAATCAGAAGAAGAGGTGTATGTATATAGACCTGATGCTCAGTAACCTTCATAGTGGTCCTCTTAATGTAGCATCTGGGCAACACAGTATCTAATACAACAAATAAATTATAAATAGATTCTTGCATGGCAGAAGAGTAGTAATGAATAAGATGGACGATAGGGAAGGAAGTCAACTTAGGAGAACTGAAAAGAACTAGGCAAATATCTTCTTTCACTGTTAGAAGCCCACTAATTAGTCTCCACAAGAAGCGTATAATTTCATTGGCACAGCTTGCCCCACTTTGAGTTTTATTAGTACACATGTCACAACTACAGATCATTCAGATAGATTTGATGAATAATATAATTATAGTATTTAATCAAGCTTCACAACACAACATTCTTAACAACAGATATTAACCAACAGAACGGAAGAGATTAACGTGGCTGAGCATAAGGATTTGCAGACTAAGGAAGTGGAAATAGTGAAATCAACTCCATATCATACAAACACATACACAATCATATAACATAATTGACTTTTGGCTTATAAATTATATATAACATGATTGACTTGTATATGCAACTATTCTTTTTTTTTTAAAAATCCAACCTCTGATATTGTGGTAGAATTAGCCTCATTATTATTTTCACTATGAATAAGGTGAGGGAATCAGAGGTCAACGGGATAAGGGAAAAAAATGTTGTCCACATAAAAAAGTGCAGGTAACTCGACCTTTTCTCTTATATTTTAACTACAGATATGTGACACAAGATGGTCCCCAATTCACCAACCTAAGATATGTTCTGGCCAAAAACAATTTGCTTCAATGATGATGCAGCTCCAATATTGTATTCTCTATTCTCATCATGACTACCATGATCATCACCATCAACATTATTGTCAAAACTAAAATGATGATTACTATTTCCATCGCTCCCATCATCTCACCTAAGCAACCTAACAATTTTCTCTTGTTTCAAATTGTTTTTAATAACAATATGAACAGGTTTTTGGAACAGACAAATTGCGTCGGGATGTGCAATAATCTCTGCAAAATGCCATCTCAATCATTTATAAAGGACTCCTTGGGCATGCCAGTCAACATGGTTCCAAGTGAGTATTATCATTCAGCAACTACTTGCATGAGCACAGTTCTATTATTTGACACGGTCTGGCTTGAAGAGTCTCTGTTTAACTTCTCTGCAATGGACTTGTTTTCGAATGATATGGAGAAAAGTAAACAGTCTGATACGCTATGTGTTTGTTTCTCGTACGAAATGCCAATACATTATAACCATTAAAAAAAAGTCACCTATGTTACACCAAAACTAAAACTAAGCAGGAAAGGTTGGCTCTGTTATTCTGAAGTTTCCTTTTATAGTAACTCCCATTTAACATATACCCCCCTCCGGTCCTTTTTATAAGCAACGTATTTTTTCAATTGCAAAAAATGAATTGGTGGTAAAAATTAGTTAAAAATAATAACTGTGTAAAAAATGTCATGTCTTTTTCAAATATACCCTTATTTATGAAAAAATACCCCTATTTATGAAAAAAAATATAGGAGAGAGAATGAATATAAAAATATGAGAGAGAATAAGTGGAAAATGAGAGAGAATTAGTGGTAAGTGGAGGATAATTATTATAAAGGTATCTATTTAATAAGGGTAGAAAAAGAAAAAGGTATTTTAAATTTTGAGACAAGAAAAAAAGCTTACTTATATTAAGGATCGAGCATAAGAGAGAGAAAATTGCTTATAAAGAGAATCAGAGGGAGTAAATAAAAGAAACATTTTTCATCCTTAGAGCATCATAGCATCCACCAAATTGTGGAAGCCAACCTCATAATTTCAACGGAGGGCTCCACTCATATGCCACTAGGGATGCAGAATTGGGATAGAACTCAATTGAGAAACCCTAAAAACATAGCATGCATCTCATCAAGAAATTGATGCCTCAAGGATAGCCATAAACATTTTCGATATGATTAATGGTACCATGTGCCTTTTCTTTGATATATGGTATCTTGCCTCTAATTATTCTTTCATTGTATATCTATCAGTTGCATTCAACAAAAGCATTAAAGTTGCATCATATTCATATATTCATAATGACGTGATTGACATTAGAGAGTATCAGCCACTTCGTTATGAAAAACTACTCCCCTCCCCCCCACCCACACACACAAAAACTTCATGAAAGGACCTCTGATAATAGCAGAGCAGATAAGTTGAATTACTGTGACTATGAAACGAATCCCACCAAAATTTATGAACTTGAAGTGCCTATAAGCAGTCCAAACTTTATCTTTTAACTTGCAGATTTTGATGACATGAGTTGTGAGATGATATTTGGCAAGGATCCTCCAGCATCAACAGATGATCCAGCACTTAAGCAACCATGTTATAAACTATGTACAACTTTATTATACGACCTTTTATGTTGATTTACATTTTCTAATGGAAAAAATTGAAGCACATTAATCATGCAACCTATGCGAGATTAACAAGAAAAAGGCTTATTGTGCCTGATTAGAAAAATACTACCGGAAAACCAAAGTTTTCAGACAAGCTTAAGAAATTAGAGTAGAAGGATGTAAATTATGGCAGGCAGTTGAAACTAACTCATATTCTATGTTCTTATATCATGCAGGCTCGGTAAAGAAGAAGCATGGAATGAACTGCCCCAATTAATGGCGAGGGTATGGAACGAGTAGCTTGTAAATAACATCAATGCATGCTAAATACCAACGGTCACATGTATCTACTCTGTTTCTAAACCTTAGACTCGTTATTTTATGTATTCATGTCAACTTCAAAACTCATTTTGGGAAACCAGACGTGGGCTTCGGTGATTTATTGGTGTGTAGTACATGGAAAGTGCTGTTTCCAAAATTTCAAAAAAGTAGTTGTAAGATGATAGAGCATAATAAATATGAAAAAACTTAAATTTCAATTCATTTCTCCACCATGCGATGGAGATTGGAATTGAGTCCGCGAAGGACATCATCAGCGTTCTTGATCTATAATTGCGAAACCAAATAGTTTTTGCTTTATGAGAAGTATTTTTTGACTTGAGAATTGTTGTAGGCTTTAAGGTCAGCAGCGATAGAACAATGGTGTCTCCCACCTTCTGTGTGGTACCAAAGCTAAGACACATAGGCCATTATTTCTCTCTCATTAAACAGAATAGTTAAGTGCTCCATCCCACTTCAACCCATTAATAGTTCAGCTGAAAGTGGAATAAGAACTTCATGATAATTATTTGAAAATCCTTTTTGGTGTCATCAGAATATGTAAAAGCAAAGCAAGTGGGCAAAAGTATATTTATTTATATCATAGTCAATGAACCTTTCCCAAAAACCTATCCAAGTTTCGTTATAGCACATGAAAGTGGACTAAAAAATTGTTTTAGCCAAGCAACAGCCAACAGGGTACTCGTTTCAACACTAGTGGCCATGTGCTGAAAAGCTCCATCTCTCCACTTTTGCCCCAGATCAGAAGGCGGAGGAAAACTGATCATTTAGACAACAATATAATCAAAATATGGGGTAAAATAATCATAGATTAGAACACCTTGATAATGCAAGTTAGTGTCTAGCATGCATCACAGTGATGTAAGAGCCGTCCTTAATGGCTCGTCCAATATGAAAATTTAAACAAATGGAAGGAGTTTGGAAAGTGGAAGCGCTTGAAAGGTTAAATACCCGTTGTCACTAATTTCTGACATTGCCGACTCAATCGAGTGTTGGGAAGAACGTTCCAGGTGTAAGAAACTCGTCTTCTGTGTTTTCCGCATCCGATTTGTGAACTCGGAGATGACCCAGCGAACGATTACTTTCCCTGTTTCACGATTGGAAATCATATCAGTGAGTTCTTTTTCTGTTTCACGATTGGTACATTCTTCGTTGAATTTACAATTGGCACTAGGGATCTGTGTGTTCATTATAGATCCCCATTTTTCAAAAACAAAATATAAACTTCCAGGTCTTCAATCACAGTTCGGGGGTAAAAAGGAATCAAGTTGAGGGAATCGATGTAACAATAGCATATATTGTGAAGATATGTGCTCAGAGAAGAAAGGTTTTAACCTACTCCTCTGCCGTACCATACAAGTTGCATCCAAATAATGGAATTCAGTCCTCCCCCTATTTAGTCAAAGTAGTTGCCTAAGGGAGGTTTAAACACTACTCTTTTCAGTATATTGATGTTTTTAAATAATCTTAATTTTTTTTAAAATTTAATTATATTATTTAATCATATTATATGTTGTGTTTTATTACATTATATATTAATTCATAAGTCAGTTAACATAATTTTAAAAAAAAAACAAATTTTAATATTTTAAAGTAATATAATTAACTTTTTTAGAATTTTTTTAGATTTCTCTAAATAAGTTAAGGGCCTTTATAATTAGGATCATAGGGAGTAATTAGATCACAAGGTGAGCAGTGATTTCAAATTTCACTTTATTCAGAAAAATCCTTAAGGAGACATCATTGTGAGGCTCTAATTCGGATTAGGTGAATGACTGAATGCTTAGTAATAGGATTCAAAATACAAGGATAAAATATGTTTCTATAACTAGGAAGCTATGACCATTACTGTTTTCCCTTCTAATTTTTTTGGTCAAATACAACGAAATCCATGAACGTTCATTAATAATTAAATATGAGAACATTTACAAGTTTATGTTTCGTTAGTACCTTACTTCGTGCATATTCTTGGCACCACCACCTGTAAGTAGCACTTGTAAAAGCACAAGAAACATATAGTTCAAGTCGCGTCTAAAGGTATTATTCTTTGAAGATATTCTGCAACTCTCTAGTAAATCAGAAAGCGGCACTCTCCAGGATAAAACGAACTCTTTCTACATAAAGTACGGTGCCAGAACTATAGGAAGATAACTGTGTAACTCAGAAGAAACAGAGAGGAGAGGAGCTCAGGGTAGAACTAACCTCAAAGCATTGTGACCTCACTCCTCACATTGTCTTTTATAGGCAGAAATCTATGTGACTGTTGAATAGCAATAATAACCATTAAAAACAGTTTAATGACAATTAAAATGAAAGTTACAAAACAAATATTTTATTGTAATTAAATGTAGTAAAACCTTTTAATTGTCATTAAAACTATTAATTAAAATTCCAACGGTTATCTCCAACGTTAAGTTTGTGGACTCCTCTTATCATCATTTTTACTAACTTAAGCTCATATTCAATGGTATACTAGGGTGTTTCTAGTCTTGAGTTATATGAGATTTATTCCTTTGACACACTTACACACAATAACTACAATAGTTTATAACTTGATGCAATATATCCGAGTAATATGTAATTCAATGTTAAAGTAATATATCCATATATATTACGATATTGTAAGTTGTCCATAACATGCACATAAACCATGATATATAAACATAGCAATATATATAAATACAATAAGGGCATTACATTGACAACTTTGTGTGCATGTTTTGACAAGTTTATGAGCAACATTTAACAATTGAATTTACACCATAATATAAAGTAATGGAAATAAGAGTTGGATATAATATTATATCATATCTATATCCAACTTTCTCTATTGAAATTGATTCAATGTTTTTGAAATTGATTAAATGGTCAACTCCATCATCTATAATGTCCACAAATGTAGTTGTGTCAAGTATCATTGTGAACTTCATACGAATTCTATTAATCTCTTTTCCCACCATTTACGATATCATTGTTTTCAACTCTTCATGACTTGTGCCTTCCTTAATTATTCGTGATCTCATTGTACCACCAACATATGTTGTATCATCGCCTTCACTAACTACAAACCTCCCCCAAATATGAGTTAAATATAGCATATTATTCCCAGACGTGCTAGCCATGACTACTGTCAACTTGCAAAATAAAGTTGTTATTAACAACTATCACTGCCTATATTGACAATTATCTTTGCTTCTATTAACAACATTTTTTAACTCAGTACATCAAATGTTCCAATAATACAACCTTCACCTTATGATGATTTAATTCTGACCACTAATGTGAAAAGGACCATAAATTAGTTACAAACATATCAAACTTTTACAACCCATTCGCAAACAACAATAAACCATAATGACAACATTTAACTATCACTTACAGTTGTCATTAACAACTTTATCACATACATTGACAACTATCAGTACACCCATTAATAACACATTTTCCCTTTCACATACCAAGTGTTAAAATGACAACTTTTTACATAATCTTCATGCCTTTGCCCTTCCATTGCATAAGCAGAGCAAGATGAACATCAAAATAGAGCATGCACTTTTCCTACATATAAAGCCTAACCAAGTGTATACAAATCAAGGTGATGAATTTAATGTCCACTTCAATACTCATACACACATCCTTGATAGTTTACAAAGATAAAATGGGACAATAAGGTGATCACTTTAATACCCAAAAACCCACCCCCAAATCAACAGTTGATCTAAAAAGGAGATAGCTTTTTTAGGGGAATAACATCTTAAAATGTTCATATAATCAAGAGAAAATTGTTAGAACCAGTTATCACCCAAATGGGGGTGAGTTGGATGTCCGATAAAACTTATGTACTTTTAAAATCTTTTTACATCTTAATGAATATAATAAATATGAGAATAATGATCCATAAACAAATACTAAATTAATGGAGTAAGGTATGCTGTAAATATAAGAGATAAGAGAAGAAAAGTTGCAAAAAAAGATTTATACTAGTTCAATCATTCATCGACCTACATCCAGTTCTTATGCTCCTTCTGAGATTTCTAATCCACTATCTTCCTTAAGTTTCAACTGGATACTTGAGAACAACTACAGTCCCACAAGTTTAGATGGGCACTTGTGAAGTATTTACAACTCTCTCAGGGTTACTCCCCCTTACACCTTGTAAGGATACGTTTTTTATGATAAGAGATTACAATTAAACTTCTCTTTCAGAAGTGAATGATGAACACTGAAGCACAAATAAAAATATCTCTTTAAAGTATATTACATAATCACTTAGAGACAGAGTATGAGAGATGGAATGTTGGAGTCAAAGTATTAGTATTTTGATATTGTGTGCATGAGCTCTCTTGTTCTCCCATTTTGAATGCTTCTTCTTTTATAGAGAGTGTATATTTGATGACCGTTGGAAATGATGAAGTATCCATTATGCCCTTAAGAAATTTTTCCTTCCCGTTGGAGTTTCGACCCAATATTTGATTTTTGTCATCTTGTGTTTTGATTCCATCTTTGAAGCTTCTAATATGTTCTTAAACACATATGATAACTTGTAGAAGTGATTAGAGTAAGTGGATATTAATAATCATGGGTATATAATTGAATAAAAAATTATAGTTATGAAGTTTTGTTTTTTGATTTTCAAGATTCCTTTTATCACACATTTGCTTGAGGTAACTTGTGTAAAATGTAATAAGTTACTTTTCTCAACATACTTAAGGTTTTCTTTAATCACAGAGAGTTTTGAAATCATTGCTCGAGATTTTCACAAAAGAATATAACCTTGAGGTTTTTAGACTAACTTAAGTTTTGTTCATGTAAACATTTCTAAAACAATGTATAACTTTGAGGTTATAAGATTTACTCAAGGTTTTAGTCTGTAAGACATTTGAGAAATAATGTATAATTTTGAGGTTTTAAATATAACTTGAGGTATCAAGATTTTCCAAAAACACTCTAAGCAACTTGAAAGTTAAAAAGATAATCATTATTTAATAGCATCGACATCAAGGAATTTACTCAAGGTTTCATTGATCTTATTTTGAACAGAAAGGTTTTTGGAACTTAAAATTACACAGCGAGATTTTGCCTTAAAACTTGTTGAACAAAGAGGTTAGGTAAAACCTTGAGGTGTTAAACTTATACTCGAGGTATCAAGATTTTTAAGAAAGAACTAAGATCAACTTGTGTAAAAAGATTCAAAGCACCTTTTAACCTTGAGGTTGAAAAATTCACTTGAGGTTTCATTGAAGCTTGTCTTGGTTAGCAAGGTTTGGATCACATTAAATTACACATGGTTTTGGCAGAAAACTTGCTAGATTAGCGAGATTAGATCAAACCTTGAGGTTCGAGACAAACCTTGAGGTTTTTTGGAACCTCACTTGGTTAGTAAGGTTTTGGCTAAACCTGGCTGTTAGGTGAGGTTTCAAGCAAACCTTGAGTTTGATGTGAAACCTTAATTCCCAGTGAGGATTCTAGCAAACCTGTCTATTTATATATTGATTTATCTTATCATTTTGGATCCAAATCTAGAAAATGACCTATCCCAAAAATATCTTTAAGCCTTCTTTTCAATGCAAAAAAACTCAGCTTCAAATTTATTGTATTCAGGAAGTTATTAATCAAAGAATAATTACTGTTCTGGAACAACCATTTTACCCCAGCGTCTATCTCAAAAATTCAACATTCCCTCATATGATCTTTGTTTGGGTTGGTCTTAGATTTATTGGAAAGCTTTGGAAGTTTAGTTTCATGTCCAAAAAGAATCATCTCAATTGGAGTTTTGGTTTGAGAGCTATTACATAAAAATTGAACATTGTCTGGATTATCTCAAGCAAATTGAGCACCAGCTTTGGAGAAGCATATCTCTTTAAATGAATTTCTTTAAGCTTGTTTTTTATGTCCATGAGTCACATTTTATGTATAGTTTCATATGAAATAAGTTTCAGCTCAATCAAATATCTAGTTGGAAAGATATGTAGCTAAAAGATTGAACATTTATTTTGCTGACCAAAAGCAGAATGTGTGAACATTCTTCAAACCTCGAGGTTACACTCTAACCTTGAGTTTTTGCTTCCAATTGACCACTTCCCTCGAGGTTTCCTTCTAAGGTCAAGGTTTACCTTTCCATGTTGTCATTTTAGCTTCGATTTGAGTCATTCCAACCTTTATTTGATCATAGGACCATATCTAAGAACTTGAATATTGATTTACCCATTAGATCTAGCAAGATCTTCTTTCTTCAAGTTCTTCTCTTCTTCTTCATGATTATTTTTCACAATTTAGCTCAACAAGAAATTCCTTCTTTTCAAGACTTCTCCTCATCTTTGATCTCTTCATTCTTCTCTTGATTATCTTTCAAACCTCAACTTGATATCATCTTCTTTATCTTAACCAATCTATAAGATATTTAACATATATTCAATATAGTAGTTAGTTAATATAAGAGAATAAATACATGATACAAATTTTTTGCTCTTAATATGAGGCATCTATATTTAACATCATCAAAACCAACCAAATAGAATAATGAAGATTAAAGCCTTTTGAACAGTACCTTAGGAGCTGGACTAACTCTTCTCACGTCATCACCTTTAGTGCACGAAATCTGCCTGTGTATGTTCCTTTCTTTTGTCTTTTAGGTCATTAATATTGTGCTAGTATCTGCAATTTGTGACAAACAGTGACAAATGCCATGAAAGGTAGTCCATTTCTAAGGTCTCTGACTGCTGGTCGAACAAGGAAGAGAAAGGTTATGCTTACGAGATGCTGAGAGAGAGAGAGAGGTATGTCTCCGACTACTATCGAAGAGGCAGAGAAGGGTTGTGCTCGTGACACACTGAAAGAGAGAGAGATGCAGATGAGGTAATGGGGTTGACGTGAGAGCGAAGGATTGGAGGAGAGAGAAACAACCTTCATTCATTAAGGGCAATTGGGTAAATTGACATTTAGAATAAATGACAGAAAAGTCCCATGGGACTTCAATGCAAAATACGCGATTTCATGGGACATTTTGATATTATTTTTCCTTAGCTAGGATCTAATCACAAGTTTCTTTTAAAAAATGGATAAAAGTGCTCGATCAATAAATGAAAGCAAATATTTATTAGTTTTTTGTTTTGTGGGCCGCACTTTAATACTTTTTAAAAAACTAGTTAAAAAAAATCTCATCTTCTCTCTTTTTTTACTCCTCTCCCTTTACCATCCTCTCTCTTTTTTCCCCTTTAGACTAAAGCCCTACATTCACATTGGCATTGACTCTCCCTGGCCACACATGGTCCCTATCTTTATATTACCCACTCCCTTCACATGTCCTTCTATAGTCCATCATCAGAACTTTTCCTTTTATTGGTGAAGACATAAATTGATGAATGCGTGCCTTCATTAATGGAGCTAGCATTTTTTCCCCCTTTGATGATAGGTACATTTACACCCCAAGGATTGTATATGGTGTTAGACGCACATGCGAGATACGTAGATGGGTATTTTTGCATCTCCTCATTGAAAATAAGTATTTGAAAATTATTTAAGTGGGTCTCACAAAATAAATGTTTGCTTTATTTAACGGAGTTGACATTTTGGTCCCGTTTTTTAATGTTCATATATATTTTTTGCACCTAAGGATTGTATATAGTGTCAGACGCATATAAGTGAGAATATTTTTGCACTTTCAACCTAAAATTTATTCTCATCAAATTAAAAAGGAGAATGAGCAAAAATATTCATGCTAATTTTTCAAAAGTGCATTTGACACCATATTAAAATCTTGGGTGTAAAAGTACCTATGAAAATTATAAAAGAGACTAAAAATGCCAGAGCCGTTAACCTTCTAAAACGTCCATTTTTTTTTATTGTGAGTCCCACGTGTGTACAGTTGTCCTTCTCATTCTCTTTTTTTATTGCTCAACTCTCCCCCTCTCTTTCTCTTCATTCCCCACTAGTCACTTTTCTCTCTTCTTGGATTTTTCCATTAATTTTTCTAGAAGGTGTCTTAGGTGCATCATGGATGAATGTCACCCTTCACACTCTTTTGTAAGGCACAGTTGCAGCCTGCACACCAAAACAAGAATCAACAATATCTCAAATATATGCATAAAACCTCAATCTCTTTACATATTCATGATTATATTATTTCACCACGAAAGGTGATAAATCCATATCTTCCTTCATTATATTATTAACCAAAGATTACGTTATAGATCAGTTCCAGTTCTAAGTAAATTCAATTGCTTTCATGTCAATGCACAACACCAACTTTGTACAGAAAAAGCTTAAACACACCATAACCATTAGAGGAGATTAGAAGAGATAATCATTTCTCTTGATAGTTCAAGCATTTCTTTAAATCTCCAAAAGCTCAAACTTTCAGTTCCCTAAATTTTCACTCATGTGATGTATATAGTTGTTAAGGTCTATGAATTTTATGATTGCTAAGTAGTGACTAAATTCGTTATTCAGATTTGTCTTACTTGATCAAAAATGAACTTGTGAACGTCTTCTTCAATTAATGAACTATTGGGTGAACGAACAACATAAGCAAAACGAGGATTCTTTATAAAGATATCTACATAAAGGAATAGTAATCCACTCAACTGTGAGGACCAACAAAAGATCACACAAAACACATGCATTTCATATTCTTATTGGGCCAAGTGAATTGGGTAGAAGTAGAACTAAACTATAAATTTTCTATTTTTTGACTTATGGAATGACTACAACATCTATTATCTTAGGGTGAGAAATAAGAAGTCCTTTAAATTCTGTTGGTCTACGTGGTTATAACAGCAAGCTAAGTCATGCAACACATAATTTGTCAAGAAAGTGGATAAAAAAGAAGCAGAGAAGAAGACAATGAAGGAAATTGAATCTAAATTTTAATTAGCCAAAACTGAAGATTGACTTTCTTAATTCTAATTCTAATAAATTGAACCTAAAGACTTTGGTCTTATTAGAGGAGGTTTCAGATATGTGATAGGGTATCATTCTCTAAATAACATACACAATTATTGTGTAACACCTTAACTATAGACCTTCTTTAGGTCACTTAACGTCCTTAAACATATTTCTATTCGCGGAATTTCGTGAATTTTAAAAACTTTTATTTCTTGCTTTCGTTTCCGATGGCACTTTTATTTCTAAAATATTATTTTGATCTTAGT
>JBAGKO010000010.1:14915931-14938922 GCA_037177275.1 Acacia concinna
AATTTCTCTGAAATTAAGCCTTTACTGATTAATTTTTCAGATAGAAATTCATACTTCACACTTTACCCCAAAAATTGTACATAAAATAATAAGATTTTATTCTTATTATTACTTGAAGAATTACCCAAAAAATTGGGATGTTACATATTGGGTGATGTACGAACCTGACTTCTTCTTCATTCTTGTATATGTGTCATGCAACTTCAGCACCTTTAATGGCTTTCTGTTGAGGAGTAAGTTAGAGGAGGTTTTGTTGAAGAATAACTCCATTCCCTCTCTATTATCAACTGCACAATGGTGTTGAGGGTGAAGAGAGAGAAGTAAGAAATAGGGGGGCAAGAGAGAGAGAGAGAGTTGGGTAGCAAAATGAGAGAATGATGAGGACAACTATGCACAAGTGGGACCCACAATCAGAAAAATAATGACTGTTTTAAAAGGTTAACAATTATGACATTTTTATTCTATTTTATAATTTTTATAAGTACTTTTGCACCCAATATTTTAATATGGTGTCAAACACACTCTTGACAAATTAACATGGGTATTTTTGCCCCTTCATCTAATTAAAAAACAATTCTTATTAGCGGCGGATATCTTAGACCTAAAACACTAAAACTTATTGAAATCAAACAAATCTCCATCTATACAATTATATTCCAAGGAGGGTTTGCAGAAGGAACATCGAGTTGGTCGAGATCTTTCTCAACACTTACTAGTGCTTGTCTTGAAGCTATCCACAGGGAAGTAACTAATGTAGAGATAAAAAAATGTTGCGTTTGAGATGGGAGCCATAAAACCCCGAGGCCAGATTATCTTCAAGCTCACTTCTTCCAAACGTAATGGATTATTGTAGGGCCCAAGATATGTCAAGTAGTGCAGGATGTTGTAAGGGAGCCATCAAAGTTGAAAGAGTTCAACCATAACCATATAATCCTTATTCCCAAGATTGACCACCCAAAAAGTATTAAAGATTTTTGTCCGATCTCATTGTGCAATGTAACATATAAGATTGTTAGCAAGATGTTGGCCAACTAATGCGGATTCATTGGCAGAAGGCAAATTTGTCAAAACATCATCATTGCTCAAGAGGCAATTCACACTATGCAAACAAAGAGGGGAGGGAAAGGGTATGTTGCAATCAAAGTTGACATGAAAAAAGCATATGATAGACTTGAATGGCAATTCTTGGAGTTCACCCTCAAAAGCATAGGTTTTACCGATTCCTTTGTAACCTTCCTATTGAGCTATTTGTCATCCTTGACAATGAAAGTAGAATGGAATGGAGTTTTGTCCCAATCCTTTATACCATCGAGATGAGTCCAACTAGTTGACCCACTCAGCCATTATTTGTTTGTGTTAGCCATGGAGAGACTTAGCCAACTTATACAATTTGAAGTTGATGAAGGTAGATGGTGGGCAATGAGTATAAGTAGCCAAGGCACAAAAATATCCCATTTGTTATTTGCGGATGACTTAGTGTTAGGGCATAGAGTAAATCTCCAAAAATTCAAGATGTTTGTCTCCTAAAATATTCATAGAAGTAGTACTAGTTTGTATAGCCAAGATTTAGGTATAAAATTGACTCCAGATCTTGGGAAATATCTTGGTGTGCCATTACTACATAAAAGAGTAGGGAAGATGATGTTTGCTCCTCTCATACAGAAGGTTTGTAAAAAATTATCAACATAGAAAGGAAATTTTTTGAGTACCGTAGGAAGAAGGGTGTTGATCAGGCGAGTCCTTGAATTAATTTTAGCACACCAAATGCAAACCCTACTTATTCTAAAAGGTATCCTCCAAGAGATTAAAAAATTAAGCCTGATTTCTTTTGGAATCAATATAAAGAGCAAAAAAAGCTCTATCTTATAGCCTGGGATATTATCAAAAGGGAGAAGAAACATGGGGGATAAGGCATTAAAGATCCCCATTGTCAAAACAAGGTGTTTCTTATGAAAATTTGTTGGGGCTTGATCACCCAACCAAATGAGTTATGGTGCAATGCTTGAGATGCAAATACTCTTGTGGGGATGGAAAATATCCAAAGGCTGAGAAAAACATGAGCAATCGGTAAGGATGGAAGCAGGCCAGGCTTCACCTTTAACATGCACAACCTGTTTTACTAGAGAGAGGCCTAAGCCTGGCCTGGACACTGGCCTGACTTGGCTTGAGGCCTGTTAAGTAAGCTTGAAATCTTAAACAGGCTACCTCCTTAAGACAGGCCGAATGGAAATAGGCCTAAATGGCTAAATTACAAAATATAAATAATCCAAAGTACAACATTGAAAATGAAATATTCCAATGAAATTACAAGTTAAAACCAAACACAACATAACAATTCTTTAATATCATACACAAATTAAGATCAAATCAATATAAAGCCACCAGATCTTCACATCAAATCTTCAATATAAATTCTTTTTCTCCCTTGAAAACCTTAAGAAGAACAAGCCAAATGGATGTTAGTATGTTATGAATAACACAATATAATAAGAAATATATATATATATATATATAAAGAAATGATAAATTTGTATGAATGCATATCTATCTTCAAATTTTTAGACCCCCAACATCATCCCCAGTTAGAAAAATGTTGAACTTGAGTCTCCATAAAAGTGCCTGTATGTTATGTTTGAATGAAACCATTTAATCAAATAATTGCTGAGAAGGTTGGTAAGAGGCCAGTATTAGAATTTAATTGCTTTTATCGAGTGCAAAAACTTAACATTCACATTCTGAACCTTGTAGTATTTGGCGTCAATCTCAGTATAAGAAATCTCAGTCATTATAACTTTAATAAGTACATGATAGAATGCATGGTGAACATATATTATCAAAAGTAATGTCTTCAAAAGAAGACTTTCAGGTTTCACTGTCTAAAAATTTGTGGTGAAGAAAATACAAAATGTCAAATAAGTTATATTCTGGATTCTTTCTGAATGTTATGGTACCCTGGTGGACTGTATGGCAATTCATAAATTTTGCAAATAAAGTTAAAGTACTAGAAACAACAATTTTGGAATAAGACACATGGGAAATATCAAAGATCATTCAAACTTTTATATAAAAACTCACGAACGTGTCTAACAAAAATAGGCTTTGTGCTTTTGGTCCTTTGCCTTGAATATATAGATATATTTGAGTTCTTGATTTATATGAGTTAACTAAATAGTTTTGCTAAATTAACCAACACATTAATCACATAAATAAAAGAAAGCAAACAAGGAGCACTAAACAAATCATCCATCAACAGAACACAAATTCCAACAAGAAATAAAAGAAGCAACAAAAGCAAACAAAAATGAAATGCATATGAAGAGTGAATAACAGTCGAGATCTCATCATCTCATTGAGAGAGTCCAAATCTCAACACCAAATACTAACCTAAGCCATTGATTTGATGCTACCATCGCCAAGGAAGAGAGAGTCAAAGTCGGAGTGAAATGAGAGCTTCAATATGTGGTTGTGAGTTTGTGATAGCCGATAGAGACTGGAGAGGACGGTGACTCAGAGTCGGAGAGAGAGTGGAGATCTACAACGGCTGAAGGAAAGAGGAGAAGATAGTGAAAGAGGACGGTAGTTGGTGTCTCAGTGACGGTGAGCATGTTTAGTGTCGCGTGAGGCCGAGATGCAAAAATGAAGACTTCGAGAGCTCAGATCGAAGCATAGAGCTCATATTAAAGCCGTAAGAGAGTGAGAAGGAGAATAAGGGAAGTAGAGAAGGCAATGCTAAATTGGATGGAGAATGAGAGTGAGGGATGAAGACCAGCGACTGGCTGAAGAGGAGAGGAAAGTATTTGGAAATGATTAGGGTTGCGTAATTGAAGAAAGTGAGGGACGAGTGAAAATTGAAATGAAAACTGAAAAGTGAGGTTAGGTATTTACCATTTTGTCCCTTTATTTTTTTTATTAAAGATAAGCTTAATAGGTGCAGGCCGGCTTGATAGGCCTAACAAGCCCAGGCCCAAGCCTATCGGCTAGCCTAGGCCTTGCCTTTTAATCACATTAGGTCCAAAAAAAGGCCTGGGTCTGGCTTTTAGACTAACAGGCTAGGCGACAAGGTGTCTGGCCTGTTTCCACCCCTAGCAATTAGCAACTTAGTCAGGAGTAAGAGCAGTGTATGAAACATTCTTGTAGGGGCTGGGCTGTAGATTGGAAAGTGGCACAACAACAAGGGCATTGACAGAAAGACGGAATATGCTTGAAAGGATGTTAGTTGAATATGTGGACAAGAACACACACTTGTTAGACTAGGAGGCTTTGGTAACTCAATTTGTTAGTCTAAGTGGAGACTGAAATATATAGATGTGGAGATTTTTCTTGCCAAAATGGGTGGTTAGGAAAATAATGGGGATTAAACCACCATAAGGTTCTGCACTAGATGGTTTTCACTAGAGAGTATCGACATATAGTAATTTCTCTATCAAATTGGCCTACAGTTTAGCCTTCCAATCTAGAGTCCATCAACTAATCTGATATGGCAGAAATTCTGGCAATGTGGAATCCCAAAAAGGGCAAAGTTTTTTATGTGGCAAGTGATACATGAGAGGATCCCAACAAATGTTTTGAGAGCATCCAAAATTCCTTTAGTTCAAAAAGAGTCTCCCTTTAAGTGTAATAGTGAGGAATCCATTATTCATATATTGAGAATTGTGAGGATGCCAAAGTAGTGTGGCTGAATTTACTTAACCCTCTATATGTATATGTGTTCTTTAATGCAAATTTGTAGGGCTGGCTAAAGTGGAATATGGCAAGTGGTTCGGGTAATAGATTAATTGCAAAATGGCCTTGGAGCAGAATTTTTAGCCTTGTAGCAGGAATAGGTGTTGTCAGGCTTTTGAAGGACCTGGAGAGGATCCATATGTGTTAGTTAATAGGCTCAAGCATCAATTGAGGGAAGGAGTGGAGAATGGAAGGTTCAAACATTTAGCCTTTTGGGTAGAGGACAGAGTGGACTACTGCCGAAGGGCTATATGCAAGTTGATGTGGACGAATCTGTTGATGAACAAGGTAATGCAGCAGTGAGTGGCATTGTGAGGAATGAAGATGGTGCATGGGTCAAAGGCTTTCAACAACAAATTGGCCCTGTAAGATCTATGAGTGTTGAACTACGTGCAATATATACTGGTTTAAGGGTGTGTAAACAGTATGGATACTCAAAGATCAAGTTGTACTCGGACTCAGTGGAAGTGATCCAACTACTGATGATGGAGTGCAGCTCGGATAACCCTTTTTGGGGGGACATTGGTGAAATGTGATCTTTTTATCTTCTCTGATTGGGACCTAGAAATATTACATGCAAACAGGGAGGCTCTTGCTTGTGTGGACTATCTCGCCAAAGCTGCGAATGGTGTTGGGGAAAATTTCAAGCTCCTACAAGAACCTTCCAATGGATGTATGGAGAAGATGAATCAGGATTTCGGGGATGCATGCATGGGGTTGGTAACCCAGCTTTAGTCATCTATGGCTGAATATTCTAAGTATTACGCTTGCCTTGTTATATTTTTTTTTTAAAAAAAGAGATGACAATGTTAGATAATTACAATTGCAATTCGTAATATGCAACAATTGAGACAATAATCCATTTTAAGTATTTTTCTTCAAGTAAAAAGTATTTTGGGCGAAGGTGCAAAAATACTCATTTATACATCTTGTATGTGTCTGGCACTATATATAATCTTTGAGTGCAAAAAATAACTATAACCAGTTAAAAATAGGGCAAAATGGTAGCTCTCTAATGTCAATTTTGTGGGCCCCATTTTAATAAGTTTTAAATAATTATTTTGAGGGTGCATGTGAAAAAATATCAATCTATATATCCCGCAGATGTGTATAGCACCATATACAATCCTTATGATGCAAAAATACCTATGATCATTATAAAAGAAATTGGGACAAAAATGTTAAGTCTTTTAATGAAGACACACATGATTTAATCTCTTGTTTTTTTTGGGCCTCATGTTAATAATTTTTTGATTTCCAATAAGGTGCAAAAATACTTAGTTTGAAGGGATGTGAAGGTGAAAAAAAAAACAAAAACTCGTATACAATATTATGTGGATAAAAATACTAGCTCTAATAATGAAGTCACAAATTCGTTAATTTATAATTTTGTTGGCCCCACTTTAATAATTCTTTGATTTCTAATAGGGGACAAAAATACTTATAATCAAAGGGAAAAAAATGTAAACTCCACTAATGAAGAACATTTGTTAATTTTCTGACTTCATTAATGAAAAGAAAAGTTTTGATGATGGACTGTTAAAGGGCATTTAAAGGGAGCGGGTAGCACAAAAGTAGCGACAATGTGATTAGCTAGAGTCAATTCATATGTGAATTTATGAATTTAGTTTGGAGGGATAGAAAGAGAAAAAGGTGAGAGAGGGAGAGGTGCAGAAAAAGAGAGGGAATATGAGTTTTTTAAATAATTATTAAAAAAAATTCCACACAAACATAAATTAGTGAATGTTTGTACAAAAATTGTCCCCCTTTTTAATATCGATCATAAATATTTGCACCCTAATGATTGTAAATGCTGTCACCCACACATATTCGATTTGTAGATGGGGTAATTTTACACCTACATCTTAAAATAATTATTTAAAATTTATTAAAATAGAACCTACAAAACAAACGTTAACGTGAATTATCGGAGATTTTTACTCTATTTTTAAATATTTATAAGAATGTTTGCCAAATAGCCAGTATTTCATAGGCAACGCCAAACCGGCGTTTCTTTATCCTAACCGATAAAAAATCTTGTGCTGACGCGGCTAGCGGTGAGAGAAGGAAATGGTATTCTAGCTTGTTTTCTTCCACTCTTCTGCTCCCTCCATGTTTGTGGTTCTCGGGGCTCTTTAGCGTTCCTCTCTCGACAAGCTAGCTCCGGTAAGATAACTTTACGGCTTAGCTTTTTGTGTGTTTTTTTTTTCAAATTTTGGCACAATGATGCCCTTATACGCTCTTCGCACCCTATTTTCCTATCTGTGAACTCAATTTGGTTCAATCTTATTATAATTGTTATTCCTCTCTTGTCAGATTCATTTATGGCTTCAATAATGCTCGGTGGAGCTGAAAATCTTGCGCTCTTAAGTAACAGAAACCCGAATAAGTTAGGTTTTATAGGGTCGGATTTGCACGGGAAGAACTTCCCAAGAGTGGGTTTTGTTAGTTCTGCTAGAGTTCCCAATTATAGGACCATAGCACCTAAGTGTAGTCTCTCGGCTTCGAGGCCAAACTCACAGCCAAGGTTCATACAACACAAGAAAGAGGCTTTTTGGTTCTATAGGTTTCTGTCTATTGTATACGACCATATTATAAATCCTGGGCATTGGACTGAGGACATGAGGGATGATGCACTTGAACCAGCTGATCTCAATAATAGAAATATGATAGTTGTAGATGTTGGCGGCGGCACGGGTTTTACCACATTGGGTATAGTGAAACATGTGGATGCGAAGAATGTTACCATTCTGGACCAATCACCTCATCAACTTGCTAAGGCCAAGCAGAAGGAGCCACTGAAGGAATGCAAAATAATTGAAGGAGATGCTGAGGATCTTCCTTTTCGTACTGATTATGCTGATAGATACGTATCTGCAGGAAGGTAAACTTTGCCAATCTTTCTGATTGATCTTCTTTGAATTGTATGCTACATATTCTTATTGCATTGTATACTATTGCAATTGTCCACATGGAATGAAAGGCACTGAAGTTCTAGACAAGTGCCTCTACTGAAAATATGTTTTTCACCGAGTATGCTTAAGATGCTATTCTGTCATTCAAGTTAGATAGGTAAAATTAGTTATACGTCAGTGTCTAAATCAAGAAGCAGATTGCGTAAGCCATGATATGCTTTCATTTCTCAGTATTGAGTACTGGCCAGATCCACAACGAGGCATCAAGGAAGCATACAGGGTTTTGAAACTTGGCGGCAAAGCATGTTTAATTGGACCGGTTTACCCAACGTTTTGGTTGTCACGCTTCTTTTCTGATGTTTGGATGCTTTTCCCTAAAGAGGAAGAGTACATTGCGTGGTTTGAAAAGGCAGGATTCAAGGATGTTCAACTGAAGAGGATTGGCCCTAAATGGTATCGCGGGGTTCGCCGTCATGGCTTGATTATGGGTTGTTCTGTCACTGGTGTTAAACCTGCATCTGGAGATTCTCCTTTGCAGGTAATTGTCATCTCAGCTTCTCAATTTATGTCTGTTTTCTTTGGGGTTTTGCTTGCAATTTCATTTTACACAGAATCAAAGGCAGTTTATTTGTGCCTCTCTCTGTTTGTCTGTCTCTCCCACACACACGCCCACACACACTCACACACAAATATTCAATGAGGGCATCTGACCAATAGTGTTTATATGTTGAACGTTATGAGATCAAGGCAAATTTTTGGAATCTTATCTATTAAATGGTAATAGTAAGCGGATTGTCAAGATGATGGAGTTGAAAGTAGATGTGCTACAAGAAACTATGAATTAAACTGATGAGATCATGATATTGTGATCCATTCTGCCTTTTTTGTTAGTTTCTTTGGCATATATTCAGGACCTTCAAGCAAGAACTCAAGTTTTTTCATCCTTATTTACCCTCTGAAGGTAGCGTCCTTTAGCTCCAACTTCGATGTCTGGCATTGTCAAATATTTCTCACCTGTATGGTTATAAGGATAAAAGTACCTATCTTTACAGGAAGCAGAGTGATACTCATGTCAATATACTTCTATCAAAAGTCAGGTGTCTGGACTACTGTGACAAATAATAACATTTTTTTACCGCAAACTGTGTCCAATACATCTTAATGATGATATGCAATCTCCCCGCCCCGGGGGGGCCCCAAAAAAACACAAAATACCCTCCGCCTTTTACTTTTTGGTAAAATTGCACTGAGAATAAGATGCTTTGCAATTTTATTGCAGCTTGGTCCAAAGGAAGAAGATGTGAAAAAGCCTGTAAATCCTCTAGTCTTCTTGATGCGTCTGCTTTTGGGTGCCATGGCTGCTACATGGTTTGTATTGGTTCCTATTTACATGTGGCTCAAAGATCAAATTGTTCCCAAAGGTCAGCCCATCTGAGTCCCTGTTAGCAAGGAACCTTGTTATACTTTCAGTGATTCTGGTCACTCAACTTACTACAGTCACATATTAGTCTCGACTAGTTTAGTTTCAGTATTGTCGCATGCTTCTGCAAATCATGTTTCATGTGTATCATATTGGACTCAACAGGGATTATAAACCTTGGAGCTAGGTGAGTAAACTGATAAGCACAATAAATTGATCTCGACTGTCTGTTCGTCTCATGCGTATTTTATATCTTTTCATGTCGCATTTCAATTTAAGGAAAAACAGCTTTTTCGACTTTATTTTCGGTTGATTTTTAGATACCATTCCGACCGTATTTGGGTGGAGGTCATAATAAATATGAACTGGCCGGCATGTTTGAATATGCCCAGGAAAATGTCCGTATCAACTTAGTTTGTCACGTTACCAATTAAAATAAAACTATTAAACTAATATTAGTTATAGTTGGCTGCTCATTTATTTCATATATTTTTAAAATAAATGAACCCTTTAATTAAAATTTTATAAATAATGAAAAAGTGAATCTCAATTAAAATAAAACAGCTAAGTTAATAATAGTTCTAGTTGATTACTCATTTATTTCATTCATTCTTTTTTCTAAAATACATAAACCTTTTAATTAAAATTTTATAAATAATGGAAATGTGAATCTTATAATTTTTTTATTTTTATTTTATTAATATATCAGTTAATTTTTAAGTGTTAAATCATCTCACAAGTTGTGTTTAATTGTTTATTATAAATGATGTGGCAAACTTAGAATCATACAAGAACACTATCTCAGCTACCTCTCTGCTTGCCAAGATCTGGAAAACACATTTTGCCAAACCCTTTGAATTTACAGGTAACAAAATAATGCTTGAAAATAAAGCTCGCTTATGATAAGCACACCGCTCAAGCAGCTTTGCTCTAGGGATCGGACGGGATAATCATTCTCGATCCCAAAAACTTCCATCCCAATTCGGAATGGGGTTTCTCCTTGCTCGGGAGGATTTGAAATTTCTGAAAAGTCCCCCTCCATTTTTTTAAATAAAATTTTCCATTTATTTCCTTTTATTTATTTTATTTTTTTAAATTTTGCCAAATTTTGATAAGAATTAGCCTAATTTTCTATGTTTCTTTTAATCCAATACAGACATATAATTAGACTAATATCATATTGTACCAAATTAGCCCAATACAAATATTTAAAGTGAATTAAAATTACAAATTTATCAATAATTTAATATTCCTAATTTTTTAATGTTATGCTTCATTTGATATTTTAATCATCTTCCTTAATTTCCTCATTTTCTCCCACCCTTGATTATTATTGAAAGAGTATCAATAAATGTAAATTAAAAAAAAAATTGAGAAATGTAAAAATTATGTCTTTCAAGACAAATCAATTTACCAATCATATTTTATATTGAAGACAGGAGAGAGTAACATTTTTATATTTATATCTTATATTGATGATTTTTTTTGGACACCATTTGTAAATGGTTACAAGTTAGGACTAAGATCTTAAGGATGGCATATAATCACAAAATATCCTTCAACAATTGAGCAACATATAAAAATGGTCGATTTGGAAATATGACTATATTTATAACGCTAGGTTATTGCAAGACTTTTTTAATCTTTCCTTGACATCTCCTACAGTCATTTTACCAAAAAAAGGAAGCCAACATCAAGTTTTGGTACCAAATACCCTTCCCTATTCGTGAGCTCGTGTGATGGTATGCATGAGATATGAACGATACAACAATGTTCTATGATTTAGAGCTTGGTATAAACTAAATTTGCTTCTTGACTTCAAAACCGACATAAAATTATAAATACATAACAAATGAACAACTTGGAAGCAGAATTTGTCCAATATACAACATAATATTAAGAAAAAGAAACAGAAACTCAGCCTATTCCATTCCCATCATAATTGGCAGTGTAAAGCAAGAACAGCTTGGAGAAGCCTTTCGCCATGAAAATCCGACAAGCACAGATTGTATCAGCATGAAAATGCCATATCATTCTACCTTGCCCCGGAATCAGGACTGGCCTCTCCATAGGAAACTAATCCCTTCTGTCCAGATGAACTAGATCTAGACCTGCTTGGAGATACAGATGTCCTTTTATCATGGTGCCTAGGCGGGGTAGCATCGGGGGATCTAGAGGGAGACAAATGATCCCTGGAATTGAACCTGGCCCTTCCTCTTTCAGGAGAGTGCTGAACAATTTGAGGGCCAAGACGGGATTTTAATCTATCACTTATTGGAGGTCGCCTGCCATCTGGAGTGGGGCTACGTGTTGGACTCTGGCTGCGACCACGGTCCCTAAAACGGCCATGCACTGGACTGTGAGAGATGCTCCTACTCCTGCTTCTTCTGCTTTGGTATCTGTCAAAATGAATACAACAGAGATGTTTTATCAGTTATACATCAGTAAAATGCTTACTTTATCCATGGCGGAGTAATACAAATATAAAGGTCTAATATTACATATATAATCATAAGGAAAAACTGACCTTGGACGGCTCCTACGCCTTGGGGGGCTTCCATAGCGTCTCTGAGAAGAGCGCTCAGAGTAGTTTCTGTAGCTTGTACGCCTTCAAAGATATATAACAAATAAAATTAGCAAAACAATAAACAACATCCATTCCACAAGTCCAGTCTTGCAAAGTGCAATGGGCTTACCTGTCGAAGTTCCTTCTTATATTTCCATCACCACGGTGATAGGAATGGGATGATTGATCTGGAGATGGAGTACGATATCTGCGTGCAAAGGCATAGCGCTCAGTGAAGCCACGTCCTTTTCTAATACGCTTTGGTTCACCATTTGGTGAAGGGCTTTTTGATAACCCCTGGCTATGTTTGGAGGCAGCATGTTGGCGGGGACTCATCAACAAAGCACCTCCTTGGTTTTGCTCAACTAACTTCCTATTGGGACTCATAGCATCACTTCTTCTAGGACTTGCACCTCTGGTACGATTATGATGTTCACAAAAACTCAATCAGATACGCATTCCGATCTAAGGATGTACTAGACATTAAGTCGAAGAAAAATTAATGCTATTGGTCATCATTAATTAGAAGACAGGAAAGCCAAGAAGTAAAACCTATTGTCCTTAGCATCATCCAAACGAGTGGGTTGCTTAGCAGGTTTACTGAATTTCGCTTCAGTATCATGCCCATTATTCAGAAACTCAGAATTTTCTGGAGACAATTCACCTTCTTCATGTGATTGCTTGTCCTCAGTTCTTCTGACCTTGGAATCTTCCCCTTGATCTGGAGCAGTTCTAAGTAAGCTAGGAGATTGCTTCCCTGTTTCTGTAGCTTTATCAGTTATTAGTTTTAGAGGGTGTTCACAATATAATATTTGAAGTTCATATTCTTTTGTGGGGTCGATTTAGGATAAACAGCAAAATTAAACAAGATAGCATACCTAAATTTCTTTTCTGTTTGTTCTCAGCATGTGTTTGACGACCAGAGACACGGCGATGAGCTTTCTCATCATCAGAATTGCTGTTGCTACCACTAGTACTATCACTTTCAGTATCACTTGAATCTTCTGAGCTCCTAAACCATGGAAATCAATTTAATAAAGGCAGAGATCAGGCAGGTGCTTCATGTAAAAAACTATAACAGACAGGCCATGCTACAGTTTGATTATATCCATACCATCTGGACTTGTGTCTAGATCGTCCATTATGTCGGCTACTCTTTTGCTTTCGTCCATGTCTTCTCTTCTTCCCCTGCTTATGCCTAGATCTTTTCACAGGTTTCCTCTTACGATGTTTACCATAGCTGGAAGAACTTGAGTCAGAAAGCGATGATTCTGACCCTGAATCTGAGTCAGAGTCTGAAGAACCAGAGTCACTATCACTTTCTGAGCTGTATGAATCAGATGTTGAGTATCTCCTCCTCTTCCTCAAATCCTTGGAAGATGTTTTCCTTTTTCCTTTTGATTTTTTCTCAGAACTATCATCAGAAGTTGAGGATTCAACAGATTTTCTCTTTTTACCTAAAAATAGTAGCATTCCATTTGATTAAGAAAAGTATAAAATGCAGAATAACCAAGCTGGGCAAAGGTTAATTAGGACCAAAGAAAAATAAACTAAAGAAAGTTGTATAGTGCATTCATAAACGTTTTTCCTTATCACCAAGTACCTTTCTCTTTCCCAATTTTTGGCTGAATGTTCGCTTCAGTGGTTTCACCGCAATCAATTATTTTAACTGGCCGGACAGGTTTCCCATCTGGTGTCCCGACCAGTTCAATTTTCTTCAGATGATCTAACCCACTAACAACTTTTCCAAAAACAACATGTTTCCTGGAATGTCACATGAAAAAATGATAAGATTACTAATAATCATCTCATCATTTAACAGAGAGAAGATCGACAATCTAATCTCATCAGCACGAGGACAGCAAATACAAGAGGTCAAAGAGAATCTTGTTGAGAAAATTTCAAAAACAACAAACAAAAACAGCCTTACTTGCAAATACAGGGTTAGAGACCCTAACAAGGGTTGCAGGTTTAAAGTGAGTATGGCGCACATGTTAGAAAAACTAACAGTAAAAAACTCATGTAAAGCTTATATACCCATCAAGATGTGGTTGGCGCTTGAAGATAATAAAGAATTGGGAACCATTTGTGTTTGGACCGCCATTAGCCATAGATAGAAGACCGGGTCCATCATGCTTTAGTATAAAATTTTCATCTGCAATGAGGAGGGAATGCATACTTTTAAACGATTAATCATGAAAGCACACCAACAGCATAAATTTTTATTTGAAGTTATTTTCAGAAAAGTGAAAGATAAACGAACTTATTGAAAGAGTAGAGAACAAAATCATAGGATATGAATATTCCTCTAATGGGAACTGAAATTACCAGCAAACTTTCCTCCATATATACTTTCTCCACCAGTGCCTGTAAACAAGTCAAAGGCTGTTGGTTATGAGTCTTGAAAAAGAAATAGCAGTCAATAGGGAATCTGCATTTGCCAAAAGCATACCATTGCCCCTTGAAAAGTCACCGCCCTGTTAGGAAATTGGGGGAAAAAACTGATGAATGATCACATATTTGAAAGAAAGAATAAATAATGTAAGTTCCTCAACCAATGAAGATAGACAATGATTACCCAAATATCAAAAATAAAAATAAATAGAAAGTACAGCAACTGTTACCACTTATATTACGTGACATGATGAATTGGCATCATAAAATTCAACTTTTAAATGTTGAATTGTCTGACAATTCTGGTTTACTTGCGACAAGCAAATACTTAAACATAGTTTAATGCCAAATTACAAATACTTATACATAGTTTTACGCCAAAATAAATCTCCTAAGCTATTTGATGAATAACAGAAGACTCAAAACTTTTAAAAGATATCTGAATGAAAGTGCAACAAGGTAGTACAGTTGACTAAATTAGTCATTCATGATCATGAAAAACTTATTTCAACGACTAATTTACCAAGGGAGGCAGGAAAGCTTACTTGGGCCATGAATCCTTTAATTATACGATGGAAACTGGTTCCTCTGTAATGCAAAGGCTTCCCAGTTGATTTGCCAATGCCTTTCTCACCTTCATATAAAAGCCAGTCAGTTATGATAAATGCATCCTAAATTTTAAACAACAAATTGATGTGAAAGTTTATCATCTTTCTAGAAACCACCTTTGTTAGTTTTGTAAATCTGTAATGCTTCATTATTAACCAAATATGCAGTATTTCTTAACCCAGTATATTATAATTTGCAATTCGCACCAATACAAATTAGGAAATCTCAAACTGAACAAAAACCTAAACCTCTACAAGAAATCTATCATGTTAAAATATCATGCTTGAAAATTTCAGCAGCCACAACTTTCTTTGGATAAAGCCTAAAGGGTTAAACACTCTATCTGTAGCATTTGTGTTGATCAATGCAATTACAGAGATAAAAAACGTACAGCACCTAGAAGATAGTATTTCGTTTCTGTGAAAACGGATGGCTATCTCATGCACTGTTTATTATCAAATTATAGTTTCTGACTAATATCAATTATCAAAGAAAGAGCCTCCCCACCCCTGCCCCTGCTATGGGGGGATATGCTTTCGTGTCAGCAAAATTCCACATGGAACACGTGGAATGTCAAGGGTAAAAATTCAATTAAACACGTTTTGTATTCGTATACATCTACATTCTATTGACAGGGGGCTTTCACGAAGAAGGAAAGTAGGAGGCCCCAATGTAGGGTAGGGCTGGGGATTTGAGCAGGAAATAGATAATCTTCCAACCCCATCGCAAATAGTGACTGCCTCAACAACAGAGAAGATATTCCAACATTTGACATTAATTAAAGGACATGCTCTGCCATCAATAATTCAAAATAAAATATTATAACAGTTACAGAAAATTACTTCTAAAAAATCAAAAGATACCTGTGCAGAGTGTCCGAAAATTTTCAGCTGTCTTAGGAACAATGCTGGCAAAAAGCTGCACCATTACAAGAGGGACATTTACATCAATCTTAAAGATTAGGGGGAAATTTCAAACATGCAAAAGAGTATAGTTCTGCTTTTCTTATTACCTCAATAACAATTCTTTCCACAGGACCCCCATCGATTGAGACGTCTAGAAACACAAGAGGGTTCTTTTTCTGACTCATATCGCCTAACTCAAAGGATGCTTCAGAAAAGGAATTGGGAGAAGAAATAATCAAGACTCACCATCAACATAACCATAATGGCCCATGACAAAAAGCATTCATGTTCGTAATACAATTAAAACAGAAGGCTGCTGTGAGTCAGAGGTGTCAAATTCTTCTATCAACCTACAAGTGTTTGAATTCTTACTAACTACAGTCTCTTTCTCTGTGGCAATTAAGAACCCTGAAGACCCCATCCCTGGATTCCCTGCCCAGTTCCCAATAGCCATTTTGTTTCGCATTTGAATCACATTGACAATTTAAATCATTTAATAAAATTAAAATTGAGTTGCTCTAGGGCACGGGCACAGAAATTGATACAATAAGATCATTCTTCTCGAAAATAAAAAAGCACTTCCTAAGATATGCAGATACCATTAGTTAGCAAAGCCTCTTGAGATTAATTACACGGCAATAAAGCTACAGAGCCCTAAACCCTAAGAATCCAATCAAACAGCATTTCAATTGCATGAAATGCCAGAATTTTTATTTCCATTCAAATTTAAGATCAGTACATAAAACGCCTGAAGAAAACCCATAAAGACCCAAACCGTAATATTCATTCAAAGCAACAATTGTACTATAGAAGGAGGAGCTAGTTGTGTTCTCCACCCCACTCACCAAACCGTCCACTAGTAAATACTGCAAAAGAGATGAGTCTCGCTGAAATTTCTCGAAGGTGAAAAAGCATAGGAGGAGGTCGTTGCGTCCTCCAGGGAGGATTATGATACGAAAAGAAGTCACATTTCACGAGCTTCGTATTGCGGAAGTGCTCGATAGATAGAAATTAAAGAAGACAGAGGCAATATACGAGTCAGGCAGAAAATAAGAGAACAGGAGCCTCACCGTGGCTGGAGGCAGCAGCAACTGCTCAGAGCTCAGTAAAATTGATGTGCTACGCTACTCTTGAGAGGAGAAAGATTCCAAGCAAGAAGCGAAGATGGTGATGACTGATGAAGGATTCTTGGGTCGGGAAACTCATAGCCTAGGTCGAATTATCTTTCTGCTTTGCCCAAAATGGCTATGGACACCAGCCAAGCCCAAAGTTAACTCCAAGCCCAAATACAATGGCCCAGCTCAATACATCATAATTTTTTTTTGGCTGAGTATTAATTTCTCAAAATACTATCAGGTGCCCGAGGCAAAGACTCCTTCCAATCATATTTTTTCATACACATCGTCCTAAAGATCAAACCCCAAGACAAAATGTTTAAGGGACACAAAGCCTGTCCACTTATACTAGCACACGTTCATAACACATCATAATTAATTCTTCAGTTTATTGTCCCTAAATTCACTTTAGGCCACCACCAAATGTTTTTTTGGTCTATTTTGGGGGAATTCCTTTTGTTTTTAAGTGTGTTGTGTTAAGTATGAGAGGTTGTACACATCTAATGAATACGAATATTCAGTATATATATTCATACTTTGATATGGATAATATATCTATTCATATATAATACACAAACTCTAATAAGTCATACTCCTCATAAATATAAAACTTAAAATATTTCGTCACAAAAAAAACTTCTAATTGATTTTTTTTAAAGAGGTTTTAAAAAAAAAAGTTACTCATGAATCCTTAAAATAAAATATAATTGATTTTTTTAAATGGTAAGGAAACTAAATAAGTTAGCAACTCATAATATATGTCATGTATTATTTAATTATATATATGTTCATAAGTCCCACAAATTAATTTAGTATAAAAAAAGATAAAAATCAATACTTTAAAGTAATTTATATAAATATCAATACTTTAAAGTAATTTATTCATCTTCCTTATTTTCTTTACGAAAGTTAATCGTGTCTTGTATTAACGACTAGAAGAATACTTTATTATTTCATATATTGTTCATAATTAAATTATATATACATAGTCAACGTGTAAATTTAACATATAACTATTTTCTTATGAACTCCAGCAAAACTAACTATTTTGATGGCACTTACAGCAACACTATTAATCTGAATTAACTTTTATTAATTTTTATATTATGGGTTTTATGAGTCTTTTCACTCTATTATTTTAATATATTTTTAGAAGAATTAATGTGAAAATTTAGGAATGAACTATTTCCATAGGGGCACCCAACACAATTTTTTTTTATAAGAACATTTACAAGATAAATATGTGTATTTATATAAGAACGTTTACATTAATGCCCTTACTTTATTCTTTTTTATAAAAACATTTACAAGGTAAATAAAGGTGTTTACAAGAAAAATAAGTAGATTTAAGAGAAACCAATGAGTTAAAAAATTTGGTCATTTATATATTAGTCTTGTAAATGCTCATATTTGCCTTTATATTGACAAAACTTAATTGTATTTTAACTCAAATTGTGTAATGAATTTTTTTTATAAGACAAATATGTGAATCAACAATTTTTTTTTAAAATCATTTATTCATTTTGTAAATGCTCATGTTTGTCTTATAAATGTTCTTATGAAGAATAATTGTGTTTGATGCCTTTAGAAAAATAGTTCATTGCTAATTTTACATATTAATTTTCTAAAAATATATTAAAATAATAGAGAGTGAGAAGACTGGTGGCACCCATAGTACAAAAAGTAATTGAAGTTAACTAAGGTTAACATCATTGCTATAAATGCTCCAAAAAAATTTATAATGCCTACTTTTATACCACAAAATAGTTAATTCTGTTAGATGCCTACACAAAAATAGTTAGTTATTAAATTTGCACTTTAACCCTTCTATATACCTTTATAAGTCAAACAAATTAATTTGAAAAATAATTATAAATATAAATATTTTAAAGCAATTTGATTAGCTTCTTAATCTTTCAAAAAAATTAAATAACTCTTATATTGAGGACTATCATTTAGAATATTATACATTAGCTATCCCTTAATGTTATTTAAATTATACAGACCTTCTTTATATATTTGAGATTCTATTTATATCCACCCAATTATTATGTTTAACTATTAAACATTTACTTTGACCAAAATACCCTCCTTCACCAAATGAATAAACTTTTGTATTTGTCTAAAATAATTTTTTATACAAACAGTGAGACTCATTTTAAATTGGAATTGACATCTTTCTTTACTTTAAAAATACTAATATAGGGATGAAATTATAATTAGTAAATGTCAACTAGAATTATGCAAAATAAAATATAAGTGACTAAACCGCAGCTAACATTTATTTTCGTGAAAATTATTTCAACTACATCAATGCCAAAAGAAAATTCATATTTCAACCTCATCTCTTACTTTCTTTCTTTGTTTTTTTTTGTGTGGCCCAATCATCTCTTACTTTATTAATACCATATTACAACAATATATAACAGGGAGTGAATCGTTTTACTTAATTACGCAGACAATTTATTGTCCTAAGAGTTACTTGGGACAAATCCACATATAGCGGGGTTGGTGACTTTTGTATTTTTATAGCCTAGGTAAGAGATGATTTGATAAATTTGAAATTAATTCATGAACGTAAATATTATTTTAATTAAAACTATAAATATACGTTTTTTTTAGTATACGGGGAAAGTTAAGCTAAATGTCAGGCCAAAAAAAGAAAAAAAGAAAAGAAAAGAAAAGATTAACATTGAATGAAAATGTACAATTTTGTGAATGCCAACTAGGAGATTACTGACATGTAATTGAAGTTAAGATGCCTGAGAGTAGGGATTTCACTTGTTTTTTTTTTTTTGAGAACATAAATATACATTTATATGGTAGGTTACATATATCCATCAAAACATACGATCAGAACCATGGAACGGTTTAGTGAGAGTTTTAATATGAGAAGCTTTTATAAGTTTTCATTGTAGTGGGTGATGATTTGGGGAACACACTATATGTTGCTAAAGTACGAAGGATATAACATCTTATTAAAGTATACTTGAATCTTGATATGCCACTCATGTAACTGCAAAAGAGGTTTGATGAAGTCAACACCCCACAGTTTTGGATAGTGAAGCGACATATGTGGGATTTGTGGGCATCTTGATGTGAAAACCTCATCTAAGCTCAAGTCCTTTTGCTGGTTGTACGTTATAGCAGAGATATAACAACGTGCTCTTGCCTTTGCTGCCTTGATGACCTATTGTGGGTAGAGTTTTTTTCCTACATGACAAATTTGATTTCTTATAAACTATAAAGATTCTAATAATTGAAAAAGTAAATAATATGTGAATAAGTTACTAGGATCTCTGTGATTGGATAAGCATATTATGTATTGAGAAAGATATGCATAAGGATGAAAGTCAATCATAAAACCCATACTATATTTAAACCAACATGCTTTAGAAAATGGATAGAAGAGAAATGTAACATTCCAATTTTTATTTATGCAGTTAAGCATGATTTATTAAGTAATTTGAGGTGTAGAGTGTTTATTTGAGATATATAAACATAAAATTAAAGAAAAATAGAAGAAGATTTTGAAAATTATGAGTGTGTGTATATGTGCAGATATATTAATAATGAGAGAGATTATTTAATTACAAATGAAATATTTTATATATAATTAGTTGAGTATAAAGGAATTATCCTAAATGGATTTAATTTTATGATAATAATTCAGAATTTGTTTTTAGAAAACAACGGAGAGAAAATTTGAGAAGGTTGGTTGAGATTAGCTAGAAGTATTTAACATATTTTATCATTTAAGAGATTTTTTAATTATTGATATATTAATAAATGTGTTATTGGAATAAATATAGAAATAGTTAAATTATTTGGACTATTGGAGATGTATTTTTAAAAAAAGGGGTGGTTAATTAAGAAAAATGGGTTAAATATTTTAATGTCAAAATATGAATTTAAGAAAAATAAAGGGAAAAAAAGAGACAGAAAGAAAGAGAGAGAGAGAGAATAAAACAGAAGAAAGGAAAAAAAAGAAAAGAAAAGTATAGAATAATACTCCCTCCAGTCCTAATTATAAAGGCCTTTTAGAGAATTCTAGAAAAGTCTTAAGAAAGTTGATTATATTACTTTAAAATATTTAAATTTGTTGTTTTTCTTCAAATTATGTTGTTTAACTTATGAACTAATATATAATGTAATCACTATAAAAAAAATATAATGTAATAAAACATAATATATGATATGATTAAGTAGTGTAATTAGTTTTCTCAGGACTTTCCATTCTCCAAAAGGCCCTTATAACTAAGATTTAAATGAGTAATAAAAATATAGTGGGGCCCACACCCACTTTACTATATATTCCCCTCCATTTACTCTACACAGAGCACCATCCCTCCCGTCTTCTTCCTCTTCTTCGGCTCAGTCAATGCCGAGATAGAGAGCATCCTCTAGTAAAGGAGGATCCTAAAATATAAGAGCTCCATTTATTTTTCATAAAATCTCCCAATTTCAACACTTATTTTCTAAATATTTTTCTACACATTGAGAGCTTTCTAAAAATGGCAATCTTGTTGGAAGCAAAGAAAGTTTGAATATTAGAACTTGAGGAAAGTATGGATTTTTACCAAATGAAAACCATAAGGTCATAGCGGTAAGTACATATTTACATTTAATCGGTTTACTTTATTGAATAAGGTTAATTTTTACACTTTATATTTCTTGGGATTGAACCATAAATAAGAGAAGATGGATTTTAGATTTTAGAGTAAATTCTTAGTGGAAACTTGGATAATTGGCTATGGATAATTTAGAAATAGTTGTTGAAGTTGATTTTGTGGTTAAATTATAAGTTTGGATGATTTTTCTATTTATGGAGGAATTACTGTGAATTTTTGAGATATTTTTGGAATGAACAATTTGAACATTATTGGCTAAAGAATTATTTCAGTTTAGAGACTATAGGTGATGGGGATCTTGTGTTTAAATTTTTATTAAAATTGGACTTGATTTGAGTTATCATTAAGAACTCGAGATTCTTACTTAGAAAATGGGTTTTTAGTCCAAGAGTAAAAATCAAGGCTTATAGACTTTTTTTCATTGCTTTTAAAAAGTGATTAAAGATTTATATGCAAGGTTATAAAATGTTTGAAATTGTGGAATTCATTTGTCATTGAATTGAGAATTATGAATTAATTAGTTAGTGAATATAAATATGAAATATGATATTTGAATTGGGAAGTTATAATTTAAGTGGGATACTTGGACATTAATTAATGGCCTTAAATGAGTATAATAAAGTTTAAGAATGAGGAGAATATCATTATTAGGAATTTTTCTAAAGAACTAATAGGTGAATGATAAGAGTTTAGTTACTAATTGTCAATTGTGGCATTAGTCATCATCTTATTGATGAATATTCAAACATTATGTAGAGCCTTCTTAATTGTTAAGCGGAGCTTCATAAAAGGGTTGGTACTTTTATTAGCTTTAGTAAGAGGTTACTACTTTTCAATTTACTTTGTATGCTTATTGATGTGATTATAAATGTATATATGTTGGTATTTTAAATTGTTATAAATATATGTTATATTATTTTATACATGCAAAATATACAATGACAGTGTAAGTTATGTTTCTACCAAACTTGTTAATTAAGTGGGTTTGAATGTTTTATATAAATGTTGAGAATACACAAAATTAATTATTGATTATGAGAATAACATGGTGATACAGATGTTTTGATGTTGAACTGCATTTTGGGTTGTGTTGGATTGTCTAGTTTTGTGATTGTGGAATATTTGATGCTATTATACTATATGGTATAACTGCCACTTAGCGCCTAGTGGCTGTCTTTTACATTCTTAGGGCCCTTAGTATCACTTTACCTTGATCAGGTTAAGGGTCAGCTCAAGGGATATGTGACCCCTTTCCATATTCTAAGGGAAAGGGAACCTATGGTATGATATGAGTTACATAGTTTTTGGCCAACCTACACCTCACTATCAGCTCAAGGGACATGTGACTCATTTCCATATTTTAAGGAAAAGGGAACCCATGGTCTGATATGAGTTATGTAGTTTTTGGCCAGGCTACACCTTGTTGGGATTAGAACATACATATAGCGGAAAAACTTCTAATCCCAATAGATGATTTATCAACGACGTTTAGATCGAGTAGTTAGATAATACCTTTTCTTATGAAGGATTTGTTCGATCACGAGAAGCCAACGCTTCTGATCGCCTCCCTCTACTGGTATCCACACACGAATACTCCTAATGCAATTGCGAGCTATCGCCTCTTGCGTCTCTCTAGAGTTTCTGGCGGCTCGCTCTCAAGCTTCTTTTCGTACATCCTTCATGAGTTTTTCAAACTGTTATATAAAACTCATGT
>JBAGKO010000010.1:14939022-14966005 GCA_037177275.1 Acacia concinna
GATCTTACCATAGTAATACTTAATATTTTAATAAACTGTTTTAATTACTTAATTACATGGTACTTAATTACCATGTAATTAAGAAGGTTGTTACAAGAAATATGTGATCTAGAGATTTATTATTACTGCCATAGAAATACTCATTCTAGTCATAATTATAAGACTTAGTTGGAAGTTTGATTTGGTCTTAAATATAAGATCCTTATCCACTTCGTCTCCTATATTTAACCATTTTTGCCTAACTCCCCTACCAATACTCCCTTGACTGTAATTAGACACCACATTGATTCTTAGATTTGTAATTTTCCTTAACTATAATTTCTTTTTACTAATTTAACTAATAGCTTTAATCTTTTCAAAAAAGTCAACTGGGTATTATATTTAGGACAGGAGAGAGTAGCACATTTCAAATGAAAGCAAGTGTCTAACCTTAAGAAAATGTGTTGTTGGTAAGATGGATGTAATAATTTTCTACAATAATAATTTGATTCTGGGGGTAAAAGAATTTCTAAAGAGAAAGGCATACCTCATGTGAATTTCCATTAGCCCACATACTAGAAGATTGAACTACATGTAATAAGGAGGAGGAGCGAGGAATGATTTCAAGTGCCGTAACATTTTTTAAGGGAAAATTTTAAAAAGAGACAAGAAAATAAATAAAAGACAGGTTAGTGCAACAAAATTAAGAAATTTTAGATAAATCATTTTGTACTTTTTTATGTGAAATTGCAAAAATGCAATTGAATTTTAACAATAAAAATATCTCAATTTACAACAACTCACAACTAAAATATGTAGTATCTAAATGCCTTTTTGTTGTCAATTGATATACTCTTATTATGAATTAAGATACTCTTATTATTAAAATCTAATGGCATTTTCGTAATTTTACAAAAAAGTACAAAATGACTAATATAGAATTTTCAGATTTTGTTGTACTGAACTGTCTTTCCCTATTTCCCTTTTTTTTTTGGAATTCTTCCTTTTTTTAATGTTATTATGATTAATTAAGAATTAAATGTGATTTTAAAGTCGCCTGATCATATTCTTACGGCAACAAGTGATGTGTAACAAATGATGATCAATCATGACAATGATGAGATAACTTATAAAAAGCTTAGTGGAGCTCTAACAAACCCAATAGTAATACTCATATATTTCATTTTCTTTAGTTATCATAGCCTCATTCTCCTTTTCTTTTCCTTAATTTATTTACTTGGTCTTAAAAGTCTTTTTATTGATCAACTCACGATGTGGCTCTGGATGATATATATTATTCGCAGGAAAACAAGAAAACCCAGCGAATGAGAGAATATAGAAGAGATTACAATTACATTATATACTACTCTCTCTCACTCTCTCTCTTTCTGTTTTTTTCTTTCTATTTTTGTTCCGTTGACCACCGTGGAACTCTTTACTCTTTTTATACCACTTCACAGAATCTTTAGGGCTAAGCATTATGTGAAGTGGCTTGATATGTGCACCCGAGCCGTATTAAAAAAATGTTTAGCCCATTTTTAAAAAATGGCCCAAAAAAGGTTTGGGTATTTTCTGACAGGGCTTCTTGTTGGACAGGGCTGAGCATCAGGTGGTGCCGTGCCTATTTGGCCTTACCTATAAATATATATGATTTTATTGAAAATATATATTATTTAATATATAATTATAAATATTTTTGCAATTTGATGAATTATGAATATTATTTCAATTATTGTTGAAGCATAGATATTGTATTAAGGCCTTTAGCAATATATATTTTAAATATCACGACTTAAGTTGTAGATTTATTTGCTTATAAATAATGTCTTTGTTTTTTCACTCACTGCCTTGTCATTGTTTAACTCTCTCATTGCTTTATTTGTTGTTGAGATTATGATGTGTAATCATGCTTTGACAATTTTATTAACTTCTAATAGTACTTGTTTGACAAAAAAATATATAAATAATGTCTATTATGCTATTTTTTATTGTACAATTATAGAATGAGCCTATCAAACTCATGGCACGATGGTGAAAGTGTTTCCCTTTTATTCTCTTGAATGTGAGTTCAAACAAGGCAATTTCACAAACAACAATTATAGAATGATAATATGATGACTTAGGTAAGGAAGCTCGCTCTGCCCTACCCACAATCCCAAGAAAATTAGGGCTTTTATCGGACAGGCCAAGCACCAGGCTGTATTTTATAGCCCGTTCATCCTTTGGGTCGAGTATCGAGCATATGTTATACCCTGCCCAGCCCTATCCTGCCCATGCTCACCCCTATCACACATGGTGTAAATATTGAATACAAATGAAATAATACCATATAATCCATAATATTGATTTGAACCCAAAATCTGTTACAAATTTATATAAACACACTTTGGCTATGTCAATAGTTTGTGTGGGTAATAGGAGATTCAAATGTGTGTGTCTTTTTTTTTACAAGCACACGCATGTATCATTTTATTGGAGTCAAATCTTGTTTGAAACACCACTGGACAACAAATAAGGGCACCTCTTTCATAAGAGATTCAAATCTTGATTATGTTAGATCTCATATTTTGATGATAACCAAATTTAGTATTGTAAAGATTTTAAAAAAGATATGATTCTCAATTTTTGTAAAAACAAAAGGTTGTTTGCCAAGGTTTGTAGTCAAACCTCAAGGTTTTGGAAAAACCTTGATGTTCCAAAACCTCAATGTTTGATCTTATAGCGAGATTTGAGGCAAACCTCAACATAACAACGAGGTTTGCTTAAAACCTCGTTGGGAGTGAGGATTCACCATAAACCTCGAGGTTTCAGTAAACCTTGCTCTAAATCGAGGTTTAGCCTAAAACTTGCTATAACGGTGAGGTTTGGCCAAAACCTTGCAGTTGGTGAGAACACATGCAAATCTTGAGGTTTGCCTAAAACCTTGAGATTTTGGTGTCTCTTGCTCAACTGCGATGTTTGAACCAAAACTTGACGTTACAGCGAGGGAAGTTTGAAAACTTGCAGTTGCCAAGATTTTCAACAAACCTGGAGTTTTAGGAGAAACCTCAAGGTTTCAAAGACATCTTGCACAGCTGCGAGGTTTGGTTAAACACTCACTGTTGAAGCAAGTTTTGAATGAAAACTCGCTGGCCATTTGAAAAATGATGAGAGACCTCGAGGTTTGAGCTATACCTCAAGGTTTGTAAGTATGAATTCTATCTGCTAGGTTTAGATTGTTCTGGGAACTTTATTAAAACCTGAAATCTCAAGGTATCCATTAAACTTCAAAGGAAGGTTAAAAGAATATTTAGGCTTAAACCTTGAGTAAGGATGGAAACCTCAAGGTTATTCAAAACATTTTAATCATAAACCTTGAGTTTACTCGAAACCTCAAGGTAATGTACTCTTTAAGAAAACTTCGAGTGTGTTTCATGAATCAAGTTGACGGTACTCTTCTTTCATTACAAACCTCGAGTAAATTGTTTGAAAATGAATTTCTTATATTGCCTCAAGGGTTCTAGAAAACCTCAAGGTGATTTCAAAATCCCAAAAAACTAAAAATAGAGATCGTAAACTAAAAATAGAGATCGTAGTGTAATTTTTACATTGATTATTCTTTGAACTATATTGATACCCATTCATTACTAATGTATTTTTAGACAACTTTTCTTATGAATAAGTACAGAAGATTATCAAGAGAAGCAAAATAAGCCCAAAATGTTAAAGACAATTAATGTCTTATAAGCATTTAATGAGCTACCAAATTTGGCAATCTTCACTCAAAGCAATGTTCTCTCAACTCATCGAGTACATTTGCATTCTCAAAAGAGAAATTCTTCATATCTCTTAATAGTTACATTTAAGAAGAGTAAAGTTACACCAATGGAAACTTAACTACTCACAACGACTATTATCTCCAAAGCCATTAAAAATAGCCAGAGTATTTAAGACGTTACCAACCAAGCACGTTGAAATTAATTGAGATACTATTGTATTGACTGCGTTTTGAATTTATTTTATGATCTTTAGTGTTTATATTTATCCACTCTTATAGAGAGTCTTGTATCAATATTCTCATAATCTTGTTGGCTTTGCTCAAAGTAGAGGAACCTTGAGTTGGGGGCTTAAATTATACATTGTAAGGGGGATTGTCTCTTGAGCGGTGGTGTAAGTGGGTTTGTAATGAGGCGCCAAGAGCTATGGTATTCATTGAATAATTATCTTTCATTTAGAATCATTCAATTTTTTACTTGCGTTTTATTTTAGAAAGGAATTTTTATCATCACCCAATTCATCCCTCTTAGGTGAAGGTTTGCTCTAACAGATTCGACACAGAATAAATCCATTTTGTTAGAATTGATTCTCTTCTAATGAAGATTGAAACTCCTGTAACAGCCCGAACCTATACTTTATATATAGACACAGCCTTTAAAAAACACACAAAAGCGCGCATTCTATTGCCAGCAAGCCATCAGTGTATATATTTTGATTGTGAAATTTAAACTTTGATGTTCTTCTCGTTAACTTATTTAAATTGCCTTGATTCGTTGATTAAATTGAGAGTAAATTATAGTACTAGTATTATTGTTTATATTTAGCTAAACTAAATATCACTTTCTTAGCATAAAATGGAGGATGAACCCCTGATAAAATTGAGTAATACAATCGATCTCAAGGCAAGTTTTGTTATCATATCATGCACTACATTAATTTAACAAAATGATTTAATTTATTCGCATATAGCTGTCACAATACATGTGACCTTCGAATTATGACCCAGTGATGCATGCCAAGGAATAATCAATTAATTGCTCTTCACAAAAACCAACACATTATTAGTTAAATATTTGTTACATAACATCGATTAGAGAGGTAAATAGACGAGGACCAACATTATTGGTCCTCAAATGCTGTAACAAATGGAAAGCAATACTTCACACAAGGAGGCAATATTATGAGATCTCAAAAGCACCAACCATATATACGTCAGTGTGTGTGTGAGAGAGAGAGATTTGGCATTCAACACCCTAACACTCATACCTTCACGTGCTGTACCCAGATTCCATCCAACACACACACACACACACACACACATATGTATATATCTCCACATCACCAAAGCAAATCTTCAGAACATTAATTAACTGTACATTTACATGTATCATCTATTTGATAAACAAAATGGTTTCTGCTAAAGTAATAAACCATTTTCTGGAATGTCACCAATATGAACACACGGTATGACTTGAAATGTCTGCATCATATACCAAAACAAAATGATAAAAAAAGATGAACGAAAGCAACTGATATCTATATATCTATCTATATCTATATATATATATATTATACCTCTCATTTTCATGCAGGACAAACCGCTCAGAATGAGTTATATGATGAAGGAATAAGAGTAGATTTGTTCGTGATCCTACCAACAGATGAAGCAGCCACATGATCCAATCCTTCCTTGAGAATGAAATACGACAGAAAAGTTTAGATCATGCTGGCAGCTTCATCTGTTACTGGTGCACGATATGTATGAATTAGTAGATATATCACAGAGAGAGAGAGACAGAGAGAGAGAGACTGGAAGAGAAAAACACACGAAGACGAAGAAAGAGAGATGATCAAGGGAGATAGAAGGGAGAGGGGAGAGTAAAGGGATATAAATAGAGAGTTATAAAGCTGAAGAAGCTGAAAAGCTAAGCATGTTGGGTGATTTAGTTAATTCTAAATAAATAAACTGTTGTTAATTGGGAGATGACATGTGTCAGTGTGGTCCAAGGCTATAAAGACAATTTAAAATAGAATGATCATGACCAATATGCTCCCAACATTTCATTACAGGCACGATTGAGTGGTTCCAAGTCTATCTTGGAGTACACATCAACCAAAGAAAAATAAAAGTGCATGTCACTAAGTTAATGGGGGACCATTTGCATGGCTTCCTACAATTCCAACATGATAAAGAAAATTTCACTAAACGCATATATATTCTAATAACCCAGTCATGTTTGGAGAGGTGTAAATAAATAAAATATAACAAAACCAAGTGACTCTAATTAACTCACTTTCTCTGTCCGCCATGGCACCATCTTAAATATGCTTGCTTCCTGTATTATAAATTAATAATATGATATATATGCGCGTAATGATAGCTCTTATTTTACCTTGTGAATATATATGAGGTATACAGTTTTCTTATTGTCTGACACAATCCTTATTGATCTATCAGCATTCTAATTGGCTTCGATTCTGGGTTCATTATTGGTTATATAAAAAGCAATATTTTTATCTGCACGCATATAATGTACCAGAGGAAGGTGGTAGGAACTAAAATGAAAAATAATAGCGTAATATATTTATATATCGTGAGGCTGCTGTGATTTTGAGGTGGTGTTTATTTCGAGTTGTTGTGATGTCTTTGGGAGATCGATGCATGGAAGCAATAGATGCACGCAGAGTCATCCCCATTTATTAACAATATATATCAGATTGTGGAAAACACATTATTCCATGAGAGAAAAGTTCCCAGTATATTGACTTCATCTCACAGGGCATATGCCCACTGAATCGTATCTGCAGCTGTATAGCTTGCTTTCTGTGCGATCATACTCTTCTCTTCAACTATAGTGCCATACACACACACGTATATAATAGTACGTACGTATAGTAAAAGATGAGTTTAGCAAATATTCAGTTTCAATTCTCAATTAAAATATATTACCTCACTCCTAAATATAAGACACAACTCGTTTTTTTAAGAAAATATTAAGAAAGTTAATTACTATTTAATTTCTCATTTTTATTCAAACTATTTTGCCTAACTTATAAAATAATATATAGCATAATGATATATTATATATGATATGATTAAGTAATTTATCTACCTTAATCTCTTCAAAAAAAAAAGCCATCTAAATTTTATAATTAGAACCAGAGGTAGTGTGTGTGTGTCATATATATATATATATATATATATAATTTGTTGCAATATAATAGTATATAAGCGTACATGATGCAAGTTATTAACCTCTTGCTAGTTTATGGTTCCACAATGAAATATTATTATTGAAGCTAAAAGGAGAAATAGGAAATAAACTTTGAACCATACTTACGTTAATTTCCTTACATTCATTATATCGAGTTTTCTAATTATATATAACCATGTGTTATATCTATTCTATTTGAGTTTATAATTAAATGATAATAATTAAAAAATAGAATACATTGTTATATGTAATTGGAGAACCTGACAAAATGAATATAAAGAACTTGACTTAAGTATTTTCCATGAACTTTTACCTTATGTTTGTTTGGATGAGAAGAAAATTGTAGACAAAAGAATCTTAGTATGGAAAACTCTTTCACTGTTTTAGGAAATTCCATCTCTTTTTCACTGCTTTAGGAAATTCCATTTAATATAGAGGATGGGAAGCTTCTAAACACTTCAATTTGTTTCTTAAGGTAAAGTGAAATATAAACAAATAATAATTTTCTTCACGAAGAATATTCATGGGTTCTTGTAAAAGAAATTAAAAAGCTATTGCTTATGTGTAAGATAAGTATTAGTATATAGGACGAACATTAAGCCCCAATATAGATAATATTGTGATCAAGCGTTGGAACCTTTTGAAACCTAAAAATCTGCTGGCATATGTCGAATTTCACAAATGTTCCTATAAGAATAACAATAAGAAATTTGAGATGAATTTTGGAAAGCATTGTTAAAAATGAAAGGCATAAGTGTTCTAAAGGAGAATGGGTACTGTTTAATCAAACACGAGTCCGATGTTCTAATGCCTTTTTTTGTGATAATGTTGCGTGTGAAAGGTAAAAACCACATAATTGGAAAGATAGAAGGTCACAAAGACACAGGGAAAGCACATGTACAATTCACAAGAAACGGCCATCTTTTTCTCCGTAAAAGAAAAATGGCCCAACCTCAAATATTTCCGAGAAACGATTTCACTCATCCCGTCATCAATATCTCAGACCTATGCTTTAAATCACATTCCAATTCATATGACCTGTACAGCTTAATTACACACTAAAAGCTTCATGTGTGCCTATGTACATCAAATAAAAGCCAACAGACACATAGAACCAAAAGAATCCTCCACCATTCACCCAAAATGAAGCAATACCTCAGGCAATCTTTGCCAGTTAACTAGATGCTCCACCCTTCGTGTGAGCATACGCAAATCCTGATGCCAGTTAGCTCTCAACGCTCATGTTTGCCGCGAGGTTTCCAACATCTGTGTCAACCTGGTCCACCCAGTTACAATCTGAGCCCTGCTTCCTTGCCATTTTACAATCTTCAAGAATTATGAATGAATACGAATCCGTTTTCTTGACTATTGAGTTTCACTAAGAACCCAATATTAGGATTCACGAATCAAAGGCAGGCCCAGAAGCTGAAGTCATCAAAATTAATGGCCATACTACCAGTTTCACCCCTGAGTCGATGAAGCTCGTAGACTCTCATCTGGTATTGTCCAGGAAACCAAATGCCCGCCAGAGTCCCCACTCAATAACTGTTTCAGATCAATTGTTAGGTGTAGGGCAGTAACAGGATGTTTATGGAACTTAAGCACTTTGCGTAGAACCAATTTGTATTCTGGTTCTTTTCCACCAAGATTTAAAACCCCCCCACTAGAGGCTTTACTTAGGGAGCCATCAGGATCAGAACAGTGAACCATTTGCCACACCTTGACAGCTCCACTCTGATGACCTGTGGCATACCAGTTTGTGTCCATCCAATCGGAAAAGGTACTACTAGTCACTGAGAGAATAGAATCAGATGGGAGTTGTGACGTGTTGATCATCGCTAGGCAATCCCCATTGATGCTCCATATCGCCAGAAGAATGCCTGCAGCAGTAACAATCTCCCCAGACAAGTCATTAACAAAAATTGCTGAAACTGGCACTGGGAACTCTGGGAGCTGTCGAACAAATCCCAAGGAGCAAAGATCCCATATGATAACTGTGCAATCATCTGATCCACTCACAATAAGCATGTAAGGCTGGCTAACTTGAAGACAAGAAACTTTGGCTGAGTGCGCACACAGTGACTTCTCCAACTGTAGGCGCAGCAAGGCACGGGACCCAAACTTGTTAATTCTACAGACATTTACTAGCCCATCATCACCCCCTGTAACCAAGATCCGACCATCATGGCTAACTCTAGCACACTGAATTTGGTTACCCCCATGCAAATTTTCATGGGTTGAAAGAAGCCTGTCTTGATCATAGCTCATAAATCTCAGGCTGCGGTCAGGGAATCCCCAGGCTACATATTTGGAATATGTTCTTGGTTTAAGCAAATTGTTAGTTCCTGCCACAAGAATTTTATCATGAGAAGTAACAATTTGAGTGATAGGTGAAGAACTTCTGCGTATTTCTCGTGGAACAAGATGTTTGGAAAGTTTAAGGGGGTGAGGAGGAAATTTTCTGTCAGTTCGCCTTTTCACATGGGGTTTGTGGAATAGTTGTTTGGGTGTCTGGCCAAAATGATTAATTTGAGCCAAAATGGATGCTTTCATTGCAGGATCAGTAACCGAGTCGATGTCTACACTCCCTTCATAGGTATAATGATAATACACATTGACAGATTCCTCTGCAGCCTGCCAAGTTTTTCAAGACAAGCAGATGTTAAAAAAATATTCATGGCAAAAACGATGTTTGACACATTGGAAGAGAAATTTAAAGTCACACTTCAGCCCATTAATATAAATTTTTATGCATATATTAAATTAAACTCATGACAATCAAGAAAAGAGAAAATTTACACTGTAGAAAATTCAGAAATTACAAGATTCGCCTGTCAAGATGGGGACAGCTATCTATTGTAATTACTAGTTAAGCAGGACACCCACCTTCCCTCTCTGCTTATATCCGAAAATGAGGTCTATCCAATGATGCAAATTTGCCGAGACATAATCAGATTCGAGGGCTTCCCTATGCTTCCAGATGAACTCTCTTGCACTACCTTTGGCCCATGGAGGTAGGATAACACCCCCAACCTGAAAGAAACACCATAGTCATTATACTACCAGTCATTCCAACCTATGTCCGTCTTTTGGAACTTCATCAATCAACAATATAAAAGTAGCACTAGAATAACCTTCTCCCCAGACTGCTTCTCTCCAAGGTCAAGATTGAAACGATTTTCCAAGAATTCAGGCATGTAGAAAAATTCTGGAATCAATTCCTTCACATCAGATGTGTTTCCTCTCCCAGCCGCACTTGACCAAGTATCCCTTAAGTTATTGAAAAGACGGTCAGCGTGATCAAACTGACCACCTTGAAGCTTTTGGTTCTCTGCACTAAATGGGGGCAGGCGGATAAGATAGAAGAGGACAATTCCCGCACTAGAATAATGAGATCCATAATGAAACTTTGGGACCTCTGGATCATCCCAGCTCTCATATCTAGCAAAGAAATAAATAAAAATCATATATCAGATTTAGAAGAAACTACTTTATAAGATGCCATAGATAATGTCTTTTCTAGACACACACACACACATCATAATATTGTAACTTAATTGGCAGTATCAATTCACTGTGAATTCTAAGAAACCATAGGATAATTATTCTCATGCCTCTTGAGTATATTAAACACGTCACATGATTTCTGTCATTTTAAAATCTATTTTGCTTCTTGGAACTCAGCAAAACAAGTAGTGAATTAATTATATGGCAAAGGCTATAAACACCATGCCGTAGATCATAAATGAAAATTTACAACCTGTAAACGAGAAGTTATGATAAAATTGACATGGAGCCAACCTTTTCTTAAATTCATCTTCCCCTTCAGGTGTCTGGCAGCCCATTGGCTTTTCCAGCTTACGAAATGTTTTTGGATTGGACAAGTCAAGATTTTCACTCTCATAATCTGCGAGGATCCATGGGAAGACTGGATATTGTGTAAGATCACTATACCCACGTCCTGCCAAGGTATTGAGATGCATGAGGTACTGGAAATTGCTTATCTCTCCATTTTCCCACCTTTTAGTAAAGGATTTATCCATTATTTTAAAAAGGCGGCTACCCTCATTGCTTTCTTGTTTTGAGGTTCCGGATATAGTTGTATCCAACCTAAAGCAACACAGAAAAAATGGTTCCAAAGCAAAAGGGATAAGTATACAGCGCAAACAAAATTATAATTATGAAACATAAAAACAGAGCTCACACACACACACACACACCAACACCAATATTTCTATAGGAGACCAGAATTCACATGATTGTGCATATATGAATAATCAAACATCAAATATGTCAAGCATACTTTGAATGAGTGTCAAGGTTTCATACATTCAACCATGTCAACAGCATCAACTCCTAAAAATATACATTAAAGTAGACTGGGTGAACAGAAAGACAGTAGAACATAAAGCAAAATAAATATGCTTACAAGCTATTCCGAGGAAGATTCATGGCAACTAGGTTTTTAAAAACTTCTTCCCGTTCCCTTTTGTGGAAAACCAAGAGATCATTACATCCATCCATGCTAAATATTTCAATAGCAACAGGACGGAGCTGGTAATCACGCTTCAATATCTCATGGACACTATTAAGTTTCCACATGCGCCACGGGTGAGGTAAATTCCCACTGCTATGCACTTTTTCCTTTCCCCATGCACCACCACTACAGGCCCATGCTCTTCCCCCAACCCATGATTTAGCTGTTGTGCTCCCAGACAAAGTTGATTTAGATTGAAAATCGACACTCCCTGCAACATCTTTTCTTACACCTAAAGCCTGATCAATAACTGAAAGTTCATCTTCACATTCCTTTTCACAGAAGCAGCCAGAGTTGTCAATAAAGAAATTTTCAATCACATACAAACAAAGTTCACCTATCAGGAATATTCCATCATGCTTGTCAAGACCTATAACTCGTTCACAGTTATATTTAAATCGTATTCTCTCACACGGTTCCAGAAAAGGTCTGATTAAGAATTCACCATTATCATGCAGATCTTTATCAACTTTGTCATCAGCAAACTTAGCATCATCAACTTTCACAGAAGATGGCTGAGGAGATTCCAAGTCAGATCTTCCTTGGATGCTCTCTTCTATAGGAATTGACACTGTACTAGACTTGGCACCAATCTCAAGTGCAGAATGGAGGCTTGCTTCGTTTATACTGCTAGCTTTGTCATCATTCCACTCATTCCCATCAGAAACAGCATCTTTGATACTGCTCACCTTATTAAATAAAGGCACATCATATGGCTCATTGTCAAGAGCACTCTGTTTATCATTATCTGTTACTTCTTGAAAATATGGCTCAGAATCAGAATCAGAAGCATCAAGACAGTTTTCAATTTTCCCTTTAGACAACTCTGCTTCATCTATTTTAAACTGTCCATCTAAAATATTTTGAATGGTATCAATTTTCAGTTTGCAGTGCTCAAGTTTTTTGCGCATCCGATATGGACCTTCAATGGGACAAAGCTGCCATTCCAGTTCTTCGGTCGTAGATGATTTAGAGAGAGGGAATATCCCTCGCTCATGCACAAGCTGCTGAAGATGGCTTTGCCATTCACTCTCAGCATGCAGAACCCATCCATACTTATCTTGCCTGACAACTCTCAACTCAGTCGACATCAAATCGCGAACTAAATCCAGTGCACATCTTCTCTCATTCAGTTGCTCCCAATGTTTTAAATCCAATTTTACAGCTTCTCGAGATTTCCTCCCCATTTCCTTCTTTCTACGACCTTCCATGCCTTTGATTCTTACACCGGGAAATTTTGCCGAACCAGAAATATACTGCACCCACATAATGCTAGCACACTGCTCTAATACTTTATTTACGATATGTTCGTTATTCTGATACCAGTAAAAAAACTCAGATAAACCTCTAGTTAATAATTTATCAAAACCACCATGAAGAACATCAAATTCCTCCCCTTGGTTAGGTTTAGAAACAAGCAAGTCTTCAAAGGCAGCCCTCCTATGCACTAGAAGATATTTGACCACTTCAATGGCCATATTCTGCACACTCTGTCTTTGATCACAGAGAAGAGACAGGAGATTCACACAAAGGCAACAATTGATATCTGTATCAGAATTGCTGGGACAGAATATAATTCTTCTATGAGCAACCAACAGTTGTAAGACTGAAGAGATGTCATTTCCTGAATCTTCCTGAAGAGTTGAGGATGATCTCCTTTTTGACTCGGTGAGCAAACCCAAGCGTAAAAGGAGATCATCTTCGCCAATATTACTTAAAAATGATGGGAGAAAGCAATATAATATCATTCGATTTGTGTTTTTAAGAATGGAATATATGTAAGCTTCAAGTTGTCTGCTTCCTCTAGTAATTGATAAGAGCCCCTTTCCACCAGGAGATGCTTCTTCAATTCGACCATCTTTGTTTGCTAACTGCAACATTGATAACAAGAAGTCAAGACATTTTATTACCCCAGAGGGTTGAGGAAAAACACCCATATATACACGATCTACTATCATCCAACACAAGGCATCCAAGTTGGAGGACCATCGACTCTTATCCAACTTTTTCTCATCTTCTTCATCATCACGTAACAATCGCCTTTCAAGGAAGTTCAAAAATCTAGTTAGGCACAGGCCCTGAAAGACTAACATTGATTCAGCATCAACATATAGAGGAACACTTTCCAAGATGTTCTCAATAACCTGTGATGCCTTCAGCTGCTCTGTCACAAAATCAGAAAGAACTTCTGCAATAAAATCTAGAACAGCAGTTGCTCCTGCAGAACATGGCCCACCACCATATCCAGAATCATCTATATCCAGAAGCAACTTTGAAGTTACAGCAAAATAGTCACTTGTGGCAGATGGACGTTGAGCACCGGACTTCAAATCTGAAGCTGGATCAAAATTCCCAACAGACACGGAAGAATCTAAAGAGGGAGTTGCTGCTAAGGGAGATTTAGATTCTCTCTGGCCTGCACTTCCTAGCCAGGATGTCAATCCCATAGCTGGTGATGAAGGTGAAAAAGGAATTCTAGAATTAGACTTTTCAGGAAAAATGGGAGAGTCAGATGTGGTAAAAGATGCAGAGCTCTGTAAATTAGCTGTCTGGAGATTGTCCAAAGTGCCTTTGAAACTGCGAAAGCCAGACTCACTTGCAACCTTGTTGTCAGGCGCTTGATTGGCATTATCACCATCCAACACCTTGACAGATTTATTTAACTCCATCTGGGATGTAGTAAAACCATTATCTGATCTCACAGCATCCATAGTGTTCACAGGTGCAACCACATCTTCGGAACTTGTACTTACATGTCCTTGAGGAAAGCTTCCAAGACTAGTGGAGTTTTTGACTGATGGTTCCTGCTCAAGAGGCAAGCTAGAGAACGTATTTTGTGAACTGCAAGTATCATCACAATCATTCAACGTTTTCTCTTCTATGCCGGCAGAGAGATCTTTTGCCAAATTCACAGCATGGACAGCCCTGAAAAGCACAAAACAAGCAGTTCATTTGAAAAGGAGAAATGTTAGCAGGCACAAAAATGATTTAAACAAAACTAAGCATGTAAACAGCCTACAAATACGTGTAGAAAATTAAATAGAAGCAGAGCAAGAAAATAATGTTTTCTAATAACAAACCTGACACAAGAAAAGTATAGGTCAATGCAACTTTCAAGAAATTCTGCACGCCTACAAGCAGCAGTAAAAGAGGGACACATCTTAGCTAAATCAACCATAAACCTTAGAACTGCAGTTGCTACAGCAGGGGCAGATGCATCACCACCCATTAGACGAGCAGCATAAGTCTTATGCACCAGAGCTTCCCCCTGAAGCTCACCAGCCATATCTGAATATCCCTCCACAAGCTCAGCCACAAGGCTTGCACCAAACTGGGAAAGATTACCAGTTTGGTGAGCAAACATTGAATGTGTGCTTAACCTAGCAAAAGTAGATTTTGCCATAGCAATCAAAGAATCCAACAATTCTACAAGCTTTAGTTCTACATAACTTCCATCACTCGGCATCAGGGCATGAAAATCCAGCATCCGCACCTCTGGTAACCTTGGATAAACCGGCTTGCCAAATATCAAACAAAACAATATATAATAAATGTCAGGGGAGTCATAGAAACTTGGAAGCACCCGAGCCAAACCTTGATAACCTCCACTCATTCGAAATTTAAGAGCAAAAGTAGGAGAAGAACTCAGACACACACCAAGCAGAGTCATGACCCATCTCATGCTTGTGGGATGAACTGATTCATCAAGAAAATATGTAATTAATTTGGAAGACACATTTTTATGCCACTGCTCAAGTAAATCTTCTGATTTTATAGTCACTTGTAGATCAATAAGCATCTCCAGCAACATATTTCTCACAATCACATGTTTCCCCATTGACTCTCTCATTATTGGACTTTGTGGAACCAACCTAGGGGGGTCAAATGTCATAATCACAAATCTAACCACATTATCAAGCTCAGAAGAGAGAAAGCCATCTTCCAAGATGACACCAAGCAGCACAACCAATTTTTCCAGCACAGGAACTTCAACATCACCCCGTTTTAAAGTCGCAAGTAAATGTTGAACAAGGTTAATTCGCCGGAGAATTGTAAGGTTATGATTTCTGTACCAGTGCATAGATACTAAATGTTCAAGAAATCCCAGCAATGAAATTTGGATTGGAACTGGGGCTGTTACCCACACTGTCCAATCCAACAAGACATGTTCAACCATGTCTGCATTTGACAAGACAATACAATTTGAAGTTTCAGCAGCAATATCAGCAGTTTCCAACTCTGAAATATGGCTAAATGAATATTTCTGAATGGAAAAATCATCCATATCTCCAGGAGATCCCACTGAAGAATTCTCATCCTGAAACTTAGAAAGATAGTGATCCTCAAGACTGGTTTCCTGCATAGATGCCTCAGGAAACAAAACAGTTTGTGTACTTTCGAACTTTTTTGGTTCAAAAAATGAAGCTTCACAAGCAGCAATTTGAAAGAAGATCTCAAGAGATTGCATCTCAAATAGAGACATTCTACGACGCAAAAAAACCGCAAGTAGATGGTAGCCCCTTAATGATTGCATGTCCTTGCCATTCTGAGGATTTTGATGAAGTGCGCATGCAAGCAATGTCAGGGCCATATGTAGCATATCCCTAGTCTCTGCAGCTTCAACAAGAGCCAACACAACTGCCATGCCACCTATAGGTCGAATAGTCTCTCCAATCACACAGTGCTTGCAAATATATATATCTCCATACAGTCGACCAAAACGAGGAATACCTGCAAACCCCCAAGAGAATAATAAAACAGAATGAGCAAAACAAGAAAAGAAAAGCGAAAGAGAAAGTTATATAGTTTTAGCTTGTAAATGTTGTTGCACACCTCCAATGGGAGAAGCAGCTGCAGACATTGGATCAACCAAATTAAGCATTGAAAAACTCCCTGATGAACGAATAAATTCTGTACAGGTCCCATCAAATGCAAATATAAGTTTTTTCCCAGAAAGCTGTAAAGAAAGGTTTCCTAGTCTCTCAAAATCCCACACAATTCCACTCTGATCTGCCTTCAGGTCACCTTGTTTGCTAGCAGCATCAAGCCTCAGACCATTAGAAGCCACAGTCAAATCAGCATCTAAAGAATCTAGTATGGCCATACTACCCCCACCACAAGCCTGGTTAGGTACAAACTGCAAAAGATCCGTGTCTTGGAAAAGCCCTCTATATCCTCTACCAAGTATGTACATAAAACAAATACACCCTGATGTAAGCACTTCCTCAAAAAGGTAGCAAGATCGTAGTTTCCACGTCAAGTCACTAACTCTAGCATTAACAATTGAAGTCCCAATAGTAACCTGCAATGGTTTACCCGGAGGAGATGGTGAATATCCTAACTTCCCTGTGTGTTTGAGCTTTCCATCAAGATAGACATAGGCAACACTAGCTTGGAAGAGACCAGCAAGAGCATTTGGTTTACTGTGAACAATGGCAAGGTGATGCCACCTTCCTTCTTCCAGTTCTAACCCAGAAAATGATAAGGAACAAGAGTCACTAATTGCAAGAGTTAGAACACCATCCTCCTGAAGATAAAGTTCAGCAAAGATTGTATTATCACTATTTGCTGAACCAACTGAAAATATCCTTAAAACGTGCCGTTCATGCTGCTGCCCATTTGAGTGAGATGGCATCTTCGAAGAGATGGATTTGGGAGGGTCTGTTTCTTTTGATTGCGATTTTAGAAAATTTCGAAACTGGAACCAACAAACAAATGAATAACCAGCAGCTGGAGGCCATGATCTTTCACCGAGGGAAACCTGAATGGCAGCATGGCCAATCTTACTCATGTCCATCTCCACAAATGGTGCCAAGGAAATGTTTTCAGAGGCCATCTCTTCCATAAAAATTAACTTCTCCATCATTTCAATGATTCTCTGACCATGATTTTTAAGCCTCATTTGCAAAACATATCTGATGAGCATCCGAAGTTCAGATGGAGACAACCTAACCAAACAGAACATGTTATTCAATATTATAAATAACAAAGCACAATGAACGGAAGCAACAAATTCTAAAAAATAAAAGGTGGCCCAATGCATAAGGCTTCCACCAAGTGGGATCAAAATAAAAATCCTACCTGTAAGAACCAAGAACTTCCACAATCTTCAGTGCATAAGAAAGTAATGGAGATGAACCCAGAAGGAAAGGATGGATTATCTCCAGCAAAAGTTCCACACAACCTAAAGATATGGAAGGAAAAAGTGGTTAAATTACCATTGACCATCCAAGGTTCTTTTGAGTTTGTGAGTGTGGCACAATGGTACATACCTACAGAGGTGAGGTTTTCCTGATTAAAGGGGCCAGCATGAGCAAGCTTTTCAGTTAAGTGTAACAATTCTAATTGCACCTTGGGAGTAAATAGCAATAACGAATGGATCAAAACTCTAACAGCACCAGCATTGTAAATTCGCTCTCTATCAGGATTAATTGGACCAGATGGAGTTAATAAAAGAGCATGACATGAATTGTCCTCAATTGCATTCATCAGTTTTGAACCTTCAGACGTCAGGAAAGGTGGAATCACAATTTCAAGGGCAAGTTCCAACATCAACTGGATGACTTGTTTTTCATGCTCCACACAAAGTAAGCCAGATTCAGATAGGAGATCATAGAAAGTTTGTGAAGATATAATAGCATTCAACTTCATCCTATTAACAGCATTGTTAGATACTCCAGCAGTTACCACACGTAACAAATATGTAAGCACCTTAACAGAATCATTCAATGCAGATTGGTCCATGTCCCTACTATTACTTTGGAACCCATGCAGTGTGGTAAGTAAAAGAGAAAAACCAGTTGCTTCACCAAAAACCTTCTGAGCAGAGTGATTAACTCCTAAGATCCGCCACAAAGCTCCCATGATGTCACATTTTGCATCAATGGAAAGCTGGTATTGGGACCCTGAAGCACTGGTTACCATTCCACTTTTCAAAACTTCAATCAACACGCCCAGTTCTTCAGGATGAACCTGATACAAGTATTGATTAGATTACCAATTTGATGATTCTAAATTAACAATAATTCAATAAACAACATAAGAATAAAAGACATTTTAAATCTAATAAGGTATGTAGGCATTCATGATTGAAGATATTTAAAAGGTTGTTCATTTCTGATTCACAGTCCATTGCCAGCTTCATATGGGCAAACACAGCTCTTACAAGAAACATTTGCAGAGCTTGAAATTGAACAATAAATGCACCTAACCTGTGAAACATCTTCAATTATAATACATGACAATATCCGAAGAACCCCCAAACGATGTACATCGGACACCAGAAAAGGCAATACAGCAGTCACACCATTAGCTGAGCGGAAGGAAACTTGATTGGCCTCACATTTTTTCAGTAAAGAGACCATGCAATCCCAAGCAATATCAATAGTAGCTCCAACTTCAAAAATGGGAAACTTCCCAGAACCAGATTCTATGAGCCTGGGTGAGGTAATTATAACATCCTTATTGTCCAAATGTCTCTTGAAACTTGAGCCAGATTTTCTTTCCAGCTGATTGGAAGGGTCATTCTGTTGTTCTGAACTCAAAATCTTGTTCTGTTTCAGATCATCTAACAGAACTTCCAAAACACCAACTTCACGGAGAACTTTTTTATACTGATGGTCAAAGGACAAGAGTTTAACAAAGAAAGACAATATTGTCTGCTTCAGTTCTGATGTAATCGGTTGCTGCAGTAAGCAACAAAGTGAAAGCAACTCTTGCTCAGGAACACAGTTCACAACAGTAACAGCATACTCAAGAATTTTCAATATTATCTCTTGCAAAGATGAAGGAAAACCAGCCATGTTAAGGATGAAAAGTGGAACAGTCCGTAACTGTTGACATAACTTATAGTTCTCTAGGTGACTTGAAAAAATTTTGAACATTCTATTTAACACTTCAGCCTGCAATTCCCTGTTCTTAGCTTTAAGGAGAACATCTTGTAACATCTGGACTGCTTCAAGGTCCTTAATTTTGTCATTGTCCTTCTCCCACGCTTCATCACCAAGCCGATCAGAAGATGCTGTACGACTTCTGCTATGACCACCTGCCTTTGGTTGGGAAGTTTTAGAAACCCTGCCTCCAGAGGACCGTGGAGACTCATTTGTCCCTGTTTGAGCCAGACTAACAAGAACATCAAGCAACCTGGATAATGTGGGAGAAAGATGGTGCAGGGAAGAATCCTCTTGCCCTCTAGAATGTTGCCCTCCATCATCCAGTGCCTGAAATCCAGCTGAAGCAACATCTTTGTCTGTAGATGACTCAGGATGAACAGACTGAAATCCCTGACTTTTCGTCATGTTGGATAGAGTTAGTGCAAACTGAACAAGGAATTGATATCCATGCGCATTATGTATATCCTCCCTCAGCCTGATGCCGCCAGACTCTAAAAGCCAGAATTTTACACCAAAAAAAAGAAAAGAAAAATAATAAGGATCAAGAGTTGTACACAACCAGAAAGCCTTATAATCTGAATAGCAGAACCAATGGGGGTGTCCAACAAGTTTCTGGACCATGGTAATTGTTAGATTTACGGAAACCTTGTTCATTACAATTAAAGTACAGTATTTTTTTACAAAAAGAAAAACTGATTCACAAGTTACCGGGTCTATAGGACAATTCCACACACTCAAGTAACAAGTCAACAATGCCCATGGTGTAGGCAGAATCACCACAATCAGGATCAAAATCTTTGACAGCCATTAAAAGAATTTTTATCTGCATGGTAGAAAGATATATCACCAGAATTGTTCAGCATCAATGATAAAAAGTGGATACTGTGCATCATGAGAATCATCATTATGACTACTGCACTATTATACCACAACAAGGATTCTCCTTAAACAAAAGCTATTGTGGTAACTGATAGAAAGGAAATCATAACATTGTTTAACTTGGCTTAGTGGAAAAGGAATACCATCAAACAATAGTCAAGATTGCTTGACAAAGTTGAGTTATTTTATTAACGTGTAGAGCAACTTCAACAAAAGAGCATGATTTTACATGTAGCTTCATGATTTATCACATATATTGACCAAACACTGAATGCCTTTGGTTTTTTGAAGCAAAGCAAAATCCAAGTACTGATTTCTTTGAACTTCATTAATATTATATACTGGTAAATGTGTCCGTGTACTGTAGCACGCAATGCAAGGACAATATTACAGACAGCTTGTTAAGAATACATTATTTGATGAATTTGTAGACTGTGTTTCTCTTCATTCAATAAATAATAATAATGGAAGTTCTTGAACATGGTTCAAAGGGGGGTAATGTTACATAAATCCTTATCTAAAGTTCAATCTCCTATAATTTTGTAAAGTTTTTTTCTCTTCATTCAACAATGACAATAAGGGCAGTGAGGGGTATGCTTGTAGAGACTGTTAATGACTGGCATATGCTTGCAAAGGGGCTGAGTTGGACATCAACTGAATGATAATGAAAAATGAACAAAAGCCTGAGATCCCCATATACAAGTTCTTTGACTTACAATAAATAGTTTTGAAAGCTAAGAACATACCAGATGATGCTTGCGGATGTATTTAGCAGTGCTTCCATTGTCATTGGCCAAAAGTAGACTCAGTATCTACGTATACATAAGCAGCAGCAGCATGATTATTAAGCCATCAGGGACACAAAATCAACTCAAACTACTAATCCAAAGAAAAATTATCACATATCTCTACCAATTTTAATTGCAGACACATGTACTTCCCTTTACCTGCATAGCATGTCTATGAAGTTGTATGCTGTGCAATGGAACAAGTCCTTTCTTATAATTCGAGAAAACTATCAAAGACCCCTTTGCAACCATATGAAAGAGCAACTGGAGTGAATCATCCTCTATTAAACTCTGTGCCGCTGATGGATGGCTTGCAAGAGCTTTCATACTATGCACAACACTTCCCTCTATCTGCACAAGTGAAGTAGTTCAAATGAAAATTAATCAAGAACACAAATATGACCTTGGCAGATCCCAATTGTAAGCAAAGGCATAGTTTTTATGCCCGGTGCAATGGGAAAGGTTTGGGAAGACCATGGAAAGATAATGCAATAGCACAATAAAGGGTAAAGTTTCGCATTGAAATTCAAGTTCCATTTGCTTGGCTTCATTTACATTGTTGAGGTGGGATAGGGAATGAAAATATTTGTTTGGGATTCAATGGAACAAAAGCCAGAAAAATCATTACCCCATATGTGGGAATGATGATCCCTCTCATCCTGTGATGGAAAGGACCTCATTCCTGGGCATGTAAGATAAAGTTATCATACCCTTATAAACAAGTCAAAATCACCAAAAAAGCCATCATTGAAACAGAAGCCTTCTTTATTGTGCAAACTTAAATCCCTAGATGCACACTTGTTTGGTCATCATAGGAGGAGTGAAGCTCATTTTGGCAACCACACTCAGTTATGGAACTATTTTTAGATTTCTTTCTTATGTTAACAAGGAAACTACTGGAATTCATGTTTTATGGTAACAAATCAGGAAATAAAATGCAGACTCTACTATCATTGGTAATTAAAATTTGATTTTAATAACTAAATAAAAATTATTTTGTCAATGATAGTCCACAACAATATTTCACAAATTCAAATAATTTAAAAATATTTTAAACATTGATATTAACTATGTAAAACTAGATTCTTTTTTCCAAATAACTAGTATCTTCATTGACATGTATAAAGGAAAAAAATTGAAAAATTGAAACATTTGGGGGAAAGTACAATCAAAGATAAGAAATGAGTGTAAAATAATTGGAAGAGGGAGTGCTGGAAAAATAAAAATTGTAATTGATAATGTGTGATATTAAAATATGAGAGAATTGTTGAAAAGAAAAATGACAAAGTCATGGAATCTAAAAGAAGCTAGATTGGTACTTTTCATAAGCCATTTGGCTTCCTCTAGATTTATTAAATATATAGAATATAGAGTAGAATAAATTTTTTTAGTAATTGAAAAATTAAAACTGAATTAATAATATATTGTAATACATTTTAAAACCAGGACTATTATGGATATTTGGTCAAGTTTCCTCCATTCTTATACTATTTTCATCGAACCAAATACATATACAAAGTTAAAAATTCATTGCATTCCAAGACATACCAAATATAACTATATTATTCCATTAAACCCACTCTCATACCCCATTACAGGGCATAATACACTCAATCTATCAGAGGCTTGCGCATTAAGTTGCAGATAACCATAAATATTTTTTCCGCCAATTATGGCCATCAGTCCTTATGCTAACATAAGTTAAGGTTGGCAGATGCAAAAACAGACACACACGTGTGTGCACGCATAACATGGTGAGATTAAAACCTCAAGCTGGCGAGCTTGCCCAATGTCACCATTATATCCTTTTTGCAACACTTCTTGATTGATGGCAACATTTGCCCATTGAATGGCTACATCAGGATCTAGAAGGGCGTGGAGAATATGAATGAGACAGCAAAATATACCAGAGTCAAGCAGGGACTGCTTGTCAGTAGGCTGCAAAAAATATACACATAAGTACATCTTTTCACTGCACAAGAGGAAGAAATTAAATTCAATAATTCAGGAATAGATAGTGATGAAAATGTAAGCAATTTTTTATATAGATTTTTTTTTAAAAAAAAAAACCATAATACATTGTAAATCTAATGATTTTAATCCATAACATGTAAGCAATTTTTTTGCATAGATTTTACAGCAAAACAACTGACGAGTCAAGTATCACAGACCAAAAGTGCCAATGATAATTGAAATGGGATCACTGAGGCACAAAAGATATGTCAACCAGCAAGGAGTTGTATGGATGCTATCAACATAGTAAGCAAAATATATGTCACCTAATAAATCACTAATCTCAAGAAAACTTTCAAGAATTATACCCCAGACACAAGGGCTTCCACTGCAGATAACAAATTTGATCCAGGACTGATGCCATCCTGCCAAGAAGTGAAACAAATATAATTAAGAAAATCAAATAAACAGCAAAACAATGACTGTATGAAAAAAAATGCACATCCAAGGCTAACCTTTGTGGCTTCAGAGAAAAACTTTAACACTTGAGCTACATCCAGAGATCTTGTTTTGCTGCTCATTTTTAACTTCTCTATATCTGTTACAAATGCTCTTCCAACAACAAATAAGAATATGTGTGTTTCAACTAACCTGTAGTTCATCATTATTAAAAGTCAGTTAGTAAAAATGCTACAACAAAGCAGAAGAAGAATATGTAAGATAAACTACAATGAAGCAGAAGAATATTATGTAAGATGATATCTCAACTAGCACACTAAGAAATTTTGAAATTTCAAGCAGCAAAAATCTTGTTTATAACTCTTCGCTTAAAGAAAATGGGAAGCCATGAACCAACTCTCAAGCTTATTTGAGGCACATTTCACCACCATGTACGCTCCAAAAAAAAAATATCATGACATCATTATATTCCACAACCAAAAATAGCATCTACGTACAGAAATTAAAAACATGCTATTGATTAAGGACAGAAAGTTTCTTCTTTCGGCGGCTGGCTTAGAAAACTCTGCATACAAGCTTCAGTTGTCCTCTTTATTTCTTCTTTCTATCTAAGCTAACGAGAAGGTTCCTCATCTAACAACATTTATGCTTTTATCCAAAAGCAGAGCTTAAGACAAAAACATATCACCATTTCAAACTCAATGCAACCCCTAGTAATTAGCCATCTCTTCACAGCTATGCTATAGCACATAAATTAACAAACATAAAAAAGAGTAAGAGATAAGATGGAATTGTTTATTTACATGGTAACTAATTGAGCTACATTAGTATGCTGCTTTACTAATCTACAAAATGCATCTATAGTCAGATTCAAGGCCGCTTCTTTTTCCTGCAAGAAAATGTAAGAAAATTAGCAACTTATAGTTCATTAGTAATCAACCATGCCAGGTGACATTATGAAAGAGAAAAGGAAAAAAACAAAACAAAACAACAAAAACCTTCTCAGAAGTGGATGCCCGAAACTCTTCCCAAAATCTCTTGAAGTCCAATTCAAGTTCATGCCTGTCCCTGATTTAAAATCTCGGAAATGTCATAATCACATGCAGCATCATAGGCAAAGGATGTTATTAAAAAAGCCAATTATTGACAATCAGTTTTCATTGATCATCAAAGAACAGCTTTGAGAATTTGAAATCAGAGACGTCAAGTTAGAGGAAATTAATAAACAGTTTCAAAGAAGATAGAATAGAAAACAAGAGACCTCTTGAAAAGAAAAGGATTTGTGAATTTAACCAATCATGTCTCTTCATTTAATACTTGGATCATTTGGTTATTTTAAACGTGCTAATCCTTAATCAATAAATATTATCATTTTCAGTTGCTACAGATAGAGCAGGTAAGCCGATTGTCATTTTAAGCCTAATTTCTTAATAGAGCTACCATGATGTAGAGATTACCCATCAGCCTATAGAGAGTTATGGATCCGTAACTAAAAATAACAGTTGTATTTGTAGTGTAAAATTAAAATAGCGCCGGCATTAATGAAGTTAAAATTCTCCATTCCCTGACAACATATTAATGTCAGAAGTCATGAAGATGAGATGAAAGGAAAATGGTGTCAGATAACATCATAAACATCTGAATGGAACTATAACATTGCCAAAATAATAAACCTTGATATCACTCACATACCACTTCCCCTTTATAAAGTTAATCGAGCTCAGAAAAAACCTTTCAACGTAGTGCTGACAGACCTGAGAAATGGGAGTGACCTATAGGAACTTAAAAAGGAATATTGTGATTGGTTTATGTAATCAACGTACTAACTACATTTTACCAGTATCAAGGGAATGACAAGAAGGAAGAAAATAATTCTAATTCAACCTAGGAGAGATGATATGGTCAAGACGGCCGAGCTACGATCTTTTTCCTTTTTGCAATGCCAATGCAATGCAGCACTCAAATCATCACACTATAAGTCTATAATAAATCGAAGCCATCTGATATCTTAAGCCAAGGGGGGAAAGGTATAGAGAAGAAATAGGTGTAATATATTGAACCTGGCAGGAGATGAACCCAAGGTTTGCCAAGCTGAAATGACATTGCTAACACGAGGTGACGAGGTGAAAGCCGATGAAGAAGCAGAAGAAGTGGCAGAAGCGGGAGAAGGCGGTTGAGTGAGGCCAACCTTCTCTTTGAAGTCCTTAAGCAATGAAGTCCATTTCATCGTTTTCCCTCTTGATCCTTGAAACATATGCAGACCTTTCTCATCCAAAGAACATTCACTAGATCCAATCCCTCCCACAACAATCTAGAGGATATAACCTCTTTCCTGAACGTCTGAGCTCCGAATTTCCCCCATCAAATGGGAACAATAATATTCAGATAACCATAAAAATATATATATGTATTAAAAAAAACCCGAAATTACAGCTGGAAATGCACTCAACGAGGCCGATCAAAAATGGCCAGAACGTTGAAATCAGCAAGATCTACTAGATTCTAATTCGTCTATTTTGGATTTCCAACTTAGTTCTTTTGTGTGCAATAGATTTCGCTCATGGCTTCTGGTCTTCCGCTGTTTTCCTTCCGAAAGACATTTTTGGAAAAAAAAAAATGCGTTTAATCGTTTAGTATTTTCTGATTTTTCTCCAATTCCCAGCCCTAAACGTCAGGGGAGAGCTAAACGAGAAAATCAAACTCTGACGGCTGGGAAACAATAAAAAATACTACATATTTATAATTATTCGTTGCAATAATAAATATTCGTATAGTAATTTTCTCTCTCCGCCTCCGTGTCCGTGTGCCGGGGCATGTTTCGGACGGCCACTCCGCGCTTTGTTCCTCCTCCCTCTCTATCCTTCGCTCATACGTCCACCACGTCAGCACGGGGTCCACGAACCACGATGAAATCTCTCGCCACGTTGAACCCTGGTTGACACACTCCATGTGACGACAGGCTTGTTGTTTCTTCTGCGAAACGGAGCTCATTGAAGTCGTTTAGGGAGTGTTTAGCTCAACGGAGGGGAGAGGAGGGGAGGTATTTTAATGGGAGGGGAGGGTTTAAGGAAGATTTTATTTTACCTTGTTTGGATGGATAAAAATAGAAGGGAGGGGAGGGATTTTGATAAGGGAAAAAAATGTAATCAACAACATAAGAATATAATCAATAGAAAATAAATAGACGCTATTTAATATAAAATTTTTTGAAATGTAGTATATAAATGATAATTAATATTTATCATGTAATAAAAAAATTTTACCAGCAACTTTTAAAATGTGTGTATTAATTTTTTTTATTAAAAATATGTATAGAGCGATAAAAAAAATACAGTATGATACTAATAATGTATAACACAAATATAAAAGGGAGACAACCTATACATATTAAAAAAATTAAGATCATATTCATATTAATAAATATAAGCCAAAATATAACATTTTCCCTCCAAATTCCCCCAATTTTGGAGGGGAGGGTTGGGAGGGGAACAGAGGGAAAATCTTGAAAAATTTTCCCTCCCTTCC
>JBAGKO010000010.1:14995858-15014202 GCA_037177275.1 Acacia concinna
AGAAATGTCTTTCTAGCTATGGCAGTGAGCTCCTTGAAAACTTACCTGCTTAAAACATCTTGTCTTCTTATACACTTCTGAACTATGATTGTGGTGTTTATACCATGATTTGACCAAGGTATAATCAATATAGAGGCATTATTACTGGATCACATAAACGAACCTTTTTAAGCAATTTGACTTCACTTGTGGCATTTTACTCATTTTGGAAATGATGTCATGAGGTTCTCTTTGCCACAAGAACATGAGTTGCCAATTGTCATTTGTCCTTTCCTCTAATGCTTGAGGTAGTTGACTTGAATATATTTTTGTGTTGAAGTTTGGTGCATTATGGGCACTTTCTTCTGTTTTTTGCATTGTGCATTCTATTGGTCTTCCTAGTAATATGACATTGAAGCTGCTCCTGCTTCTGCACACCAAAAGTTATGACTTAGCTCACATAAACTGCTTGATGTCCATTTAAAGATGATGGTTAATTTTGAAATAGTTCCAAGAAGTCATAGTGCATTTTTTCAGTTTCAGTTTCAAGTATGTTGTATAATGATGATATAATGTTTCAGCAAAACTTCCCGAGGACATTAGAGGCCCTTGTACTGCATGTACTTTCACCTGTGGGAGCAGAAGTTCTGACTCGTAAGTTTGATGAGATGGATCAACAAACTCTTGCAGAAGATCGGTACTTGCTGATATTTTCTTGTCTTCCATGTGATTGCTTGTCATATAGATAGCTTCAACTTATTCAGCCAACTCTATTGATATTGTGACTTTTGATTTTAGGAATAGATTCTATGAAGCCTTCTACAGTGCTTTTGATGACCAGTCCATTGCAATGAATTCAATTCTGAAAGGAAAGGAGTCATTTGCTCAGCAGGTATCTTAAATTTATTGTGAAATTCAACCTGTTGTGTTAGTCATTTATGTATGATTTTTCATAAGCTTCAACATTTGCAAGATTCTTAGAACTTAAGTGATCTCTTATTTCTCGTAGGGGACAGAAGTGCTTATTATGGAAATCTGATTTGATCTATTGTAATTGTCCCAGTGGTTCATGCAAATAGTTTACTATGGATAAAATAAAGTGATTTTTTGCAACTTAAATTTGTTTGTACCTGAAAGATAAAACTTCCCATATTATTGCTGTGAATATCTAATGATCCTGAAATAATCGAGTTAAATTATGTCCATTTATCCGCATGCATCTGAATTATCAACTACTAACTCCCACTCGTGATGATGATCTGCATAAGAAATATCTTATCTTGAACATTATGTTTGCTGCTTCCTTTGGTAGTCCCTCCACATGAAAAGCTACTTGGTTGATACAAAGTGCTAGAGTTGCTTGGATATTTCTAATTCTAATTTGGGCCTGCAGGAAACTAGTCGTAGTTCAGTTTATTTGCTGCTAAACCAATGAATCGTAAAAATAAGTGGGCCGGTTAACAGGCAAAAACTGTGCAAGCTATCCTGTGCTGTTTTTGTGCAGCCCGAATTTCTTGATTTGGATCTTGATATGTATCCAGTTAATGTCCTAATTCATACTATTTATATTAGCAGATGTCTATCCATTACTTCTATAACATTTTTCATGCATGTCGTTTTCAAATTAGATTTGAACCCATCATTATTTTTTGACCAAACAACTTTATTTTTGTTGGGTTTCTTGATATCATGTCATCCTGACGAAGGTATTACAAACCAGACCGGTCGAGGTATTGGGTCAAAGGTTGTGGGTTAGATTGGATAATTAACCCAGGGCTAAACCAGTGAGAAAGTCAAAATTTTAAGCTTATTAATATAAAATTCTTAAGAAAATAGATATTTTTTTTAATAAAAAAGGGGGTGAACTTGTTTACCACTGGTTTGGACAGGGTCACCCCTGGTTTGAAATCGGTCTGGTTCACCCCTCAAAAAAACACCAAACTGAACCGGACAAGGGACTGGTTCACCGGCTGGTCTGGTCTGGCTTTCAATACCATGATCCTGACATATTTCTACTGTGATGTTTCTTTTTCTTATTTTTCCCCCCGAGATGCAAAGATTTTGTTTTTTCAAAAAATACATTGATGATGACATTTTCTCTTTTTGATTTTCTCCACCATCATAATGATCTGAGTGCATGGGTCTCTGGCATTGGTTGCTCTGCATGTGCATTTACTTTAGTTTCACTTTGTTATACAATAGAATATGCAGTTTCTGTTTTGCGAGGAAGTAGATGCAAGAACTAATGAAAAATTATGCACATCAGAGTAATTTAAACTAATTATTCAAGATATCAAAGACTCCTTTGAAGTATTTTCTGATGAAAATATTCATATCCTCCCCATGCTGTTTGTTACAGGCATTCAAGAATGTGTTAGAGAAACATGTGGGAGTGAATCCGGACAGTTCAAAACCAGGGGTCAGATAAGATGCCTGGTGGTGTGAACTTTATGAATTAATGGGCCCACTGGGAATCTTCATAGAGCGAATTGGTGCATATTCGAAACTGAAGTGATTTCCCCCCCTCTTTTCCATTTTGGTACGTAATTTAATTTGTCAGTCTTCCAACGTTCAACAGATGATGATTACCATTTTGAACGGTGTTGTATATATCAGATACATAAAGTTATCTGATTAACGTGCTGCTTACTTAATGTATGGAAATATCGAGCTGGTCCAATAACCCCATAATTTGTCTCCTTACCAGTATGCACATTTTCTAGTTTGGAGTTTGCATGAACTCTTCTATGTAGATGAAGTTGGGGAAATTACTATCAAGTTTTAAAGAAAGGATTAAATAACCAAGAAGTCCTAATGATACTGAGGGGTGTAATAATAATTTTGTGTAAGAAATGACAATATTCCTTGGGAGTTGGGACCTTAAAGTAATTCATCCAATGAAATTAAACCTCTATTATGAAGAGCGACGCGCAGAAGAAATGCTTTGAAGGGCCAGGCCGAAGCACTGGATATGGGATAAAATCTTGGGATATATTAAATTAGTGTGGGCATTTCTGTCGCACCTTACAACTTTTGTACGCTTTGCGATAAATTTCATTCAAGTGATTAGTTTTCAAAATGCGGAAGTTCAGAAGGACAAGTTTGACCAGTATTCGCATTATGTCTCGGCATTAGTGTTGTAGGCTTACTAGTTTGGTAGGAAAAAATACAGAGCATAAAACCCTGTCATAGAGCCTCAGCATGAGCCCTATAACTTTTATCATACTTACTGATTGGAAATTAATATAAACCAAATAATAGTTTCCGAGTAACTAAACAGGGATTGACCAAAAAAAAAATTAAAAAAAGAAACAGAAGTAACTAAACCAGGGAAGAAGTAAAGGGAGAAGTGTCACCGTCCAATATTCTTTTTATGTTTTAGAGTGTAATCTGATTGCAATGATCAGTGTGCCATATAAGTTATAGCGTGAGGTTCGTTGAAGAAGTAAGGGGGGTAAAAACAAGGGAAGAAAAGCGTGGAAAAGAGAGTTATGGTAATGATAATGAATTAAAGAAAGAAAAAGAGGAAAAGGGAAGTTGAGTTGAGAAGAGATTCCTAGTGGAAGATGACATGGGCAGGTATGAAGGAATAGAAGGGAGAAGGGAAGCTTTTGGTTTGTCTCTTTGTGCAGATGCTTTGGGAGGGATATTAGGGATGAAAAGAGTGTGTCTTTTTTAGTAGGCAAATGGGATATATAGTACCCTCTAAACCTGCAACTTATAAATTTACTTTCTAAAAGCTTCGACACATCTATACACACCATAACGCCCAAAACCTGCTTTTGTTAATCCCTAGGCCTTTAACTTTCTTCCATAGTGGATAATGGATATACTGTTTTAATGACAGTCTTCTTTTCCCATCATATTTGCTAGGCTAAGATACTGTGCATGGAAGTGGAAATTTAAAGCCATCGTATAAACTATTTCTCTCACAAATTGTTCTCTCTTGTTGGATGCCATTTTCAAAATGCATTCAATTTGATAATTAAGTTCTTAACAACCAAGTACTAACACCATACTGGAACCAATTATGAAGAATTATTAACAGCCAATATAAACTCCTTGTTTAAATGTTGAAGAAGATTTTATATATGTGTGTGTGTGTGTGTGTGTGGTCGTTACTAAAGTTGAAAATAAAAATTGAAGGTCCAACTTTGCACAGAATTTGATAAAGGGTTCACACACTCCACAGGAAAGAAGGCTGAGTGACAGTAATTTTGAAGCTTTGAGCATCTTTACAACAGCCGTTGACATTTTTCTGCACTCTTTATTTTCAATTCTCTCTTCCTTTTTCTTTTCCTTTAGGTTTAGCACCACCATACATACGTAATGGTATCGGACCACCACCACACTGCGCACAAATACACACACAGAAACCATCAACTTACAGTTTCCCTTTTCACTCACGCTTATAGCAGGTTTTATCCTCTTCCTTTGCTCCTCTTTACAAAAGCTTCACCATTTCTTCGATGACCATCCCAATTTTGTTTGCCCTAGCTAGCTACCCCCTCCTCAAAAGAAAAAGTGTGCAGTGACCAGGTAAAAGAATTTATTGGTATTTGAATCTCTGCTTTTGGTAATTCCCTTGCCCCGCACTTCCCCCATTATATACGTCGAACCATTTATATATATATAGTTTCTTTGGGATTTTGCAGACATGGACTTAAAATGGAATTATGCAGAAGATTTTTCGCTTGCAGTAAGTCATGCATGTGTCAGTAAGACTACCTCCCCATGAAGGAACTCACTTAGTTTGACTCATCTTTTTAGGTTGTTTCCTTGGTTGCATTAATCATAATACGAAGCTTTTTGATCACTAAACTCTATAGTTTAGGGGACCCACACGGGTGGAAGGTGATCATGATGATCAATACATCATCATCTTGTGGTCTCACAGGCGACTCACGGACTAGGATTTGGAGAGCTGATCTGATGATGAGCTGTTTCGGTCTGAAACATTTAGAAAAAGGTGTTTAGGTAAAATGTGTGAGGCATATGAATGATTAATAATGGGCAACTTGAAGGCCTTGTGGAGCCAAGTCTTGGCTACATACAGACAAAAAAGCTACCGATTTGAACCCTTGTGACATTTAGCTGAGCTAGCTAAATCCAAATCTGCGTCACTTCTTACTTCACATTCCACGCGCGCGCGTCTTTCGCTATTCAAAAAATTTACCAATAATATTTTTCGAAACCACAAGCTCTTTCATCTTCTGGAGATATGTAACCTGATTTCTTTTAGTTCATCAAGGATGATCCGAATCATTGTTTTTAAAACGACTAATTTAGATTTTGTATTTTTTAATGGAAGAGGAATGTTTTTATTGATATTTCTCACCATTTAATATATTTACTATTATACCAAGTGTTTTTTTAATCTTTGATCATCCAATATGTGATGTTTTGTCTAGATTCAAGTTATTTTCAGTTTTCCAAGCAACCGATTATTCCGAATTCGCTATAATATAGCCCCGTAGTTCGCTCCCATCAAGTAATTGTTAAATTAAATGTAATACTATGTAAAAATATAATAATAATAATAATAATAATAATAATAATAATAATAACAATAATAATAATATATCATAAAAAATAGAATAAATTTCAACCATTAAAACTTGATCTAATTGTGGATATATTAAATGGAGAGAAAATGAAAAAAAAAAAAGATTAATGGAGACATTCCTTTTCTGGTTTTATACCACCCAGTTCTAGAGTCCTCATTTAATGCTCATCATAGTGATGAATAATTAATTTATTATTACTGTAATGAAATCTCAACCGTTCAATTAAATATGAATGGTTCAGATTTAAAATTTTTAATTTATCATTTTTTAAATGATAAATTTATTTTTATGAAAAGTGATAGTTATACTTTTTTTTATTTTTAATTTTGTATGTAATAAAATAAAAATTTATTTAAAATATATTAATTTAATTAGACTCAATCTTAACCATAAAAAATAAATATAAAGGTGATGATAGGTGGTGAGCACATTTTTGCTAATCACTTTGATGAGTATAAAATGTGCTCCCCAATTCTAAATGTGCCTCATGTTAATGCCCCAACAATCAAATGTCTTTTTTATAATTAGATTTTATATAAAATAAGTTATATTATGATATCTTAAGTATATAAAATGATGTAATTTTTATTTTTTTCTACAGTTTAAGCTTTTTAAAAAAATCGTAAAAATGTAAAATTGCACTATTTTATATCTAAAACTTAACAAAATGTCACCCATTTTATGTGCAACCTAAGGATTAAAAGAAAAACGTAAAAAAAAAAAAAACGAAAGCTGAGGTATTACAAAGGATATTAAAGGGGCATTAGAAGGAGATACATTTTCTTATCTCAAGACCTTTACATTCCTATATGATGGCTTGACTGAAATTCAATTATGAAGTTGCTTTGTAGCTCTTCAGCACAATCACGATGAGAGGGAGACACATTAGAGAATCCATGTCCAAGTAAGTCTGTTTTGATTTTAAATATAAGAATTCAATTTATTTTCTCTCTTTAATTTATAATTTTTTTGCTAAATTATTTATATTGATTAATTTAATATGAGACTTCTATCTATGAGTAATTTCAATACAAATAATTGAATAAAATATTTTAGGAAACTAGTATATATATATTTTTATAAATGACTAATTTATAGTGGCATTTTTTAATTGAGATATTTTTATTGTAAATTAAGATACTCATGTTGTTAAAAATATAGTGGCATTTTTATAATTACAAAAAAAAAATTATAAAAATGACTGATTTAGAATTTTCCTATTTCGTTGCTTTCACATGTCTTTTCTTTATTTGCAGTGTTTTTTTTATTTTTAATTTTCCCTGTTTAGAGGTTTAGAGACTGAGGAAGTATATTACTAACAACCTTTGGTACGGGGAGTGTATTAGACTCCTTAATTCTTATTAAGATATTGAGAGAGAGAGGTGTCCACCGACATGTGACTCGCTTCTCAACTCACCTTTCTCTGGATCGTACTTTGCTTGATTCTCTATCACACACAAACACACACACTTTATCTCAACACAATGCGATATATATATATATCCCATTCAAAATCTATGATTGAATTCACGTTCATGAATGTGAACTTTGAAGGGATCAATGTAAAATAATAATGGAAAAAGACATACGTGTAAGACACCACCCGTGATGGGGACGCCTTTAATAAAATATCGCCATACCCTCGTAATTAATATTAATAATTTATTAATCATTATTATCTCCGTGCTACATTAATAATTAGGCAATGATATGAGACCAATTTTTTAGGCCTCATCCTTTTTTTTTTTTAAAAAAGAAATCATTGAGTAGAACGTGTACAACAAATGCCCCTCAAATGTTCTCTTGCGGGACTTAATATAGTCTACACCTTGATAATTAATTAACACGGCATAAAGATCGTCAATGACCTCAGCAAGAGCTGAAAAGACGATGACAGTGCATGATGTACAATATATGGTAATTTTTCCCTTTAATTATCTGTTATGAATATTTTGTTTCGAGCATTTAGGCATATTAACAACATATTCTGGGAGAATTATATGCTAATGTCTAAAGTTGTTAGTTAGTGTCTTTCCTATTGCTCTTTTTTTCACCATAAAAAAAAATATCACCTACGAGATTTTCTTGGATAATTCTTTTGTTGATTATTTTTTACTAACATACATAAATTCTATTACTAATCACTTCACATCATGATATGAACCATCACTCATTCGCACGCGCACGCACACATTAACGTAATTAGTCGGGTGCGCCATAAATTAATAATAAGAAAAACGTGGCAGCTAGTTATATTTTCTTTATTTATTTTCCACGGCGTCTTTAAATACATTACAACATGTAGGGGTACATACGCCCAACAAGATTATAACGAGTAGATTGATCACACAAGAATTTATATTAATGATCACTACTCTCCTTTAGTCTCTAAGCAAACCTTAATCATTTTCCACGATGGAAAATTGCAAATTTAGGGTTTGCTCGAGAGTTTACTTGTTCACAAGAATTGTTTAGATGAAGGGGAAAAATAGGAGATAAACTACAACAAAATAAAAGTAATTTGTAAGCCAAAAGAGAAAAAGCTGTCCGGGAAAGAGACAAGACATGGGTAGTGATAGCAACAAAAGGATTAATTATTACAATTTTGCATGTGACATTTTCTCTGTTGCCTTACTGACAAGTAAAAGCAATCTCTGTGTGTGTTTTCTTTTTTTTTGATCAAGTGTGTGTTTTCAATTCCACTACCACACACCCATGCACACACCCTCCTCCTCTAATTTCACTCTGTGTGTGTATAGTTCTGGCAAGGAAATAAAATTACAGAACTAGTTCTATATTAGAAAGTTGAAAAAGAAAAGATTAAAGCATCTTAATATATATTCAGGTTATGAAGATCTGAATATAACAGTATTGCAGTTCTAAACCAAAAAGGAAAACAAGGAAGAAAAATCAAACTTTGACTAGTTCATGAACAACAAACCCTAATTATACTGTTGGACGTTTGTTATAAGTTCCCCATGAAAAAGATGACGAGTGAAGAAATTTCTTTCTTTCTTTCCTTTTTTGAACTTTATATTTATAATTTTTTTGTTTTTTGAAACACTTCTCCACACACCATCTTTTGACTAGACAACTTGATATCAAACGTCTGAAAATTGTTCTGACTCTCATCCAAGCATACATATATATTATAATAGGGAAAACTTCTTGCCCATTTTACCCTTGCCTTTTGGAAGTATCCCGTCCTTGGGGTTAATAATTGCTCCACGTCTCTGGGGTATTGGAAGTCCCAACAAATTCGAAACCTTGTCGGGACTTGAAGAGCGAGTGGTGATGGTGGTGCTCGTACACATCCCCCGTGAACGTCGTCATGACATTCTTCATCAGGTCGACCGCACCACCGTTCTCACCGTCGCCTCCGTCGGTGAGACCCAGGAAGTCCCTTGTCAGATGCTCATTCTTAGGATTCCGAGTCGCAAAACCTCTCACATAGTCAGGCACCCCCGAGTCGAGCTGGTTCACCGATCCAAACTCGCTCATGCTAAGCTGATGAGTCAGCCGATGAGATGGCTGGGGCGTGATCGAAGTGGCCCCGACGGTGGCAGCCTTTTGAAGGAGAGCAGTGGCAGAAAGGTGGGCTGGCGTGGCAGCGTTTGAGGAAGATTGTGTGGGCATGTATGGGCTCCGAAAGGGTGTGTTTATGAGAGCGCTCTCAAGGTGAGGAAGATGAGGAGGTTCCTGAAGAAACGAATGAGGCATCTGAAAATGTTGACCTTCGGGCTTCACTGGGAGAAGGTTGCTAGGGTTAGGGTTTTCTTGAGATGGGTGGTTCCATGGATTATTAAGGAAGCTGTGTTGGTTTGGATATAGCAAGAGAGATTGGACCAGTGGGTTGGTGTTGGCGGAGACTAGTTGATTTGCAGAGAGTCTTGCACTTTCTTCTGCCAATGCATCACAGAATGCTCTATGAGTTATGAAGCTGTCCTTCCTGATTGCCACAATAAAATATTAAAGCCATTAATATATACATGAATAAATTAATTAATGACCATGTCTTTGTTCTACGGGCACATTAATTTTCAAGGCTTCCATGAAAACTATAATATACAGACAGCTTTTCAACCTTTCAAAAGATGAAATGGGACGCCTGTGTGTGTGTCTTATTTTTATTGATCTTAGCAAATGTGGGGTGAAATGATAATGCATGCATATTTGTGAACTTGCATTAGCATATACGTAAAGTTTTCGAAGAGCGTGTCCCGTTTTCCAAAAAATATAATCGATAATATGTTTCTGAGAGGGTCAAATTGAAAAGAGGAGAGAGAAAGAGAGATGAAGGACAAGACATGGATATATATATAAATGCTAAAGCTTTATGCATGCAAAAATAGTTACTATACGATAGTTATTGGCTCAAAACGTTGCAAGGTTATTGGTAAATGCAGTTATGATGACAATGTTTTTCTTTGAAACCAAAGCGCATGAATGAAATGAAAGCAAAAGGAAAGCGATTGAAATCAATATTCAACACCCCAAGTATATGTATATGATGATGCATATCTGAAGCTAAAAGAAAGCAACTTGGCATATCAGATATCTTTGCAGATCTCGCAGATTTTACAATGATGAAGGGCTCAGACCAACAATGTACATAACTTCCGAAGAAGAAGAAAAAAAGAAAGGAGAAAGGGAAGTCGTCAAAAATTTCTCAAGTATCAAACTCATCCTTCGCTTTTTCAGAAGACAAAAATAGCTCGCCATCATATTTTTTGAGAATGCAGCCACTCCACACCTAGCTATATATGCACAAGTACAGCAGGAGAGAGAATAGTAAAGACTGGAAGATAATTGAGCACTGTCTGACAGACTGGCAATTTTGGTGTAACCTAGCTAAAACCCTATTACTTGTCAATTATATAATTTGATATCTATATTTATCATGCATGCAAAACTATTCACATGTAATTTATATTTGGTTTTATATATATGGATGTGTGCATGCATCCAATAATATAATTGTAAGAACTAATTAACGAGTGATAAAAAATTACACAAAATTGTTCTTGCACGAGTCACAGACAATACAGTATATAAAACAAAAGATACGTGGATTGTGCTTTTTTGAAGCTGCCGCGCATATTTATTTGGCAGTTTTAGGAATCAGAAACTGTTAAAATTTTCAGTATCCCTTGCAAATATAACCAGTAAAAGACACTTGTATTATCGGTGTCCACTTGCATGCAAGCTGCCCATTGCATTATAATCCCAGAGTATCTCACAGTTCTAGTGCAATTAATAATCCACAGAAAAATAAAATTAAGACCAAGACGGTTTTCCTGATTACATAGGCTTCCCTCTTCACAAAATTACACCTGACTCTCATTGAAGTCAAAAGTGGGCGTATATATTACTTCAAAAACCAAGCAGGTCAAATATATATATATTTATGTCAGAATTCAGGAAAATAGCAGCCGTGAAAAGAATGAAGTGATACCTGGAGAAGAGAGTTCCACAGTCACATCTATATTCTCTAGTTCCACAGGTTTTAGAGTGTGCTTTCCAATCTGACTGAACTGCATAGATCTTTGAGCATTTCTCGCATTTCCACTTCTTCTCTCCATGTTTTCTACAATAATGTTTCTTAATTCCAGTGAGGTCCCCTAGAGCCCTCGAGGGATTGTGATGAACACACGTAGGCTCGGGACAAACGTAGGCTCTCTTTTTAACCTCTTTGTTGTTCCTTTGCTTCAGCTTCCATGGAAGGTTATGTCCTCTCCTGTGAAGTTGAAGATTCTGGTCTCTCTGGAAACCCTTGTTGCAGATCTCACACACAAACCTATTGGTCGCCAAAAGAGTCTTCGGAGATAACGCTATCACTTCTGCATCTGGGTCTAATATGAAAACACCACAGTCAAAAGGCATAAGACGACGAATACATAATTAGAAAACCTAACCACTGAGCAATCTTTGTCAAATTAGTAGAATAAAGGGATTGGAATCCGAATTCCATAGTAGGAGCTCAACTTAACAAAAACATCAAAGACAGAAAACAGAAAACCTACTCATATATATGTGCTGATAAAGGGATACAGATGCTGATTTGAAGAAATAGGAAGTAGCTTAATTAATAAATTAAATAACCTGGGTTTCCTGGGAGGCTTCTTTTTTTCTTGATCTTTGGAGGCTGCTGAGGAGGAATTGTAGGGAGTACGGGATTTAGTCCAGAGAGGTCCTGAAGTCTAGAAGCAGAAGAGACAGATGATTCTACGGACAAAGAAGTAGTAGAGTTGGACATCGCCGCAGGAAACATTTTTGCCTTTGGAGAAAACTCCAACAGGGACAAACAAGAGAGGAGGGGAAAAAGTGAGATACGATATTCTCTATATTGTGTCTGTTTGTTTTAACTTTGAAATCCTATATCCTACTCAGGTTCTCTCGCAACTTTTGGGAAAGAAACTAATTAAGAAGAAAGGCGGGCCCAGAAAAAACGCAAAACCTTGCTTTAATTTAAGACAGAACTAGTTAAACTGAAGAGCTTGGTTGATGGGGGGGAGAGAGAGAGGGATGAATCAGTTGGTGGGAGGGAGAGAAAAAAGCAGAATTAATCTCGTGAAGAGATGACGATGACGATGATGACGATGACGATGGATTATTCTCTAAGTCGCTATCAATCTAGGCAATGGATTGCTTGTCTGAGCAACTCTGCACAAGTATTTCAGACATATCTCTTTCTAGTCTCTCTGTGAGAGTGTATCTATATTTGTAAAGATGCAATCAAACATGGCAAACTCAGGTTTTAAGATGATACAATAATCCCCACTCGAACCAATAACCCTCTCTACTTTTTATAACTATCTTGGCGTAGACAGATATGTGGCAAAAGATAATGAGAGAATTATGCATTTATATAAACTGATCAATACTGGCCACCAGGAGAGAGGAGAAGGTGATGATGACCATGGCAGACTATGGTGGAAGATGTAGCGAATACGTGGAAAATAAGAAAATAATAAAAAAACATTGGTTGGCAGAAAAAAAAGGGAAGGAGACTAAAAAACAACTAAGAATTGAGAAAGTCTGGAGATAGAGTGAGATGTAGAGAGGGATAATGAGGACGATAGGGAAAAGACCCAGAAGTATCCAAAAAACCAAAAAACAAAAAAAACGCTACAAGACTCGTTAAAGTTGCCTTCCATTCCTTGATTTCTTAATTCCTTTGTTTCAAGGGTTCTGCGAGGGCTGGGTCTAATATGTAGGCGTTTTCTGTCTTTTCTTTTTTCCCTGTAACAAAACACCCAAACTCAAGAGTGCGTGAATATTCGTTGGCCAATCAGAAGAATAATGACATGCATTTTTTTAAAAAAAAAAAAGAGAGAGAGATTATTGGAGAATGACAAGTTTTCCTATTTATTTTTTTGGAAAATAAATTTAAATGGTGAAGAAGAAGGGCTAGAAAAGGCTCGTGAGAGTAAAGGCAAATTTCAAGAGATAACCCTACAACTAACATGATTGATTTGTTGATTGGCTTTAGGCTTATATATAAACAACCTATATTCATTACGCACTTTGCCTAGACTGCAAAGAGCCATTGGTCTCTATAATTTCACTGTCGTGAATTAGTGACATCTTGTTAGTTTATCATACTCAAATACTGTAATATTGTTTATTATTCTTAGTTATACTTTGTTAATTGATGTTGCGATATATGTATTCCAGCATGTGTGTGTGTGTGTGTGTACTATATGATTTATCTTGCCAATTGTGCATATACATTTTCCATACAGTTATTATGTGCTTCGTGGAATTCAGTATCATATTATTGTTTACCATTATACTCTTGAAGATTCTCTCTCTCTCTCTCTCTCTCTCACACTCTCTCTCTCTCTCTCATCTTTTGGTATCATCATGCTCTTGCGTCTTAGTGTGTAGCGAAAGTGTTCAGGCGAACCCCACTACTGGAGAGAATTTGCATGGTTTTCCTTTTTTGTTTTCCCACTCATCTTTATTAATTCTCTTTATTCAATCCAACTCTAAAGCTATAAAAGGATATAGCATGCATTGTCCATTCTGTCCACTACGTGTATTAAAAATTCAGCAGAGATTTGCTTGTAACTTTCCTTGGGCTTGGAGGTCACAATTGTCTTTTTAAACTTACTTTAGCCAGGGTCCGTGCGTGAGATATAGCTTTGGCATGTAAAACAGGACCCATCATAATATTTTAGACCTTTGTGAATAGACAAATATTTGAGGAGTTAATTAGTAAGTGCGTACGTAAATGAGTTTGAGCATTAGTTCAAGCTAGTGTGTGTGTGTGTGTGTGTCTATAACGTGTATAAGCTGCATATAATTAAAAAGCATGCTATGATTTGGAAATAAAGACTTAAGAGCAGTGTTGGGAGAATGATGTAACTCAAGAAGGGAGAGCACATAATTTGACCTGTAAAATCAAACTTTTTGAAGTGGGTCTCTTGGGTTTACATTTTTTAACCCAAAATCTTGCAGGAAATTGATTAAAGATCGGGAAGAAAGTAAGTTTTATGGGGAACCTTAATTAGTACGCCTCTGAAGATTATGATGGGGATGGTCTGTTGACTCTAATTAACTCAAGAGATGTCCTTTCGAGATACGGGGACCTAACTCATAATTTTGCATAGAAAATTCTGCACTTGTTTCCGTAAGAGAAAAATCTCTTTATTTCTTACTTTTAATGTGGAATAAAATATAATTAATGTGTAAATTTATCTCAAAAGTTTAGTAATATTACTTTAAAAGTTTTTAAAATTCAATATCACTTCAGCAGTTTCAAAATGTGAAAATGTTACCCTATACCGCTTAAAAATTGACACTTGCCATTAACTTTTTAACAGAATAGGCTAACATTACTCAATCTCAATATTTCCAAGACAAAATTGAATCTAAAAGAATTTATAAGTAACATTGTTCCTTAACAAAAATTTTCAAAGCAAATTTATTCTTTAGTTAAAAAAAGATATGGAATGGAGTATATATAAAAGCGGACGGTTTCAAATGTAAATGACTAATTTGACATTTACGGAGAAGCTAAAACAGGCAACACACCACGCTTAGTCAGATTATATATGGGTGAGCGAAGTGTGAATCTTATCTCCAAGTTTTGACACACACACACACACACACACACATTTCCATATTAAGGCATTAAAGGCATACATAAGAGGGTTATGATAACAGGCTCATAAAGTCATAATAGTGTTTATGTGCTTCTCTTTGGGTTTTCTAATTTCCATATACATTACACTGTGTTCTGAAACTGCATGCAGAAGAGAGAGAAAGGGAAAGAGAGGGAAGGCATATTAATGAGTGGAAAGGAATACGGCATCCCCATGCGGGCCATACTTAATTCACGGGTTCTTCTATTACTAGATTCTCTCATCAACACGAGAGACTACAATATATATATAAATATATAAATATATATATATATATTGGCTCTCTAAAGTGCCTACCACACACACACACACATATATATATATTACCAATTATGGGTTAAATTAATGCAACCATAATCTCATCTTATCATGTTTTGTTTCCACATTTATTATAAATAACGAGTATGAACTGCTGTGTGCGAGTGTGTATTACTTGAACACCTATGTTATTATCGACAATCCAGGGATATTATCATTTATACACGCATATTTGTATGTGTTAGTGTGTGTGTCAGTTTCAATTCAACTTTTGTTGTTATATGTTTATCAAATAAAACGTCATATGTAGTATATATATGTGAGATTTCTTTATCATCTACGTATTTTCCAATTAGATTTGGCACGATTTCATCTTCAGTTAAAGAGAAAAAAACGAATTGCTTTAATATGCCTCTACTCAAAAGAAAATATCGGAGAAATAATTTGGCTGCTGTCAGGAAATAATACTCAGAATGCTTATTATTTATTTCGTGTTATGACTTAAATATTAAATTGAACCGGAAAATAATAATGCAACGAAATAATTTACTGTTTACTACTTTAATGTAATGAAATATACTAGCACTCATTTTCATTTAAATAGGAAAATCATGTAAGTGCAATTTTGGCAATATAGTGTGTTATATCAAAGGTGTACCAAAATATTGAATTAATTTTAGCGGTTTGACGAATATCAGTGATTCAGTCTAAATAATTACGCCACATCTTTCAAGCCGACAAGGAAACAAGGTTATTAATGTGGTCTGAAGAATGAAATAGAATTGAGATCATGAAAAAAAAAGAAGGGAAATGGCAATTGGCAAGAACATTCTCCGAGTTTAGAAGTTTCTACAATGGGAACTGAGCACTAATAAGAAGTTTCGCAGGGACAATTTTACCTTTAAAATTTTAGAAATAGGGAAAATTTGTTTGACCTAACGGATTTAAACAGTGAACCGTTAATTGACCGGCTATACTAAGGTAGCGTACCCATCACGTAGTATCTATGTCACCATGGTTTTGAAGGGCATTTTGTTCTAAAAGTTTCTATGGAGAACTGTAGACATCAGGAAGTTTTTCAAGCTGGGAGCAATAATGAAATGCCCAAAGAGACGCAAGTTTTTTTGTTGATTTATTTCACATTTAATTTAGGATGTCTCCGTGATCAAATAAAATGAAAAATCAACAAAATTCAAGAACCCATAAATCAAAACTAAATACATGAGTAAAGAACCTCTTAAACCATAAATTTATAATTAAAAGCAAAAGGAAAATTCCTCGAGTCCAAAAAAGCAAATGGAAATTTTGGATTTAGGAAACTAGAACATGTGATAGAAGAAAGGAAGACAACATGCCTAAAAACTATTTACAAATTTGTTCTGTGTAGCATGTCCATATCTATCATCGGCGGGACAGAAGATATGGGCATGCTTCACCAAACAAATTGTGAAGAGTTTCCCACTGAGCGCATTTTTCTTATTCTGCTATGTTCTCTCCGTTGTAGCTTATGGTTTCTTGAACCTAAAATTTTCATTTGTTTATCAGTGGATTTGAGGCTTTTCTTTTGTTTTCTTTTTACTTAGTACTTCAATGGATGTTGGTTATCGCGATGTGTTTTTTTTTTTATTTGTAGGTTCTTGATTTTTGTTGAATATTCAACTTATTTGACTGTTTGGTGCTTGATGGTAACATGTCATAAATGGAAAAAATCAACAAAGAAGCTTGTAACTTTCGGGGCATTATAGCCTCCCTCAAAAAATTTCTGGGCTCCCACAACTCTTATAAGGAAATTTTCATGGCACTCTAACTTAAAAAAGCTTATGTGGATATCATGTGAGTACGCCACCTCAACATAATCAGTTCACTATTGACTAGCCATTTAGATTTGTAGGTCCTTGCAATATTGTCCCATTTTGGAGGTTTTAGGGCAAAGTTGCCCTTTAGAAAACTTCTTAGTGTCAACTACCTATTCATGAAAAAAATTGTATTTTTAAAATATATTCAGAGTAATTTGTAGTTGGTGAGTTGAAAGTTTGAAACTTGAAGAAGTTGAAAGTGATATGAAAAAGCAGATAAGACGTCGATGAAAACAAGTTAAACAGAGTGGGCAACTTGGCATTATTATATTCACTCATTTAGACCCATTTCACAAGGCCCAAATGGTCCGTTATATAGTGAGAGAGAACCAGTCTTCTTTGTTCTTAGAAGGTACCCTTATTACTTCAATGGCCAGAGAGACTAGTAGGTATTATAGGTAGTTTGAGCCCATTTTCCTCGTCTCCTTGTTAAAGCCCTCTTTTTGACCAAAACAAATATTATACAATTTATAAAAGGAAAAAAATTGAACTTTTAGTATATTTTTCATACCAAGTGTGTGGGGCTCTCGCATAATTATGTAAATCTTGCCTTAAAAAATAAGTATCTTAATCATTACTTATAAATAATATGACTTACTTTTTTTTTTCTATGTTTTATATTTTCTAATGGGTCAACATTTACAGTAGAAGCGTCTTGACTAATGAGTCGGCTAAGTTTGGCGGCTTAAACTTGAATTAACGCACAATTTGCCACCTACCTTCCTTGTCAGCGTGGCATGACAATCTTGACTGTCTCAATTCAAACTTCAAAAGAACTGTACTTTACAAGCAGGCGACTTATTATTCTTTCCATTTGAATCTTCTCACAAATTAAAAATATCAAGTACTTAACATTGTTCTTTTTCTAAATCTTCCTAAACGCACTTCTGGCCGGTCCAATATTCTCAACCATGGATCCCAACAACTTCTGCCACGTAGATTATCGAGTTCATAATCCTCACCAGCTATCCATTAGCTTACTTAAACATATCTTAATTATTTCTTGATTTTAGTGGTGTTTGAATGGTTTTGACAGGGAAGTAGTGTCTGTCAAAGTGCGGCCTCCCATAATTCTACACGTCTCCCGTTTTTCTGGTCGAACCAATGCTGGAGTTACTATATTCAATTTTGGTACGCAATCCTGGGAACTTCAGATAAATATCAATATCAACATCAATTGTGTGACTTCACAGAAATTCCAGGTTTGCAACCTCCTAGACTTGTTGCCTGTAGGACATTTGCCATTGCAAGCTAAATGAGGTATCAAGTAACTAATTACCACACAATATTATAACTTTTTGGACCACTGTTCTAGTTTTTAGTTGTACTGTTACCACTTGACTTGACGACGTCTGTACTGTTTTACTACTGTTGAACAATTCCAAGATAGAATCATGTAACATGTTTCTACACATTCATTACCAACTTCCATTACTATTTTTATTCCATATGGGGTTGAGGCTATATGAGATTGAGATGGCCATGCTATTTTAGCATCACAATTAAAAATCGTCCCACCGGGGGGGAAAATTCTG
>JBAGKO010000010.1:15074688-15091536 GCA_037177275.1 Acacia concinna
ATGCGAGGAGATCCAAATGCAAGACCCTAAAATTTGATGTTATAAAGAGACTAAACACAGAACAAATCAGAAAAAAACGGCAAATCAGTTGAGGAACATAGAAAACAATGCGGACCTACCGCACGGTTGAAAAGTGGGTGACAGCAAGCTGGATGAGCAGCTGACGGCAGGCCTCTACGCGCAGCAGGCGGCAGGCCTGGGCGAGCTAGTTGATCAAAGAAGAGTGGCGAGAGGAGGTTGCTGAACGAGAGGCTGCCGATTCAATGAAGGAGAGAAGGGTTTTGGTTGGAGGGTACGTATGGAATAACAAGAAATTGACATGCACAATTTGGTCATAACAATCCCTAAATTTTTTCTCCCCTCACAAAAACCCCAATTTTGGAAGTTTGATAGAGTGGGGGAGGTGCCCACAAAAAGACAAAAATAATTCTCCTAACCTCACCTCCCTCAATCCAACCAAACAAAGAATTTTAACTCTCATACCTCACCTCACCCCACCCCACCCAACCTACCCAACCAAACACAACCTAAAAGAAAGTTGATTTTTTTTTTGTTTGCTCGGCCATAGCATATGTACGCAAATTAAAATAAGTATATGTCACTATTTAAGTTATTCTTGTTTTCATATTTAACTGAAGTTTTTAATCATTAATTAGAGTATAATAGGCATTGATCTATAATCTAGTAAAAACTTAAAAGCTGAATATAGGGTTGAGTATGGACCGGACCGGGTTTCACCCTAACTTGAGGTCTAGTCTAGATAGTACCTCAGGCTGGACAAGGCAGCCCGAGATCTGGTCTAGTCTAGTACCATCCTGGACCAGACTTAGTCCACTGGACTGCCTAGTGGACTTGATATTGGTGTGGTTCTTTTCTTTTGGGCCTTGGTCCAAGATGACAAACAATTAACCACATTAAGCCTAACAAGTATTAACAAGTCTATCACATTACAAACAAGTGAACAATACATAATTGAGATCTAATTTTTATTTCTTGGGCATCCATCGCCATTCATTTGTCGCCTCTACCTTCAATGAAACTTATCCATCAAAAAGTGCAAATTGAATGTGTTAAGAAGAAATTAGGGAAAATGAAATATGTAAACTTAGATAATGAGTATGGAATTGAAAATATAGGACATATACATATATAAAATCCCCCACACACAAAATGCATACAACAGCTAGGAACACCATAATGGAATTCGGTCTTCTTGTTTTTTTTTTATACACACCGTTGAAAGAGAATCAAAAGCTCATGTGGGCGCCATGGAAAATAATCCAACCAGTACTTTTGATGAAAACCCATATGTTAAAGATGATGACGATGGTAAGGTGGAAGCTGCTCGGCTAATTGCAGAACAAAACAAGTTTGGTAAAAATAATTTAATGAAGTTCTTGACGAAAATTTCCCATCAAAATCTGGGTATTCAGGTAATTATGGAAGAGAATCAAGATAAAGCCACACAAAGAGATATATTCCAGAGAAGCATGAACACCAAACAGGAAAAGGAACAAAACTTACTTCAAAGTCGAAACCCGTGGAGGCCCGACAAAATTATATGTGGCCAGTAAGGAGAGGAGGAGAGGCGGAAATGGAGTCGAGTGTGGAAGTCGGTGAAGTCAAAGAGAGGATGGGGAGGCCGAGTGTGTCAATTAAGCGTCGAGGTTGAGAGAATGAGAGGGAAGTATGAATTGTGATTCAGCGACAGTGATTCTGTGAGAGAGAGTGATTAAAGGCGTGAAGTGTAGCAAAGGCTAATAAGCGGCTAGGTTTCTCTTTGACAAGGTGGATTTTTTTAAAAAAAAAAACTTTGGGCCAGACTATGCTTAGTACCGCCTTAGCCTTTACGAATTTTTTTTAAAAATTCGACCAGACCAAGTGGTGCAGTCTAGTCCAACCCAATAAAACTAGACTGGTCTGGCCTGTCCAATGTTACTTCGAGCAAATTTTTTTTTTTAATTCGACCGGGTTACCTAACTACTGAGTTTTTAGTTTTTACTCATCCCTAGCTGAATATATTTAGAAGATTAGTTGTCAACAATTAAGCTGTTACTCTTATTTCACATTACTTAAAGTATTAATCGTTAAACTAAATTAGTGATCACACACATATGTATGTTTGTGTGTGTTGAAGTTTGGCAGTTATCTTATAGGACAAATTAATTATTTACTCAATATAATTTTACTGTGTTTATTCAATCCTTATTCTTAAAAAATATATATATGAACCTCAGCCCTCTTCACTTAGTTCTCTCTCATTTCCTCTTGCCAGCTTGACAATGTCATTATTACCTCGATTTGCACCCAAGAAGTGGAGACATCCATCAAAATTGAAATGCCAGGAGAAGACAATATCTAAACAAACTAGGGTTAAGGGGTAAAATTACCCTATAAGTTTTTACTAAGGGGCAATCTTGCCGCTACCGTTATCTTCGTTAATTTTGACTGTTAATTGACTAAATATGTTGAACTGATAGTCTATATATGATCTATTTTTATTTTTATTAAGGTGAAAATTTGTCCTAACAATTTTAAATATACCATTTAAAAAAGATAAATTAGATAGCTGATAGATTTCTATGACAAATTTTCACATTAACAAAAATAAAATAGATAACATGTAAACTATCCGCTCAATATATTTCGTCAACTAATGAAAAAATTTAACGGAGACAATGGAAGAAGTAAAGTTGCCCAACTTTTAAACCTTTTGGAGCAAAATTGCTCCTTTTAAAACTTCTAGGGCATAATTGCCCCTCAATGAAAACTTTTGGGGCAATTTTGCCCCTTAACCCAACAAACTATAATGAATTTCATACTCCTCTTACCTTATATAAAATACTTCTAACGTATTTTACAATAATCAAGAATAACATTAAATCTCATTAATTTTAACATGAAATTCAACAATTTTTCAGTTCTATTTCTATTTAATATATATAATGCCCAATGAAACAAAATTAACACAATAGATAGTGAAATTGTATATTAACATGAATATTTTAATAAGATTATTTATAAATAGGATTAAAATAAATTTTCTCTCTCTACCCTATATATAAGACTAGAGGAGTATATATTAATTGATGCAAATGAAAGGTAGGGAGGTCCCTACATCGAACCCGACTCTAAAAATTATACTTTAACAACTTAGGTCGACTATTAAATTTGCTTTTCTAAAAATTCACATGGTTTCCAACAAATTCCTTTATAACAAGGTTATATTTTACAACAGAATATCACGTCTCCATTTAGGAGAAGTATTATTTTAATTTAAACAATTTATGAGAGTTGAGCAAGATGAATACTTCAATGAAAGGTAAAATTGGAAAAATACTTTCATTGATAGATTCAATATCATCGAATTGATTAAGATGTTTATAATGAAAATAGTATAACAACACAAGCAACATAAACTTGAGTCAGTTTTTAATAATTTCCTACAATATTTTGATAGGAAGATAAGCAATTAAGCATCTAACTAATACCCTCAATTAATCACTACCTATACATTACAGCTTTTTTTTATCACCTGAAATACCTTCACGCGGCTACTTTTATTAGCAAACTCTTAAAGGGAAAATGCCATACAAATTCTAAATGAATGTCTGAAAATCAAAAAAAGGAGCTGAATTTGCAAAATGACACTTTGGTCTCCAGGGGGAATATGGGTTTTCAAATTTCGTCTGACGTGACAGCTGACAAAGGAGATAAAGTAACGTGCTAATTAGGCTTGTCTCGATAATCCTGTTACGAATTTTATCATTTACATTATGAGTCTAGTTATTTCCACTACGGATTATGTCAAAACATGTTCATCAACCTAAAATGCAAAATCAAGACGAACTTGTTAATCCTGTTGCACATTTTGTTATTTACGTTATAAGTCTAATTATTCCGCTATTGATTATGTTAAAATACACAAACACACATTGTATTCACCCAACTTAAATTATAAACCCAACATTTTGACATAATCAGTAGTGGAAATAATAAGACTTATTGTAAATAACAAAAGTTGTAATAGGATTAACAAGCCCGTCCTGGATTTACATTTTAAGTTGGTAAATGTGTTTTAACATAATTTTTAGCGAAAATAACTAGGTTCATAATGTAAATGACAAAACTCGCAAGAGGATTACCAGAGTATACCTAATCAGCGCATCACTCTCTCTACTCTATCAACCTCTCCCTCTCTCCTTTGTCAGCTGTCACGCCAAACGAAATTTGAAAACCCAGATTCCTCCCCCAAGACCAAAGTGTCTTTTTATAAATTCAGCTCCCTTTTTTGAGTTTTAGACATTCATTTAGTATTTATATGAAATTTTCCCAACTTTCAATGTGGGAAAAAAATCATGATTTTTGTATAATATATTTTTAGCTTAAAATCACCCTTTTTTATTAGAGCCTCTCACTCTCTCTCTCTCTTTCCATTCTTTTTATAAATAACTTTTTTTATTGGACTTGATCCTTAATATAAATAATTTTTCCTTTATTATCTTATAATTTAAAATATATTTTCTTTTTCTACCCCTATTAAATATATACATTTATATTAATTATGTTTCACACACCACTAATTATCTTTGATTATTTATTACATATTTTCTCTCATGTCCTCTTATATATTTTCTATTCACCCTTTCACCTACTTTTTTTCATAAGTAAGGTTATAATTAAAAAAGATATGACATTTTTGACACGTTTTAATTTTTTAGCTAATCTTGACCACAATTTTATTTTTCACAATTAAGAAAAAAGTTGCTTTATAAGTTTTTATAAAAATTCAACTGGACATAAATTTGTTTGAATGTATAATGAAAAGCCACTTTCGAAAGGTTTAAAGTTGGAGAAAAGCCAAAAGTTAGAAATTTGAAATAAAAATCAGTTTAGTCAGTTCAACCCATAAGTCATTTTCCCTCAAACTTGTTCCAACATACATTTTTCGCCTAGCCGGCTGTTTTTATTACAACTGACTTTTGACCCTTTTAGTTTCATTCTAAACACGCACTAAGGACTTATTTGTTTAGATTAATGTTAATAAAAGCAATTTTTCTCCTGTTGATGATTTTTGTAATTTGAACTTAGGTTAAAAGTTAAATTATATAGTGTGATTTATATTTCAATATATTTTTATAAAAAAACCAATTTTACATAAATTTGTTTGTATCAAATATATTGAAAAATCAATTTTAAAAAGTTTAAATTTAAAGAAAATTCAAAAGTTAGAAGTCGAAAAAAAGTTGCTTTACCTTTAAAATGACTTTCAATTAAAAAGTAAGTTGCATCTTAGACTATTGCAAACATTTTTTTCATCAATGTCGGTTTGTAATGTTTTCCATGCCTAGAAGTCAATTTGTGATGGCTTTGTGAGCACTTAACTTGCCCAAGAAGGCACGTTAATCTGGTGGCTTAAAGTCAGAAAATGGGAAAAGCTATAAAAAATCACTTTTGTCCAAGAAAGCACGTTGTGTGATTGAACAAATAAAAATGAAGGGAGAATTACATTGAGGTCTTAAATAAAAAAATTTATTTTTTGATAAATTCTAACTAACTCTTTAACTTGTCAATAATAACTCTTCAATTTATTATAGGGGATATTAATTTTCATACTTAAAACTTTAATATAATTTTCCCTAAAATAAAAGAATGACTAGGGATAGAGGTTGAACATTAGCTTGGAATGGGTCTGCCTTGGAATTGGAAATTAATAAAGACTCATAATGTCAAGGTAGGCGACTCTTTATTCTTAAAACGAGCATGTGCTAATCGTATATTGTACGGCATGCATGTGCTACGAGCATCTTATTTACAATTCACTAAAAAAATAAATAAACTAATTTTCATACAAGACATTCAATAGGCTTTACTACTTCAAACGGAGAGAGTATTATATATGGTGTGTTTTGAGTAAAGATTATAATCATGACTTTTAAAAAAATGAGATTGGGTAAAAATACGATTAGGTAATTTGATTTATGTTTGAAATAAAAATTGTAGAAGTTATTTATGTAAAAGTGTAATGTGTTTGATTGAAATTTTGTAAAAGTTACTTTTGATAGGAAATAACTTAAAAAGCTATGAATCATATTATATAGATTACATATGTGTGTGTGTGTCTAAATATATTGTAATATTTATACTATCTTCGCTCTTAATTATAAGACCTACTTGACTATTTTGACTTCCTTAATCTCTCCAAAAAAATCAATTGTGTCTTATAATTAGAACCGGAGGGATTCTTATTATATATAAATATAGTGTGATATTTATACTACCCCGGTTGTAATTATAAGACTTAGTTGACTCTTTTGACTTCCTTAATCTCTAAAAAAAAATTAGTTAGGTCTTATAATTAGGACCGAAAGAAGTCTTATTACATGTAAATATAATATGATATTTATATTACCTCCGGTTTTAATTATAAGAGCTAATTGACTCTTTTGACTTCCTTAATTTATTTAAAAAGAATCAATTAGGTTTTATAATTAAGACCGAAAGAGTAAATAATGACAGAAAAAAATTCCCCAAACATCGCACTTCAATTGGATGAAAAGCACCATTTTAGCATGTGTTTGACGTACGTAGCTTACTTTTACAGTACCTTCATGGTGCAAAAAGTAGAAGCAACAGTTTAGATGCTTTTCATCCGATATGACTTGCGATGCAGCGATGGCAACTGTTTTTTTTTCCTTCTTGTTATAATTTGTTTTTTAGTCTTAATTATAAGGCTCAATTGCCTTTTTAAAAAATTCCAAGAAAGCTAATAACCTTATTTTAATGTATTAAAATTTATCGTTTTCTTCAAACTATTTTTTTTATTTATTAATTAATATATAATATGATAAAGCATAACATATGATACAATTAAGTAGCCTATTTTGCTTCTTTCACTTCTCTAAAAAAAATTAATTGGGTCTTATAAGTAGAACCGAATGTACTATAAATATCATACTATATTTACATGTAATAAGACTCTCTCCAGTCTTAATTATAAGACCCATTTGAATTTTTTTAGAGATATTAAGTAAGTCAAAAAAGTCATGTAGGTCTTATAATTAGAACCGAAGGTAGTATAAATATCACACATCTTTTACATGTAATAAGACTCCCTATGGTCCTAATCATAAGACCCAGTAATTTTTTTTTGAGAGATTAAGGAAATCAAAAGAGCCAATTAGGTCTTATAATTAGGACCGGAAGTAGTATAAATATCACGCTATATTTACATATAATAAGACTCCCTCCGATCCTAATTATAAGACCCAGTTGGTTTTTTTGGAGAGATTAAGGAAGTCAAAAGAATCAACTAGGTTTTATAATTAGCACAAGAGGTAGTATAAATATCACAATATATTTAAATGTGAGTGCCCGTAATCTATATAATATTATTTATACCCTTTTTAGTCATTCTCCATTAAAAGTTACTTTTACAAAATTTCAACCAAACAAGTTTTACTTTTGCATAAGCAACTTATAAGTAATTTCTACAATTTTTATTTCAAACACAAATTAAATTACTCAATCTTACTTTTACCCAACCTTACTTAAACTCAATTTTATTTTTTTAAAAGTATCGATTGCAATCCTCATCCCAAACACCCACAAAAACCTATCCCATGGCCTAAAGTTGTAAGTGTGATAGATCTAGCTTTATGACACCAAGCATGTATGGCAGCCTTTTCAGAAAACACCCGAATGGACACGGAACAATCCTTGTGTCTTGAAGGTTGAACATAGAAAAGATCGTCCACCGAGGTTCATTTGTTATAGGTAGATTGAAATTAGCAGGTGGCCTATGGATTATATGACTGAAATTAGTCAGATATTTGTGATTTGTCAACCAAAACTCAATATCATTATTCATTAGTTAGGGTAACAATACATCATGGTTTGCATCAAATAAAAATTTAAAAATGCTGCCAAACCAACATGTTCTTGAAAAGGCAATGAAAAAATAAGTGATCTAAGCATTCACATTCATATCACAAGAGGAGCATACCTCATACACAATGAAATGTCTGATCTTTAGAAATTGAGATGCAGGCAAAAGTCTAGGAGGGAGCGTAGACTTCCATAATACCTGGCATACTTGTTTTTTATTAGAGACCTTATTATTGAAGTAATTTAATTTAAGTCAGTCAAAACGATTATTGAGAATTAAACTGAAAATTATTTTATTCATAAAAAAATAAAAATATATTATATAGATTTTTTATGGTTTATGAAAAATTATAAAATTAATCCTAAAAAGATAATTAAATTACGTTAAAGTATTTAAATTTAATATTTTTTAAAATAATTTTATCTAACTTATAAATTAATATATAATATAACAATATACTACATGTGATATGTTTAAGTAACATATTTACCTTCTTTAATTTTTTTTTTAAAAAAGTCAATGATCTTATATTTAAAACCAAAGGTAGTATATTATTCATTTTAAAACCATATAATTTTTTTCCAAAAAATAATAAAATACCCCTAATTAAAGATATTTAATAATATATGGTAGCATATAACTGTATATACTAAAAATAAAAAAAAATAGATTATATTATATTGTTTATAAGACAAAAATAAAATTTTATTCAAATATAATATTCGCCAACCAATTAGTATCAGCATCAATATTAATTCGGGAAAAAGATAAATAAATACCCTCTAAACATTAAAAATCTTGAAAGATGACTAAATTTAATAAATAATAAATGAGGGGCTCTGACTAAAATTCAACAGATAATGATTAAAATTGAGAAAATAATGACTAAAACTCAATACAGAATTACTACACCTCAATAGAGGATGATTAAAACTGACTAATTGTTTACCTCTCATTTATCATTTACCAAATTTGAGTCATTTTTCAATTTTTTTTATATTTTATGGGACATTTATTTGTCTTTCTCCCTAATAATTTCCTTATTATAAAAAAATATTATATTAATGCTAAATAAAAGATTTAGTACAAACGATCCCATCCTAATCCTGATCCTAATCCTCATAAAAAAAAGAAGAGTGGACGGTGTAGATCAATTGACGTGTTGGATGGAGTGGTGGTACAGGAGCGGAACAGTGTAGTACAACCCTCAGGACTGCGTTCCACTTGGTAGTCCCATTTATGGCGTCGTAGACTTTGTTAAAGTTAACCAAACAGAACTGTACTTGGGGAATGCGAGATTCCTAAAAAGTTTGTGAGAAATAGATAAATGACGAAAGTGTCCCTACGTCGAAGAAGACAAAGAGTTGGTACGATCGACTACGAAGTTGACCCTGCCATCTCTTTATAATCCCCTTTTTTGTTTTGTTTTTTTGTTGGCCCTTTCGCCCCACAGTCTTACACCTTTTTCTTGTTTTTGTTTTTTTTTTAACTTTTTACTGTTTTTTGTTTTTTGTTTTTTTGTTTTTGCAATTTCCGATTCTAATTCTCTTTCTCCAATCTTACCTCACTCCAATCTCTACTCTCACAACAGCGCGTGCCTACACACGCAGTCCTCACCCTGGTCAATTTCTCAATGCAATGCAACTGGGGGACACATTTTTGTTTTTTTTAAACCAAGGTAGCATCACACTTTAAAATTTAGAATTTGAGAAGATAAATTTATAGCCAAATGAACCTGGGACAGAAATCTTGACCTTATTATTATTACTGAAATAATATTTATAAGTTGCTGTCAATATGTTTATCAAATATTAAAAAACTATGAATGTTATTGATTCTTCTTTAAAATTTAATAAATTTATTCCCATTTAATATACTTTATACCTCATCATCAAAAAGTTAAATAATATTAAATAAAGAGTAAAATTGTACATTTATATAAAAAAATTAAATGAGATATCTTATGAACAAGATTAGAAATTGCATTCTCTTTACAACCCTAGAAGTAGAACAAAAAGATTATATGTTAACTTGTTATCATGATTTGTGAATCCGAACCAGACTGGCTAGGTCAACTCAAAAACTAGCAACCCGGCCATGAAACTGGTCTGGGTTGGCAATAAACTCGATCAAACCGGGATCAACCCGGTTGGGTTGTTGGGTTGACCCGGGTTGGCACTTTTTATTAAAACAAAAAGAAAACAATTTAATTTTTTATTTTAGAAAATAAACATTTATTTTATATGGTAGATAGAAATATTAGTTAAAAGTTAATAATAATTTTTTTCTTAATAATTAAAAAATTGTAGGTAGGAATATTTTATTATTGTCAATCTATTTTAATAATTTGTTAAAATAGTAAGAAGAATAATTATTATTATTATTAGTTATAATATCATTGGATGATCAATTAATATTAGATTATATTGATATATCAAAGAATATAAAGAATGATTGGTTTTATACAATTGTTTATTATTGATTCAAGATATTGAATTGATTTTGAATAGTATGACACTATAATAAGAATTGAAGTTTATTTTTTATTCCCACCAATCTGGTACCGGGATTACTCCAGTCTGACCTACTGACCCTTGACCCAATACTCCGACCGGTTCACTGTCCGATCCGAGTTTCAAAACCTTGACCATACCTTCCTTTTTTTTAGAACTTTGGCCATGCATATCTCATGCCCGGAAGCTTATATACTTTAATGTAAAGGATCATGTCTGAATGTGTGAAGGGAGTGTGATGTGAGATAGTGAGAGAGTTTCAGTGCGCGTGCTTGTTAAAAGTAAAGTGTATATATTCTTATTGGGTTATTTTTTGAGGACAAATTCTTATTGGAATTAGCAGTAAAACTTTTGCTTTCATTGCTGTTCAAATTCTCACTAAGCGCCAAATGTCTACAAATTTAACCGGTATGAAGAAAGAAAAAGGGAGAAAAAATTCTGACTTTATCTCACAGCTCTTGATTCCAAGAAGTTGAATCCACCTTTCCCATGATACCTCTCTCTTATTTACTGCCAGTTGAAGTCTTTTCACAGGATTTGTGGGGACACTTTTCCTTTCCAGCTTCCTCATTTTTCTTATCCTTCGTCTCTAAATCATGCTCCATTACTGGGGTAGCCTTGTAGCTCCTCTGTGGAACCTTCTTCAACGTAGTCTTCAAAAGATCAAAGTAAAGTGGGAATTGAGCCAGAGCAAAAAGAGTCACAGGGAATGAAGTCAAAAGATATATAGGAAGCGCAGCTTTTTGGAACTCTGCCTTGAGCACGAAGAAATGGCCAGCACAGAATGACACCAACATGGAAGCAATGGACATGAACAATGAGGACATGCCTAGAATAAGCTTCCTCGGCAAATCCCTGTTGAAATCAAATTCCTGATAGCGAGAAGTGAGGATCGACAGGAACATGATGGTGGCTATAATGGAAAAGCAGAGAGCCACCAGCGAGGCGATGGTGAACAAGTCAAATGCCCTCTCTGCTCTCAAAAGTGGGCGCCCGGTGGCCTCTTCCAAACCACCAGGCACGGCGGTTGATGAGGTAAAGGCCACCGTGGCAACCAATGTCGCTACCACCGAGCATGATTCGGAGGTTTTAGTTAGCCACTCTCCCCCGCTTTGCGCCAAGTCACTGTGAGTTTCAGTGAATATCTGTTTCGGGGTCTTGTAACTCTTGTTGTAGTGAACAAAAAAATGAGGCGGCATTGAATTTTTCACAAACTGCATCACCAATGATTAGCTAAGAATTAATATATCAGTTTAGTTCTTTACCTACACACACATATATACTCATAATTGGGTGATTACGTACCTCAAACCACTTGATTTCCCACTGCATTTGGAGAGCAGCACCAGAAACACGCCATGCCTCGTGGGGTCCACGTTTGGCAGCCAAGTGTAATGCACTATTGCCTTCAATATCCACCTGCTGGAATAGACTTTCTTTGAAGAAATTCTTCTTCAGAAACAACTCGTACACATGGGGTTGCCTCTTCTCTACTGCTAACAACACTATGTTCTTCTTCTCTTCATTCTCATCGTAGATAGCCACTGGAAATAGTTTGACAATTTCCTTTATCATTTCGATCACGCCATTCTTTGCAGCAATGAGTATGGGTGTCTCTTTTTTCCTTTTTTTACCTCCTTCCGCACCTGCACGCGTTAATATTAACAGTATGGATTTACATATTTGATAATTATTTGTTTATAAATTCATGCAAACTGTGTATTATTAATGTTACCCTTGTCTTTGGCGGTTGATAGCTCAGACCCCAAGGATGACAGTTCCTCAGGGATAGGGGAGTCGGGTATGGAGCCATTGTCTTCGTACTCATAATCGAAAGCACGATTAAGTAGTTCATTCATCAATTGAACAGACCAAGTGTTCTTCTCCTTCTTTCGACGTAACTTGTTTAACCTGCTCGATCCTGCAGGGTATATTGTTTAAGTAATTTAAGCATATATAGATAAATGTCAAAAACAGGATTAGATTTGATGTACAAAATACAAATGGCGTACCTTGTCCAAGAATTACCATTAGTGCCAGATAAAAGAATTTGACGAGATTAAAGCAGGTTCTATAATTATCAGGAAATAATCCGCTTCTATGATCTCTGACTTCCCATCCTAATTAATCAAACAATTAATGAAAGATCAGAGTGTTCATCAATTGTTGTTTCTCCTAATAAATTGCAGCTTATTCACCTAAAATTTATAAAACAAGGGGGTAAAAAATGACCTCCAGCGATAGCGGCTGTATGATGATTCTTTGCTTTTTCGATATCCTTCGTATTTGCTGGAGATTTATCTTTTCCTACAGCTGTAGATTTACCTTTCAAATGTTAAGTCATTTAATCTCACGATAGTAATACGATAACCCAATAGCGAATGGTGACAACTCGCGCTTAATTTTATATTATATCTAGGAGGGAAAGTATAATAGAATACATCATATATTATTTTGTATATCTTTGTAATGAAAATAAAAGAATATACTGTTTTTAATTACAATAATATGTCGACGACTTATTTTTTTTTAAAAAAATTAATACCCGTTTTTAGGAGAGTGAACTGTACTGTAAATTTGCTGGATGTTAAAGAAATAATTAATGAAGGCAAAAGAAAGAAAACTTAGGTTGTACTTAATTGGACATGCATAGTAAACGAAATACCAGTAGTGACTGCAGATTTGATGACGTTAACAATGTTCCACAATACTCGGTAGTTGGGTGGACACTTTGCTTGGCCCTCCTTGACTTTACTAGTATGGAACTGCGGTGGTTCTTCTTCCTTAAGCTTTTCAACGTATAAACCTATTAAGCGAAGCCATTCATATATATATAATTGAAATTAAGTTTATAACATAATGAAGAGGACCAGAATTGAAACTAAGAGGCAATACAGCATAAGCCTACACTTCCTTAACAACTTACAGTGATAGACGATGCCTTCAATACGTCCAAGGCGGCTACCACTTCTAAAGGCAGAAGGTTTTGCTGCCAGCAGATGGAGCGGCGATAACCCATCCTCGTTCACCGAGGTCACCAGATCTCCATACAAATGTATTATTTTAAATGCTAAATCTGCATATATACATATACGCCAATATAACTCAGTTTCATTTGTCGTCTTATGCATCATATGATCATATACAGAAAGACATGAAAAGGATGATGAAGTTGTTAGATTTTAGTTTTACCGAAATAGTCTCCACTGATTGCGCAGTGAAGAATAGTGACGCCGTCGTTCCTTCTACAGTTGGCATAGTACGGTGGAGTGTAGCCGACGGGGAGGTTACGGTTTTGGATATAATGAAGGCAAAGAAAAGATCTCTTTCTGCCAAAGAGAGCAGCCAAGAAGAGGGGTGTCTCGCCGTCATCGTTACGGCAAGCCACCATTGACGGCTCTACGTTTGCAATTATGTTACATATTGTGTCGTGCCCCATTGCAGCAGCTGTATGCAGAGCAGTGTTGGTCCTATTGTTATGAGTTTGCAGGGCTTCTTTAATATGATGTTGATCCTCACATGACGTAATTGAGTTCACCATTTCTGCCACCACCTCGTCCTTCCCTTCAGAGACAGCTATGTGCAACGCAGTATCTCCTGACCTTGTTATTCTGGCCTTGTGCGCTCTTGGATCTTCCCTGTACATATCCATCACTCGTTCCCATTCGCCTTTCATGGAATATTTGAATAGTTGTTTCTTCTTGATGCTGTCCAACTCCGAGGACATCGTGGCGTCTATAACAGTTGCTAATTCTTCGTCCATCACATAAATAGCTGCTGCCTTATATATTTATACAATGACCTCTCTTGATGTGTGGGTGGTTTGAATGGTTAGGTACAAGAGACAGACGATCACTGTTTTTACGGAGGAGGGTTTGCTGAGTAGGCAAGTTATTCCCATGTCAGATGAAGAAGAAGCTACTGAGATTGAACCGAAAAGAAAAAGGGTAAAACAAGGTGGAATAAATGAGATGATGGAGAAAACAAAAGTGAAGATTAATGTGCTAGCTAGCTTTTCTGCTGTTAAGGGATGCAGGTGTCTGAGCTTGAGCAGGCAAAGGTGAACGTGTGTTACGCGTGAATAAAGTTTCAGAAAGACGAAAGAAAAGAATAATCGGCAAACATATCAAGTGAAAGGAGGCTGAGAGAGTGCCGACAGTGACAAACAGAGAAAGGCGGTTGAGATATAAAGCACGAGTGAAGACTCAAGGTACAAGCAAAGAGAAGGGTGAGTTACTGATTATCTGCTCATCATAATCGGTGAAGGGGCCAAATTTAATTTAATTTAATTATTATAGTTTAAATAATTTTTATTGTTATATCTAGGTAAAATATGAAATAAGATCATTATTATAATTATCACTTAGAAAAATAAATTTATTATTTAAAAAACTAATTAAAAGTTTTAAATTTAAATCATTTAAATTAAATTTGAATGGTTTCCATCTCATCACAATAAATATAAACAACTTTTATTGCAATTGTGGAAAATGAACAGATAGTTGAGATTAATTTTGCATAAAAAATGTGATATTTTTTCTAACTATATCCCTATATAAACTATCAGAGAATGTGTAATAAATGATTATATGAGAGATAATGTATTTACTAGGGATAAAAAAGAAAAAATCAATTCAAAATTTTAAACAAAAGTTAAAAGTTGCTTATAAGGGGACCATCCTATAGGAGAGTAAGTTGATTATAAAAAAGAACCGGAGGGAGTAATATGTTCACCACTGCGATGAACACTGAATGAAAACCTACTAATTATATTGTAGATTTATTGTCACTATCGCTAGTTCTAGCTTGTTTGCCACATTCTTGGTTAACTCGATTCAGGGGTGAAAAGGCTCTAACAATTTCATTGCTCATCATATTGACAAGCATTGAGAGATTTTCACTAATATGAACCAATTAAATTAAATTTAATCTGAATGGTTTATATTGAATTTATGTTTACTTTTACATTTAAAAAATCATTTCAATAGGTGCAAATCTAAAATAAAAATAATGCAATCTCTTAACTAATATCAAACTATCAAAATATATTTTTTGTTTAAAAATTATTAGTTAAAACTCTTGAAGTTAAACCGTGTAGATATAACAGTGAAAAACCCTTTAAATACAATGAGCACCAAAACTGGTTCCACAAAGAGTCAAAGACAAACATGTTGGTCATCATTTTTCTTGGCCCATTTTCTCCTTCCTATCTCTTTCATTCTTTTCATTGGAAACTTTCAATATATTTTATGTGAATTAGGATATAACAGTGAAAAACTTTAAGTACAGTGAGCTTAAGGCCAGAAACAGCTTCACCGGCAATCTTCTCATAAAATCATAGGGTTGTTTTCGAGAGGTGAGTATGGAAAGAAACATGATAAGTGCAGTGACTGAGAAGCAGAGCGCAATTAGTGCAGTCATAGCGAAAACATCAAACCCATTTTGTCCTTCTAAGGTTGGTTTGCCAGTCTTGTCATCCTTGCTGCCGGGTACAGTGCTTGATGTCGCAAAGGCAACTCCGGCAACCAGTGCAGCCACCACAGAGCATGATTCAGACGTACGACTAAGCCATTCATCACTCTTTTGAAAAAGAGGTTCATAATCTCTAAGGAAGACTTGTCCCGGAGTTTCCTCTTTTTTGTTTGTATTGTAATGACCCAGTAATTTAGAATCATTTAAATAAATAATAATTAATTAAGTTAAAAAAAACAGAGATTTTTTTTTTTTGAAGTGGAAATAAATATGGAAAATAATTTATACTAATCCCTTATTGTAATATTTCAACTTAGTTGAATTGCATGGAATGAAATCTATAATTTTTCAATCATACACCTTATATTTTTATAAGGTTGATAAGTTATAATGCAGAAATATGTGTGTAATGAAATCGTCAATTATTATATTTATTAAAATATTTTTAATTTTCAACAAAAGATGGATTGGTGACTCAATGAAACTGCAATTACGTCTGTTGGTGGGGGAAGGAGTTCGAATCTTGTGTTGGATTAAAAGGATATTGTTATTTTGTTTTAACTGGGTGAAGTTACCACAGTATCTTTGTTTTATTAAAAAAAAAACAAATCTGTCAGATTTTTTCTCCTCACTCCACCGACTTCAACCAAAGAGAAGGGAAAGAGAGCTCTAGAACCAAAAGGCCTTGAGAAACCACCATTCTTTCACCTGGCATACTCAGCTTTTCTTCCCCTTGAGATCATCTCTGCCGTGTGTGTGGGCAAAGCTTTTTTTTATTTTTTATTTTATTTTATGATTCCTTCTGTCTCTTGTAACATCCCAATTTTTTTGGGTAATTCTTCAAGTAATAATAAGAAGAAGTCTTATTATTTTATGTGCAATTTTTGGGGTAAATTACGAAGGATGAATTTCTATCTGAAAATTTATCAGTAAAAAGCTTAATTTCAGAGAAATTCTAGAAAAATAGTAAATGAT
>JBAGKO010000010.1:15117235-15129886 GCA_037177275.1 Acacia concinna
TTACATTACTTAATAATATCATATGTTGTGTTTTATTACATTATATAGTAGTTCATAAGTCAAATAACATAATTTGAGAAAAAATAACAAATTTTAATATTTTAAAATAATATAATTAACTTTCTTAATTTTTTTTTAAATCCTCTAAAAAAAAATAATGAGAGGAACGAAAGCAATATAAGTCGTTCTAAACGAAACTCGTGAAAATAAAAATAGGATAAGAAGTTGGGGATTCTACATAGCGGATGGTCAGGCCCAGTCGCCCAGATGTGTCACGAAGCTTCTTTGCCGTATTTTTAAACCGCGGCTTATAAGAAAAACTGCCACGGAAATCTTAACCCTTGAATCCTTTGCTGGTCTGGTATATTCGCTATTCGGCAAAGCGGAAGAGAAACCGCGAAAGCCCTAATCTCGCGATTGCCCCCTTTCGAGGTTTTCCGCACTTACATCGATCAGAAGGGCAATAACAAAGCTTCATTCACCTTGCGACGATGTGGAATCAACAAAACTGGAAAAATGATGTGGAAGCCGGAGGAGCGAGGCCTCTCTATCCCATGATGCTCGAAAGCCCCGAACTCCGATGGTCTTTCATTCGCAAAGTCTACTCAATCATAACAATTCAGTTGCTAGCCACAATCGCCGTTGCCTCCGTCGTCGTCACCGTCCGTCCCATTTCCCACTTCTTCGTTTCAACCAGCGGCGGTTTGGCTCTCTACATCATCCTCATCATCACCCCTTTTATTGGTGCGTTAGTGATTCTTTTCTTCCCATTTTCAGGGCCAATTATTCATTTATGTACTTTTCAACAACATTTTTGTCATGTTGTTGGTCTGGAATTTGTCTAAGCGATGTATTTGTCCAATTTTTGCAGTCTTATGTCCCCTATTCTATTACCACCAGAAGCACCCGGTAAATTATGTGCTTCTTGGAATTTTCACGATTTCATTGGCTTTTGCTGTTGGATTAACGTGCGCCTTCACCAGTGGTAAGATTGAGCAATATATTTCTCTTTCTCTCTCTTAATTTGTTAATAATATACGATTCGTTCCTACATGTTGCTCTTTGTGCGATAGAAAGTCAAATCTATTACCGCATTGAAAGGGTTTTTTGGTTTTAATCACTAGAATTGGCATATTGTTTATGCAGTAATCCCCTGCTCGTGTAAGTTTAGAGCCTCTGGAATTTCCATGCTTGATGTGAGATTCGAATCAGTTCCTGCATATTTCTATGATCTGAATTCGGATATGAGAACATGTGTATCTTATTTTAGTATTACTCTTAAATTAAAATGGGATTCTTGGCCACGTCCATTCTCATGGATTGTAACCCATTGCGTTATTCTTTTGTGCATGTTTTATGTGCCATGCGGATTGGAAGATCAATTCGGTATTCTATAGTTTGCGAGGTTAATATTATGAGCATAGCTGAGGTCGACTTTGGTTGCTTATCAGCTTATGCACTGTACCAATGTGATTAGTGGTTTATTACTTCTTTTTCGTTTCTCCTCTTTTGATATTTAGAATTCAATTCTTCATTCTCAACACGTGGGTAATGGATATGGGTTATTGGCTTCATTCTTCAAAATTTATTTTCCCCCGTGTCCCAGTCAATTGCCAATTATCCTTAATAACGTGACTTTCCCTCCTTGAATGACTGAAAACAGGGAAGGTTATTCTTGAAGCAGTCATATTAACTGCAGTAGTTGTGCTCAGCTTGACCTTCTACACTTTTTGGGCCGCAAGGAGAGGCCAAGATTTCAACTTCCTTGGCCCCTTTTTGTTCGGTGCTGTGATAGTTTTAATGGTCTTTGCTCTCATTCAGGTACTATGGTCTCAAAATATAACAATCTAAGATGTTTTAGCCCATCTGGTCTGTTATGGAATTTAGTTTAGTAACATGCGCCTTTTCTTGCAGATTCTCTTTCCGTTGGGTAAGATATCAGTGATGATTTATGGGTGTCTGGCGGCCGTTATTTTTTGTGGTTACATTGTCTATGATACAGACAACCTGATTAAAAGGTTCTCCTATGATGAGTATATCTGGGCTGCGGTGTCATTGTACCTGGACGTCATCAACCTCTTCCTCGCTCTGCTTACTATTTTCAGAGCTGCTGATAGCTAAAGAGATCACCATTGCATGGATTGCTTCCGATAATCCTCTTGTTATGTATTTGCCGTGGTGATTTAAAAAAAACGTGCTTATAGTTGATGTCTATGCTTAGGGAGAATGTATGAAACCAGTGTGTCACTCTACACTGGTAAATAGTTGTTAAAACAGAATTGTGAATACATTTACCACTGTCTTTCCCTTTTCATTTGCTATAAATATCCTAAGTTGCAAATCGAAGGAGCAAATTTTTCAACCTTATTTAGGAGCCTGCCCTGGTTCAATTGCCTGGTACTATTCTTTCTGGCATGCGTCTGTGCCTTTTGTACCGTGTCGCCCGTTTTGTTAACTAAATCTGCGATGAAGATTGAGTTTCAGGTAAGGATTCTAAAAGGCAAAGTTGAGGGTTGAAACTGTTAGTCGCAGTTATCTTCTCGTTTCACGCGATGTATATGAATGAGATTGCCTTATATTCATGGGCTGACTTCAGAACTGGCAATTCTACAAGGTGCTTAAGGCCTCGAGCAAGACGTACGTTCATTTTTCTGAGTTGGCACAGATTCGGAAAGGATATATGCGTTGTGCTATAGTTTTGCTTTGCCTCATTTATTAATTTCCATTTAAGCAAACTAACCATAACGTATATTACCACCCATCAAGCCTGCCTCACTGCTGTCACTACATTAAAAAGGCATGTACGCAATCTAACTGCAGCCTATTTTTTGTAAGGAAGGAGATGGGGCAATCTTATAATCTTGTAAAATAACCTTGCTTAAAAGGTAGAGGTGAAATACAGTTCATTCTAACCTTTAGTTTCTCTACTTGATGGATATCTGAGATTAGGCATGGCAACACTGAAAAGAAGACCACTTGATTAAACATAATTCTCAGGCTATAGGGAAATTGGGACATTCCTTACCACCAACAAATTATCCCTACTTTTCTACAAACTGTGCCCTTAGGCATCCACGAATGTTTCAGATTGAAATAATATACAACATTCAGGTGGGCACAAATCTTTTAGACTCCCAACTTAGTTCTGTTGGTTGCTTCTTTGTAGTAGAGCTCAATTACCGTTGCTTATTTTGCTCTCCGCCACAACAGATAGAAGCCTTGAAACTCCTTGAGTCCAGATGTCATACTCCCTCTGATTCTTACATTCGAACTCCACGATTCCCCTGCATTCTGTCTTCAACCCGAAATACCGCCGTTGTTCTCCCCCATCCAACAAATGCCTCCCCGGCCACGCCGGTACATCCGGGCACACATCTTTTACTACATCTGCAGCATCAAAACCACCGGTTACAACTTGTGTTTTATAAGGTCTGACATTCTGAGAAGTATAAGAACTAGGATGTTAAATTGCAACTTACTCTTCTTCTTTTTAGTAATTGTGCCTGCAACATGTTTGCTCTTCATTTTCAGCATCACCTGCCCTGTTCGGTGTATATAAACAGAAACAATTTTCCAGTGAAGATCACCTGCATTTACCAAGAAAATGGTTTTGTGATTAATTTACATAATGATAATCTAAAGTTAAGAGTTGGTGCGATAAGCAGCAAATTGATATAACCTTTACGCGTGCGTTTGAGCAGTTCGGTGCCCTTGGCGAGGAGTTCTTGGCTGCAGATACCCAGAAAATTGTCTACGTTCACAATTTCTCCACTGTCACTGGTGCTTGTATTACTGTTATTGGTGTTGTGGCCTCCTTTTCCACATATCCCAAGTGGTACGCCTCTCTCTAATGGCGTCACCGCCGCGATATTCCACACTTCCTTCAAAGCTCTTGCTTTCAACGTCGCTGCCCCTCTTAGAGCTGTATGTCAAAAACCAAATGCCCTCCAATCACACATCATTTATAATATGCGTGTGTTTCATGGTTTTTCACTTCTTCTTAGCTTACCTGTAGCTGCGGCGGCGGTAAGAGTAGTAATATCATCATGAGAGCGAACATTCACGGCAGAACTGACCACCGAAGCAAGGTGGTCTCTCTCAACTCCCATTGCTTCAGCTGCCTCTACGCATTGTGCTGCAACTAATGTCGCCGCGGATGCCACCGCCATGTCTGTTTTGGCCATCTTTTCATCTTTGTTTGGTGCAGATGAAGCTGCCGTTGCCGCTGCTATGGCTGCCACGGCAGACGCCACTGCTGCCACCGAAACAGCCGCGTGTAGCTGGGCATTGTGGCTTCTGCTCTCTTCTTTTTTCTTCTCCCTTCGCTCTTTCAACCATCTCCCAACTGTCTTGGGTCCAGCGCTGGGCGTTCCGTTAGCTACGGCGCCGCTGCCTCGTCCGCCGTTGAACAGTGGGTGTATGGAATTGTTGGAGCGGAAAAACTGTTACACCACATGCATGCTCTTTTGAGGAACAATCAAAATAAACACTGTTTCTTTGGATTCTACTAAGCCAAAACCACTGTGAAGTTATCTTTTTTATCAATGATTGGCATTATTTTAATTGTATTAATTATAACGTTAGAGAACTGCTGGCAATCTTGTTCACTGATTAGTTCTATGTTACAGTCGAATATGATAATACTGTACATTCTGCTTGTACCACTTCCTCTGCCCTCACAACACCTACCAGTTACCCTATGAGATACCTTGTTTGGTCCTTTAGGTTAAAGCCAAATGCCCATAATAAAAGTACTGTTCACTTGAGCCTGGTGAATGAGGAAACAGTAGAGTCTGTCGCTATGTCGTGTTTGGATTAGCTAGCAGCAAGTTTGACTAGACATGGAAGACATGACTTGACCCTTTGATCTGAAATATATCTCGTGACTATCCACTCAGAATTGTTTGTCTCCAAAGAAATATTTACTTTTGGTTTTACTTTAAACCCACTTCACCAACTACCCTTTGACCCTCTTTTCACACTTCTTTGAAAGAAAATAAAATTATTCCTTACTTTGGTGGATCTTGGGAGCTCTTTAGTCTTTACACATCAAAAGTTCATTACTTTAAAATCAGTAAGCGCACCAACACTGAGTAAGTCTAAATTTGTAGGTATTTGGGTAGACCATTCTTCCATGCAAAGATGGGAGGGACTAAAATAAGGTATATGAACAAGGTAAATTCATTCAAATGCCATCTCGAGGCATAGATGGGATGGGCCCTCAAGCTTCCTTTTTTTTTTTTTCCTTTTATCCCCAATAAATTTTTTTACATTTTACTCATTTCTTTCGGCGACTTTTAAGTTTTGAGATGTTCTTCCTTGTTTGACAAGACACCATGAAAATTCCTTTAGTAGAATAAGGAAAGCTTTCCTGAAAAACAGACAAAAGTAACATTGTCCTGTTTTCCATTTATCCTTTCCTTTCGACACTCGGGGGAAAAAAAAATAGAACAAAGAAATAGCCGCGGAAGCTCGAGGAGCCAAAACAGAGCATTAAAAACAGTGAAGTTGGAGTGAGGGAGAAAAGCCCAATAAATTATTAAAATGACTATTGCACTCACGAGAAAACACTATTCGATTCTTCCTCTAACCCAAAAAAGTAAAAGTTTTAAAGAGGCACCTTAACGACGTCGTCAAATTCATCAGACGGAGAAATTGGTGGGCTATCTGTTCCGGTTAACGAACCGCCACCGTTCATAGGTTCGCTGCTGTGAGAGAGTCTCCCAGACGTTAATGGCGACACTTCCTGTCATGTTCATCAGACGCAAACTTAAAACCCGGATGATTATATGACGAAAAATATATAAATGGGTTCGAAACACAGATAGCATTTTGTAACTAAAATGGGTGAAAGAAAAATAGAGCGTAACAAAGATTTCTGCTCTGTTAGGCCGCTCCCTTCTTTTGCTTTTGAAAGGACAAAACTTGGTAAAATATGCTTTCACTTCTTAAGTTACTTTCAACTAAACAGATGATTAAAATTCAAAATCTCAAAGTTAGAGCTAAGTAAACACCTCTCTTACGGACTGTGACATAATGCGCTCAAGCACAAGCTGTGAAGTAGCAGAGGAGGCGAAAGAGAACTGGTTTCGAGGCATGATGGACAAATCCTCAGACTCGCCGGCGGTATCTTCAGGAATAGAGCTAGCACCACAAGTTGACCCATTTGCAGGCTTAGAAGCCACATTGGTAGAATGAGGTTGAGGAGGAGCCAGAGCCTTGGAGACCTCAAAAGCAGAGGCACTCCATGACCTGGAGAGAAACTCCATTGGCACTCTTGGGCTCTCCGGCAAATGGGTTCCACCGGTCGGAAAATATTCATGGCGGCGAGGATTAATTGAGAACCTGGCTTCCATGTCAGGGTCAAGGATGTGAACTATTCAAGGGAGTGGTCTTCGATGTTGAGGGAGGGCATGAGCTAGAGGATATATATGTGTGCGAGGTGGGAATATGGGAATGATCTGAGGGGGTAAGTAGGAGTGTTTGAATGCTAATGTCCTTAGTGTAAAATCTGGCCAGTAAAATGACAAAAGCTTATGAGGGGCCTAGGAATGGTCAAACGCCATGTGGCTAAGTAGTAAGTACTCTGTTTTCTCTGCTTCTGCCTATATAATAGAGAACAGAGGGCATTGAGGGGATTTCCGATTTTGTGACCCAGTGACTCAGACATTTATTTCCGATTTTATTTTAGATTTTAGGTTAGTAGGGAGCTTTAGCAATTGATTGAACTATCATTATGGAGCCATAATCATAACCCGATTCATATCATTTTGCGATTTAAGTATGCAATTCACCAGACTATACTAGGGGGCCTAGGAGATACTGTCTTAAAGTTACATCAAAGCATATACCTACCCGCATCCCCAAATAGACAAAAGTAAGATCTTGAGCAACAACAATGGACTTAATTACGAAGAAGGCACTGACACAAGAACCTTTTTTTTTGTTTTTTTTAATATTGTTGGATGCTAACATAGTAACATTGCAATATTATTATATTGGTATATAATCTCAGTTGGATTTTGTTCTCAGCATATCACCTAGTGTGAACAGATATGGTGTGGGATTGATTCAATTAGACCATTTAGATCATCGGAATACGGCTGGCGCCTCACGAGAGGGCCTTCAAAAGCACACCAAAATGAATAATCACACCTTTTATTTGAATAGACATGTAAAGATCAGGTACGAGTAATGACATAACTGATCATAGTGAAACACTTAAACCAGGTTAGGCATAAGCCTCGAGTAGTCTCATAATTCATAACTCATAATTACACACCTATTTGTTGATGAAGGGAACTGTTTTCATCATATGCTCAAATTAAAGAAGGAAGATTTATTACTTTCAGGTTCCATGTATTCACTGTAGATATCAGAACAGAGCTTCAAATTCAAGTGGCTTTAGAACTAACTAAACCCAAGTTAGGCTAGCTTCAGCTGGGTAGGTACGTACAACTCAACGAGACAGTGTGCGGTCATGAGATTCAAATTCATCCTGCAAAGAAGCACAGCTAATGCCTAATAAGGAGGACCATTAATGGTTGGCAGGGATGAATAAATCAGAGAGAGGCTGAGATCTGACACAACAGAGCATTAGGGTTTATAGAAGAGAGGGAGAGTGATGGTGTTTCTTGATGCAGTAAGAGTTGGCAACATCTAAGGCCGACATGCTACCAAGTCCAAACAAAAGTCTTAGCTGAGCCACAGTCATTCGACACAAAAGCTGAATTCCAGAAGGGGGGACATGTGCTAAAATGCGCGTGCCTGCTTACGTCATCGACTCTGCTCTTTTTCTTTCTTTTTTTGGGTGAAAGGTTTGCATCCCCATGAGCGTAAATCCTTTCTCATTTTTTTCCAGAGAGAACAAGCAGAAGGGCCAAGAGATACAACATCCTTCACTACTATGTTTTCAAAGTGTTTTGTTCCCACCTTCATTACCACTGACAAAAGCCCTTAACTTTATTCCTTTTGCCTCATTTTCTCAATGATCAAGTGCTTCCTTTCACTTCATTTGCTATTCAAATGTGCTTTCCTTGTTATTTTCAAATGAAAATTTATTTATTTTTCTTTTCTTTTTTTTTTTTATAGTCAATTTCGCCAACCCTGCCTAACCCTTTTGGACCACTAGTAAAAGTGAAAGTAAGGGCATAGCTACATCATTTCACCTAAAAGCATAGACGCATATAGGTTTCTTTTCTTAAGCCTCTGTTATTGGATTGGTGCTCATTTATTCCCCCTAGCAAGCACAACACAAACTCCTGTTACTGTTCATGACCATCCCCACAGGGAGAAAGCAATAATCATTTGTTTTACCCATTTTTTAAAACCAAATACTAAGTTTTCACACATTAAAAAGAAAGTGAACTGTGTGTAATGACATAACGATGTATAAACATCTGTTATTACATTTTGGGGGGTCTAAGACGTTTTCCCAAACATACCAAATTCTCATGAACTTGTGTTAAGTAAGGTATCATTTGTTTGAGTTATTTGAATGAAACAAGATACAAATTATTATTATCATTGTCAAAGGCCAATAAGAAAAATCTTTTGAATCAATACATTGAACCATAAGATAAAAAAATTATGATTTACATCCCAATATATTTTGAGGAAGTAAAAAGTTATGCTAACTTGTAAGCTCATCGATCCAAAATGACATGGATGTCAAATTCAAGATTTAGGAGCATGCACCTTAGTGCCTAACATGTAAAATGAAGTTAATATGTTACTACTCACACCTAGCTCTCTTATGCATGGCGCACAATGTCAAGTTGGCAACAACCTTCATAGACTAATCACTAAAATCTCGACGAGAACAAGCTAAAATAAGCATGGAGGACGCCGAAAGGGTGAGGGGAAAAAAAAGGAGCTTGAATTGTGGGTTTCATTGTCTTTTATTTATGTTACACTGTTAAGTGTTAACCGTTAACAGGGTTATGGTTGCCTGCTTGAATAAAAATTCAGACACTGATGCCCATGAAGTACTGTAGTACCCAACCGCTCAAAAGATTCTTCAGCAAAAATTCCCCCCGTAGAGATACCACTTAGCAGTTAGTAGCCGCTCCCCAAATCATTACCCTATGGTTTAGGTTTAAAGTACCGAGAGCATCTCTAATATTCAAACTACAATGCAAACTGTCCTACATACTAAAAGGATATATTGGAGTTAGGAACAACGTGGGATTGAGTTTGGATTATAACATTAATTTCAGATATTTAAATAGATTAGATTTTGAACGCTATGGTGGCTTATGACAAAATCTTGATTTTGAGTTAAAAATATATTTTAACATGAGAAGAGTGAACTTGAAGTATGAAAATGTAATAACTCCATTTGCAATGCAAGCTCCTCGTGCAACAGCAGCACAAGCTGCTAGTTTTAAAGACAATCAATTTGATCACCAATAGTTGATTTTGACATTAATCCAAACATGCACAAAAAATTTCTTTGGATAAAGAACCTAACAACAGGTCAAATACATGATGCAACCACTTCCACCCATACACCAGAAGGAAAAAAAAAGGTATTCAGATACACTGTTGGTTAGGTGAACTAAATCGAATCAATTGATGTGACAATGGACACATTGAAGTTAAAAAGAGGGATAATCATAATATAGCTACCATCTGTTAGATTGCAAGCCGCTACCCCCATAATACTGCTTTGTTGTTTCTCGCGAGAATTCAGCAAAAGTCATCCCATCCTTCAACCTTGAAGAAAGTGGCGGAACTATACTCTGAATTTCGTCATGTAGTTTACTCTCAGCCTGCCCAAACTGTGGTTCTTCTTCAGATGTGTTAGTCTGATGAGGATAGTCTGTGATAGAGAATGTTTTATTCCATGGAGGCTGCAGAAATAAAACAAAAGTTTCTCTGCTTAAATTTTCGAATTTTGAAGGTCTATATACGGAATGCAAGGTTGAGCGAAGCTTTCCTTTTGAAATGATATCAGCAGATTCCCCAACTTGAATAATAAAACTCTCTGGTGGAGCCTTTACCATAAACACTTTATTCTTATTTGGATCATATATCTGCAATGATGTATGCCCCACTGGCGAAGGAAATTCTTCATGACAGGATGCAGAAAATGGCACTTCTGTTTTGGCTGTCAGCGAACAAGATGGCATAATAAAAAAGGGAGCTGTTAGAACAGTGAAAATGCCATAATCATAATGCCATTGCTGCCACAAATTAGAATGAATCCCATACGAACTAGCATCATAGGCACTTGAATTTAACTCTGACCCTTTTAATTGTCTCTGGCCCGTTGTATTGCTATTTATGTATGTTTGATCCCTTTTGAAACTACCCTCACTCTTGCCTGTTCTCTTGCGCATGCCAAGTTGATCTTTAAGGAGAAGTCCATCTAGAACGGAATGATAATGTATAAGACGCCCCTTTGCTGCACATGATTCTAAGAGGCTCTGCTCTAACTCATAGCTGCCAATGGCCCTATCACATATTTGAGCGAGGTGCAGCCCCAGCTCCATCATGCATAATCCCAACTCTTTGAAAATACTCCCCACATTCTTAAATTTCATATCGTGACATTCTGGCATCATCTGATCAACATATGGATGACTGTCTTCAGAATGCAATTCGTAATCTGCTCCTCTACTTGGTTTACTTTCATTTAATACTGTGGCATTTGCATATTTCAATTGCATAGCAAAGGATGACACACTCCTATCTAGATTTTTTAAAGGAACGTCACTACCCAAGTTGTGCTCCTAGAAAAGCATGGAAGTACAATGAGAACGCCTACAAAATGGAATATGACTCAACTTGAGTTTGTACAGAAATCATTCAAGCAAAAGAATTGGCGAGGCTTACTCAAAGGCGTAAGCTTTCGTTGCTGCAGTTCAAGACACAAGCATATCACAAACAAGTGAACAGAAATTTATATTCAATGAAGTAACTGAGCTCCTTAAAATTAAAATGGAACTATTTTTTAAGATTTGACCATAGTCCAGTGAGATTAATAAAAATTATAAAAATGAAAGCTAAAACTCAATCAAATATTAGCATCCGATTTGCTTCTGAAGCTTCTAATCCAAGCAAATGTAACTCAGAACAAAAACTAAAATTTCTGTGTATGATCGCAAGGGAAATTTTCAAACAGAAGAGATGATTTGATGCAAAACCCTTGCTTTTCGCAGAGTTGTTAACAACACGGGACAGAGCTCTCACGAAAGAAAACAATTCAAATAATATTCCCTAGAACGCGCGCTGCACGTAAATAATGAAGTGAAAAATCGTAAACGTAAGAATGAAGGAGAAAGATGGAAGTCATGAAACAAAGTCACATGGGCTACCTTGAGTATGCGTTTACGGCTTTCGTGGTCAAGAAGTGTGAGCTCTCGCGCAAGAGGTAGAAAATCCTTACGTAGTTCAGACGCTCTGGGAACACCAGTGACAGCGAGGAGGCCTGGACCCATTGGCCCTAGGGTTTCCATTATGGTTTTCGTCATTGACTCGACTTTGTCGCGCTCCTCAGGTGAAGTAGATGAAGCATTGGTTGAAGATAAGAGAACCAGGTCCGAATAGCCAAGCTCGTATAGTTCGAATATCTCTGCTTCTTCCATTTCTGATCTCTCTATGCCCTTTGCTTGATTTTCAGTTGCGAGAAGAAGAATAGTAAACAAAACGGCGCGACGACTCCGGGACTCCGTTGATACAACAGCATACAAAGAGAGATGGAAAACGGGCTGATCTGTGCCCGTACAAAAACCCGAGTCCGTGACATCTGTGCCATATTAATAGGGAAAATTCCAGAAAAAGACAACATAAATATAAAAAAGACATTTTAGTGGTATGAAATGGTAAAATTCTAGATCAGTTTGGCTGTAGGAATCTGAGATTTTTTGAATGTGTAAGAAGAAAAAATTGCCCTCAATTAATACTGATAAAAAAACTAGGATCTGCACGATTTGGGAACTAAAAGCTAAAACACAATGAAAAGAAACAAAGGCAAGTAGCTAGAATTGCAATAGGCACAATCTACCGGAGAGGCAATGGTCTTCATCGCAAGGATTGTGCAAATCTTTGCCGGTCAGAATCATAAGAACCTTCTTCATCGCTGCACGATTAGAACAGTGAGGGGAAAAGCACAAATTTACAGAACTTAGGGTAAACTTCAACTGCCCAATTCTTACAATTTTCCTTAGATTTAAAATTTAATGATATAATTATCACATGTTGTCAATAATAATAATTTTTATTGGATTTGTTAGAGAAACGAAGATAAAGGGAAAGGCCATGGATGTGAAGGCTGGGGGAGTGAAGAATAAAGGGAACCAAGATCAAATATCATAATCCACTAACAGCACGCGTAAGACAAATTTTTAAAAACGCATTCTGCTGTTAACAGCACATTTGTAGAGTAGGTGTTGTTAATTGTGAAGATTGAGCTGTGAAAATAGGATGTGTTATTGTGAATATTAGAATCCACTGAAAATGAACTTTTGGGCAGGTTGGTTTCTTTCATTAGAACATTGATTCATTATATAATGTATTAGGTTTTAAATCAAGTTACAAAAATGGTTGTTGCCCTATAAGGTTAGGTATCGATAGTTGACACTATAAATTATAAGTCAATTAGTTATTTGAGTAAGTGATTCTTGAGTTGAGGTAGTGTAAGTGGTT
>JBAGKO010000010.1:15129986-15143145 GCA_037177275.1 Acacia concinna
GCATAGATTTGATAGAAATCGGATCTGGGCCATTGACAATGATCCTCCTCCTCTCCCAGCAAATACCTTCAGCAAAGCTTTTCTTTGATTTGATCGATAAACTTTCTGAAGAAGATGCAGAGATTTGGCCCCACATGTATATAAAGAGTAGTGACTTTCAACACTATGTTTACTATTCTGATTTGGCCCTACAGTGTTATGTTTACTATTCTGATTTGGCCCCACAGTGTTTACTTTCTTGGCATTCATTACTTGGATATCTATTTTATAGTAATTCTGATAGTATATATTTTTCTGTTTGGATTTTGTTTTGAATTTCGTCCTAGGGTAGCTCTTGAACAGGAGGAGACCTGATGTTAGCATCTCGGATTAGGACTACAAATCCTGATGGAAGCCATTTACTTTCACATTTGCTTACCATGCATATATTTGGATTACTGATATTTGGACTTGATGCTAAATCTATATTTCTGACATTATTCCACATTACTGCTCATGTTGTTGTATTTTGCACTTTCATAGCCAGAAAACTATTAGAAGATATCAGTTGTACAAATTAAGTTGAAATGAAGACTTTATATGGGAGGATTGAAGTCAATCATCAAACTTGTGTTTGTAGCATAATGTTAATCTATGTACAGCGAAAATCATATAACTTGAAATTGATTTAAGATGAGACCGTACTATGTACAAAAATTTATAATTCAATAAAATTGATTGAATTGTTTTATTCCATTAACATTATTCTTTATAGTTGCATATATTATATGTTCGGCTAAAATCCAACGCTTTAAGTGATGTGAGTCGTGATCAAGTAGAGCGTACAATTAAAAATAAAAAGACTATATTAATATAAATGTCCAACATAAACAAATTAGATGATTATGGTATTAAACAACATAATATACCATCAACAAATTTGTAAAAGTCATTTGGTCAATGTAAATAGATGAATAAATATGTCCTCCAAAATTCTTATGATTCTATAATATTATTAAATTCAAGATTTCCTATGATTCTTCAATATTATTAAATTTAAGATTAAGTTTAAAAGTCAAATTTATATTCATAGTGAGACTACAAAATTAAAAAAAAAATGTGGCCAGCATAAATTGATGAATAAATAACCCAATCAATGAAAAACATTTTCAACTACTTAATAAGATCAGAAGTGGCAGATATTTCTTTCTTAATGAATTTACTGGTATGAAATTGGGGCCTAATAATCTATTTCAGATTTTCAGCTACTTAATTAAAACTTCGTGTGATTTCTCCCCCTTAGTTGGTTGCTTTAATTCTGAGAATGTTGTAAGAAAAAGAACCTACAAAATCAAACAAGTGAAGTCCTCTGAAATTTTGGGTTAAAGAGTTAGTTTGCCAATTTTTATAGTCATACCCATGAACATCGCAGGTAAAGCTCTTTCTTTCTTCCCCTTCCCCTATTTCATAAGTAACCCGATATCATAAAATACAATAAGTTATAATGCAATCCTGAATCAGAAGGTAAGATATTAATGTAATTTAAAGTCTTCAGACTTCCAGAAAATGCAGGTTAACATAAGCAACACCCAACAGACAAAAACACGGTTGTCTAAAACAAAATCCGAACAAGAGTCTTTTTCTCCTTTTGGATAATTAAGGTCCTTTCTTTTAGTGAACTAAACCATAGCAAATATGAAATGCCCAACTCATTTCAAATCAGACTTCCTATTTGACTAGACGTATGTATATGAAATGAATAAGAACAAGGTTGAACAGTTAGAGAACGAGAGAAGGAGACCTTAAAGTCCTTTGCCCCCAATTTTCAAAGTTTTTCTGGCTACAATTCCTATTCTTGGCTCATTGGATTTTTTATTATTATGTAGAATATCGTTTTAACATCTGACATCAATATTTACATGGAATATGGTTTCGTTTCTGACACTTCTTTCGACGGCAATGTGAGTCACTAGCCCCAGATTTTTCCCACCACCATTTTCAGCTTTTTCTGTTCTCAGTAAGGAAGGAGAAGGATTTATGTGTCATGACAGGATTGCAACAGTTTCTTTCTACTGCAATGTGAGTTGCTCACCCCTCAGATTTTTTCCACCACCATTTTCAGCTTTTCCCGCACGCTCATTGAGGAAGGAGAAGGATTGCTGCGTTGCAACGGCCTTGGCGGGTCCAATCTGTCTTGGTCTTGGGTTGTCTATAAGTGAAACGCAACGTTTAGGTGAAGATGCAAAACACAGTTGTTTCATCGCCAGGGAGAGAATCCATTCGCCAAATTCACAAGGTGTGTAGTATACACTTATGTTCTCTCTCTCCCAAGCAATATGGGACTTTTTGTTTTTCTTTGACACACTACACTCTCACTCCAACAAGACAGTGCCTCCAACTCGTGAGTTCTAGCTGAAGGTCCCCAAGTCTTTGTCCTGGGCCTCTAGCTGATGGTGAAAGTGAATACATAATGTCCCCCTTTCAGTTCAAAACGCAGCACTTTGTGGTCTTCTGTCATATCAGAATTTTAGGTCTTGATCTGTCATTTTCTAAATTCGCCATAATTTCTTCAAGATGATCTTACAATGCAAATATTAAGCACAAGATAGTATCAAAAGTCCAAAGAATTAACTGAATCAACAAATTAACAATTTATGACCATTTTACCCTTAATTGAACTTAATTGCTACAAAAGTTCTTTTTCTAAATTAGTGTTTAATCATACAATAATAACCCAAAAAAATTTGTTAAAATCCATAAATTAACTATGAAATCATCTATAAAAATATAGTTCAATCAAACCCTCAAACCATAGTTTCTTAAGTTTTTTTTCACAAATTTAGACAAAACTCTTTTCACATACTTACCTCTTAAATTATAAAAATATTATTACAAAAAACTAATCCAAATAGTCACCACGGCTATAGTAAATAATTGTTTATGTGATCCACAAGGGCTTCTAAATTACGAGACTAAAATACCGGACGACGCCACAAACCGTACACCAAATTATTAGAGCGTTGAACTACACACGATCTAACACGTATCTCAAATATTACACTCAGTCACTCAGTACTGCGAACATCTCGGGGGACATTAGTAATAAAATTTTAAGATGCAGTTTGTTTCTCACAAGATGAAAGCTGGAAGCTAGTCAGTTAAAAATCCACGAACAAGTATGTTAATGTACATCATCGTATAAATTGATACAAGTGCATCAGACCACAGCTTCTTTAAAACTCTTGGTCAACCAAATAGCTGTTTCTCTTGGAGAAACCTTCTCTGGTCCAAATGGCTTCAACAACACTCCAAGTTCCTCAAACCTCCGTTGTTGTAGGAGTCTTGCACTGAACTCAAGCAACCCTTCCAATGCCTCGGCACGTTGCTGGTAAGACGAGGTGTCAAACCGACGCTGGTGTGACTCTGCAGATGAACGACTTGAAATATCAGCCGTGACATGCTCAGAGCATTCGCTTCCATACCCGGGACCCGAAGCTTCAGGACAAGCTTCACTCACGCTGGCAGGGGCTGCCATGGCCTTGTCCACAGCCTGGACAGTGCACTTGTCCTTTGTGATTGAGCAAACAGCACCAACTGGTGAACTAGAAGAGCACATGGCAGATGTTGATGGCCTTCTGGGGACGGCGAAGATAGCTTCCTCAGAAGATGCAAGAGGGAATTCAGCAATCTTGTCAATGCGTGGTGCATTAACAGAAATATCTGGAGACTCCACATTCCGGAGGAGGCCAATTTTGGCTCTATAAGAGGTTTCTGCAGTCATGACTCTTGTGGGCACCGGAAGGGATGCTCTACGTGATGGTGGGGAAGAATTTCCTGCTGGAGTATTAGACACCAGAAGCTGAAAAGATAAGCAAACATGTTACTTAATGTGCAGCTTCTTGTTGACATACATATAGAGTCACGTTGTACGATATTCAATACGATATATTTTAATATCATATAATAAAATTCCAACTAAATTAGGTCAAATATTAATAACATCATTTTCCATTGTCCCATTCACAACATATGTCATTATGAAATGCGGCTGCTGAGAATTGCATAGTATAAACTTACTGAATCACGCTTTGAACCGGAATGAAATATTTTTGATGGGGTTGTCTTCTTTCTGGGTGTGCCAGAATCCTCAACTGCTCTCAATCTTGCTGTTGAGAACTTTGTAGTTTTTGATTTATTATCTGTGAAATCGTCAAGGACGCAACCAACAGATAGTTCATAGAGTTTCTCCCTTGAACGAGAGGAATATCCATGACCATTTTGAGTAGAACACTGAGAATCTTTTTCAGTTCCAGAAATACTAGGATTCAAGGCCCTGCTGTCATTGCTGAATGACAAGCGTTTATATCTATCGGAAAGGGTAGAGACAGAGTCTGGCTCCACGAACCGAGTTCTCCTTACGTAGTTTGACTCAGGCCATTGGAATGGAAAAGTACTTCTTCTGGGGCTGTTTAGTTTCAGGTGAATTTTAAGAATGTAGGGCTGAAGATGCGGATGATTTAGCAACTCTGAAGCCTGACACAACAAACTCGACATAATTAGTTGAGCAAATAGACCTAAACAAAGTTAGCCACCATACTTTTGGGCCAAGCCCACAGTTATGTCACCCAAAAAAACAAGTTGATCGCCAGAATATGGAGAGAGAGCATACGCTTGGTCTAAGCTCTGGATTTTTACGTAGCATACTTTTGACAAGCCCTCGACTGAAAGAAGAGACGTGTGTTATTCACAAGATACTCAAACCAATGACGTCAACAAATGAGTAGGAAAAGTAACAAGTAACATGGGAGACAAAGAATGAGAGTCGACACCCATATTGTAGGTTTGGAGGTATACAGGAGCTAAGCAAAACAGGATTACTTATTGCTAAACAAGAATAATCACTGGAAATATATCTCGGTGGTCAATAGTAATAATATGAGGATTAGTTTTCGACCTTCAAAAATTATGTGAGGATTAAGTATAATTAAAGCTGCCGACCAGCCTTTGACTGACATTAAGTACTTGAATTTCAAATTCTTCAACGATTTGGAAGTCAATCAATCAGCGCAAGGGTATAGAATGTAATAACAGGTCTTGTAAAAAAAACTAAACGCCTAGAGGGATAATTTTTAGTTCGACTAATAACATGTGTGGTGGCCGAGTGCAGGTAGTGACATCATTAAAGTTCTGCAAATATACGTACTAAAACAATTGTAAAATGAGAGAAGAAGAACATGAGAAATGTCTAAGGTATTTAAAATTCTTGAGACAGAGAACTCACAAAGCGCCAGAATACACGGTTGGCAGAGGAGCCACAATTGACTTGTTTATTTTGTTAATTAATGCTTGCATATCCTGTTTAAACAGAAGACAACAGACTACATTAAAATGTATATTGCGTGACGATATATCCTGATTCTATAATTGCTTCATAATATAATTTTCAATCCTATTTTAGTAATTCAAAACAGTTTAAATAACAACTATTACACAGTTGTAAAGTAATCATAATTAACATGATAGAACTATGGAGGAGATTTTCTTCCCCTTTTCTCCCTTTAAATGCAGTGCCTACCAGTCAATGTTTTGATGTTTCTCCAAAATTCAATAGGCCAACTTAATATTAAATGAATAAGATGCAAGATGTTTTTCCAAGTATGAAATAGCTCAAATATCACTATGGACATTCAAGATCCAACAAGATGTTCAGTGTGTCAAAGAAATGATTATATCCCCACCAAAATCCCAAGACTTAAAGAGAGAGAGTGACGCGAATCATAAAAGAATTGCTAATTACTTGCAATTTTAGACAGTTACTTACAAAAGCTTTAAACGCTGGCTTGTGGGCAGACATTTCATATACACAGCAGCCTGGCATAAGTTATAAATTACATCCAAAATCAGGCGTGTTCAGAGTATGGTAAGAGAACAAAAACGTAGTTACAACTTGATAAGTTGAGAGTACAGTAAAAATCTATCCTACCCAAAGACCAGATATCTGACTTTGAACCATAGGGTATATCAGCAAGAAGCTCAGGACACATGTAACTCGGGGTCCCAACAACCTTAATTTTAGCAAGAACATAGAATTATTAATCAGTTTAAAAACCAAAAACGGTAAATGAATTCAATATCCAGACCATATCACTCACAGAGGAAGCAAGATCATCAGATGTTAGTAATTTAGCCAGGCCAAAATCACCTGCATTCAACATGATTAGCATAAGGACTATACACTAGAAATAAGAATTAGGGATGTCTTTACCCAGTCATGAAGTTTAAGAGCAATATGAGGAAGGCTTAAGGCAAGCATTACCTAGTCGTATGTCTTGATCTTTTGTCAAGAATATATTAGAACACTGAAAATGTGGGAAAACATAAAAATGTGTTGGTCCTCCAAATTCTCGGAAGTCCTAACTGCATAACATCCATAATTATTGAATTATAGAAGCCATTTACCTTGACATCACGATGAAGGATATGGTTTGCATGCAAGTAATCAAGTGCCATCAAGAGTTGAACAAGCCATTTACAAAGTTTCTGCATTATAGATTAGTAAACATATCAACTTACTATATAGAAGTGAAAACTATGAATCAGGCAAGAACTAGAAGGACTTGCTACGATAATGACCAACCTCTTCTGGAAAATGAACACCGCTAGCCTTCTTAATAGCTTCGGCCCTGTACCACAGAGACGAATCATAGGATGATTACAAAAGTAGCAAGAACAAGCTAAGCATGCCGTACACAATGTTCTGACTTCCCACAGACTTGAATTGAGTGTAAACCATAACTTACATGTCTCCACCTTCACAATAGCCTATGACAATGCACACGAAACAACCCTGGAAGTGAAGAGACCAACTTTTCAATTTCAGAATCATAAATCAATCACATGATTTAGGCCTTCATATGATGCATTGTAAAAGGAGTTCCCATTATAAACATATCCATTAGTAAGAAAGCAAAGATGTAAACATGCATAAACAAATGGGAGAAAGACAAACTTTAATAATTTCACAACCCAAAACAAGTCAACTGGATCAACATAAACCAAAATTTAAACTCTAAGCTCTCTTGGAAAGCAAACCAAACAAAAAGGCAAAAGCAGGAATAAAACAACAGAGTAAAAGAGTTCTAATTTAGAAAATAATTAATATTAATAATAGGCTGACCTTTTCTACCCAGGAATCTTTATATTCAACTATAAAGGGATTTCGTACTCTAGAGATTAGCTCCATCTGCCAAAAAATGGGCCAAAGCATCTTACAAATTGATAAAGTGGAGTGGTAAATCCAGAATAAGAATACAAACCAATGAGAAGAAAAATAGTATTCAGTTTAATGCAATACTGACTAAATGAATACAACTTAGGAGATACGTGAGCTGTGAGAATGTATGTTTTTCAATATATAAAACCTACGGGACTAAATCTTTATTTTGTATCTTGAAATATAAAGTATCACAAATAATCAAGCCCCAGCAAAAAGAGGGAAGCCAGTATCTGATGTAACAGTGGGTGAAGTAAAAAAGGAGGCTAGTAGAGTACCTCCTGGTGAGCAGATCTACGGGTTCTATCAGTTTGACGGGCAAGGCGGATCTTCTTGAGTACATACCTTATTAGATGGAGACAACGAGATTAAAAAAAAGTGATATTTGGTATATGCCAAAATACATAACTTCTTGTAAATTACATATCAATTTAACCTGTAAACGATTATGTAACATTAAATTTGAACAGAGTTTGGAGTAATCCTCACTTTTTCCTTTCATGCTTGTGTCTCACAAGCAGGGCAGAACCAAAGGAACCTTTGCCAATCTGTTCTAGAATTTCGTACTGCTCCATTGTGAACTGGAATCACTCCGCCCTCTGGTGATTATTTATAGAGGGCCATTTCTGGAGGTATTAGCAAGTAGCAACACTTAATTTAATCACAAAATAAAATAACAACAAGAGCAAAACTATGAACTTGAGAGCAATTGATGAATGTTAACAGAATTGGCCCTCCCTCGATAAAAAGAATTATCCTTTGTTATATAATCGAAGAGACGCCAAAAGCTCGACGCACACGTTGTCCTTGTGTGCGTCAAACCAATCTCGTTCATAGGGAAAAGCACAATGTTCGAGAAATAAACTAAGAAGGTAAAAAAATAATGGCTATGAAAAACTTATAATTTTTAATTTTCAAAGACATGAAGAATGAGTCTTCGAAATTGAACTCCCTAAAGAAAGGCAGAAGATCAACTTCATAGAAAGCCAGCTATTATATTTCTATCACTGCAGTTATAAATAATATGAACAGAATTGATAATATTAAACGAACAGATATAGTCTTCTAGTTTTGACACTGTTGTGTTTCTCGTTACCTTCGTTGACAACCAATCTGCAAACCTAGGCTTTCTTCCCAGATGAAAACTGAAAAGTATTCTTGTGCACTTTTGTGACTTTCCTGGGCGAGGAACAAATTGAAAACTAACTACAATGCATCATTCACAACAGAAGTGCAACCTCTACTTTGTTGCAAGATTCGTCGAAGGAAATTACCCAAAAAAAATAAAGGAAATCAGAGAACTGACAAGAACGCTAGCAGAGCAAGAATTGTTAAGAACGAATTCAAGCTGAACACAACAACCCGAAGCGAATAAAAAACGAAGGACAAATTCCCAGAGACAAAACTAGAAGAAAGTTGGTAAGAACCTGAAAATTCAAAATATGCAGAGAAAGTAAAGGAACAAGGCTTCTCTGGTAGCTACTAGCTACAGGGTTACACCGAGAGTCAAAAAGGGGACACCAGTATAGAAGACTCTCTCTATTCATTGGATTCACGTAATTCTTTAATCAAATTCAAGTTTAGAGAGAGAGAGAGAGGCGAAGAGCGGCAAAAGAATTGGAAAGAAGGGAATATCAGGGCAAAAATTCAAATATCAAAATCGGAGGTGGGGTCAAGAACAAAAAAAAAAACGTATTTGGTGGTGTACCGGTTTCGGGATTCCGAAATGACGTGAAATATGAAAACGAAATCTCAGCACGGGTGGCTAAAGGGCACGCTTTCTCTACAGCACGCCATGGTCATGTACAATGTTCTTTATCCGGAACTGGTGCCACGTACGCAAGCGGGGCCCATTCCCATTCCTGCCTTTTCTTCTCTCGCCGAGGAGGATCAAAAGGGTCAAAATAGTGCATCACTGTAAACAAAATAGAGTTCCTTTGAAATATAATACTACCAGAACAAGTTAATTTAAAAAAAAAAAAAAGTTAATTAAAGTGTTTCAAAGTATTTAAATTTATTAATTTTTTAAAATTATTTTATTTAATTTATAAACTGATATATAATAAAACGATACATTAATGATTGACTAAGTAATTTATTTATTTTCTTTAACCTTTTTAAAATATGTCAACTGAATTTTATATTTAAGATTAAGTAAGTATTAGAAATTCTAAGTGGTAAAGTAAACTCATATTATTTTACAAATATATGATTTTTTTATTATACGAAACAGTCTGAGTGTGTTTTGAGGTGAGGTGATTATCCACTTTGGGTAGAAAATTCAACTTTGCTTCAGAGCTGAAAATTCTTTTTCTTTTTTCTTTTTTGATAGAGCTGAAGTTGATGCAATGGCAAATCAGAAAGTAAAACAGAAACATCACCACAAGAATGGGCCTCCATGTGCTTTCAATTACAAGGCATATCGCAATTATCATGAATAATTAGTATATACAGGCTTAAAGTTCAGCAAAAAGTTTACATTTTAAGCAAATAACATATCTTTTGTATATGTTCGTATGTATAATGTATCTACTCTTTTCAATCCTAATTATAAAGGCCTGTTGACTTTTTTAGAGAATTCTAAAAAAATTCTAAAGAAGCTAATTATATTACTTTAAAATATTAAAATTTGTCATTTTTTTAAAAAATTATGTTGTTTGACTTATGAACCAATATATAATGTAATAAAATACAATATATGATATAATTAATAATGTAATTAACTTTCTTAAAATTTTTATAGAATTCTTTAGAAAAAATTAAGGGGTCATTATAATTAGGATTGGATTGATGGAGTATAAAGAAATAAAATTTTTTGGGAGGTGTAAACCGAACTGCCCGAATAATCAGTCAAAAGGGGTCATAAAACTAAGGGAAAGAGGCCCAACAACAGCCTTCCAATATTGGGCCGAGAAGCCCAACAATGGTACTCAAGCACGAAACGTAACTGGATGTCCTATGAAGGATACGGGCCTGCCCAAGACATCTTGGTATTGTCACAGTTAAATGGTATGGGTTTCCTGGTTTCGGATACACAGTATATAAAAGAGTAATATATTTGTTGGGTTAATATAATTTTAGTCTTTTAAATTTGACCCAATTTCAATTTTAATCATTCTTCTTTTGATGTAATATTCATCTGACATGATACTAATACCATTAAAGTAACTTATGTGACATGCTTATTAAGATATTTGATATAATAAATGACATTATTTTAAATTATTATAAGTAGGGGATTTAATTTGGATAAGAGAGAGAGAGAGAGAGGACATAGTAGTCCTTTTTCATGTAATGTGAATTAACAATGTCAAAGACAGAATCAAGTCTTTTTAAAACTTTAAGGACTAACTATATTATAAATGGAATAAACTTGAGGGCAAAAATTAAAATCAAGTCAAAATCATAAGACTAAAATTTAGATTAAACCTATATTTGTTTATAGCAGAAAAAGAGAGAACCACCCCTTTCTGGTCACGTCGCTGTATACTTCCTTCAAAATTGAGTCACATTATACCCAACTAACTACGTTGTGGCATAGGTTGCGGTTTGGACATCACTTAAAACTCCAGGCTATTAGTGAATGTTCCTTTAATTAATAATAATAATAATAATGAAAGAGTCACATACATTATGGTTGGAGCGTGATACAGTGACAGGACAATTGAAGCCATTGAGAAAGCACTATATGTGGATTGGGAAGTGTGTGTGCCCGACCTAGAAGCCATAGGCCACTCGTTTTCTTTCTTTCTTTCCTTTTTTTGATGGTGCTAAAGCCACAACTTTACCGGAAGAGAGAAAAAGTGTGGAAAAACAAATAACAGACCGAAGATTTGGGTCATTTTCAGCCATTAGGGAAAATATATATGGATGAGTACATTCATTCGTCTGAAGAGACGTACATTATATCAGTTACTTTGGCCGCTTAAAACCAAGTTTATCTCTCAAAAAGCTACATCAATCTAAGTATGGCAATGGTCAAATATAACCCAAATAGCTATATTTAAGAGAGAGAGAGAGAGAGGTGGGTGGGTCTGATATATATGATGGCGTCTTGAGAAAGTATTGCCACCATAGGATAACTGCGCGCAGGACAGAGTCGGTGCATGCAATGAAGTTGAAAGTGTGTGTGTGTGTGTGTGCACTGTGTGTGTGCGAGGTCGCTTTTGGTTCTTTATAGTCACACATGGTGGCCACGTTATTAATATTGAATTCTTTTGGGATGCCCAATAAGTTTAAGGAATAAGAGTGTGGTCTACAGCGGCACAAAAAGTTTATGCTGCAAAAGGAATATTGAGGGCTACTGATTGATACACCCCCCCCCCCTCTCTCTCTCTATATATATATTCCTTTTTTGTTTTTAATTATGTTGATGATATTAATAATATACATTTATTTGATCCATGCGGAATAATATCTAACCTACCAGTTTCAGCGAACTGAACTTATTTTTTTGTATGAATCACCTATACATCAAATTCGACGTGCGTTTATATACGTTATTCATAACATAAATATAAGATTTGAAGGGGACAGGTACAAAGTGTTGGAGGAGAGACGATTATATTGTTTTTGAATCCCCACTAATAATAAGTCAATTTCCCAATAAATTAAACTACTAAATAATTGCTCCGCTCCGCAATGGAAAAATAACAAAAGGCTGAACAGGAGAGCATAAATAAGGGCTAGGTGATTTCAGTGGTTATAAACGTATCGATTGTACGTCCTATGTATAAGTGGGGAGCTCTATATATATGGGTATCTGCATTTTACACCATACATTCCCTTTCAAATATCCAAAACCCAAATCCTTTGTGTGTGTGTGTGTAGTACTGAATATTCCATATATATGAAGATATTTTATTTGCAGAGATATATAAAGAAGGTGCATGCATGAGCCTCTCCCTCCTCCAGAAACACACTTGATCCATCCCAAGTGGTGGGCCAATCACTCATCAGATCAGATCAGATCAGATCAGATCATCCAAGTCCCAAGTAATACATACCCTGTATATATATATCATCATTTGTTCCTTCCACGTTTCAACGTTCCTTAGCTCTGCAGCTCATATGTATAATTATATATACAGCTAATTAAACTCACCCAAAAATTAAAAATGGTCAAGTAATAGCAAAATTTCAAAGTGTACAGTTTCTACACTACAATATTATTGTTGTCATTATGATTGTGGTTATATATGTGGAGCCTACATTATAATTATATATATATATATAGTGGGCCGGTTGTTGACATCATTCTAATCCGGGGCATCTGTGTCTCTTTTATATATATCTATGACATTCCAAATTATACAACAGATTTTCGCCGCGCCTGTTGATGATGGTTCCATTATTATGTGTCTCAATAATTCATACAAGTCAACCAATAATGCACCCTTATAATGTATACACACAATATATATATATTATGCTCATCAATAATTGGTCAAAGCCCCTTCGTCATAATATATTAGTAGAAGCATAAAAATAATGCTAGCGTGGAAAGAGTGGCTTGCGTAGTAGTGGAGATAAGCACAGGAAGCATAATAGTTAATTAGCACATATATATGCATCTCTGTGAATAGCCATACTTCCATCTAAAACAGAAACAAGATAAAAGTAGGGAAAATTGCATTTCAGTCCCAACTAACGAAATATACGACAACACGATCCCGCGAATTCCCGTATTTACAAAAAAGTCCCGTTGGACTTTTTTGCAATTAATTTCCTTAATAAACAATAATTTCTCACTCCCCCCTCTGATATGATGTCTGACGCGCGTCAGTCGCGTCAGACTCTCTCTCCTCTCTCCTCTCTCCTCTCTCTCTCTGTGTGCAGTTGTCACAAACCTTACATATAGTTGTCAATACCCTTACATGGAGTTGTCATTGGCCTTACATAAAGTTG
>JBAGKO010000010.1:15144587-15158967 GCA_037177275.1 Acacia concinna
TAATGGAATTCGCCAGTTTTCGAAACATTTTTCACTTTAGCAACTTTGGAAAACAAAGGAGATAATAGATTTTTCGCTATAAGAGTAATGGAATTACCCATAAGAGTAATGGAATTCGCTAGTTTCTGTACCACTTTTCCCTTCGGAAAAATAAAAAAACTCAATTTGGTCCATGGTACCTTGATGTCTTTTAAAAATGCTAACAGACATTTTTTTATTTTAAAAATTCAAGTAGTATTTAAGTTTCATTTTCCTTAATTTCAATCCGGGCAGCATTTTCGCAATTTCAGACTCATAATTTGGTAAAGCTTCCATGGGAACTAGAAATCCATCGTATATCAAGAGACTATAATTGTTTGCCTGATGCATTAACAAAGAAGGGGTTAGCAAATACCGATAAGACCAGATGAATATTTTTTTTTAAGAGATAAAGGCAGCTAAATAAATTATTTTTTATAAATGACGCAAATTAATTAAAAAAAATTATATATATAAATACTTTAAAGTAATTTAATTAACTTTATTAATCTTCTAAAAAAATTAATGGAGTCTTATATTTAGCATCAAAAGGTTATAAATTTTTGATAGGATGATGACTTGTTTGTTATAACTTATTTTAGCTAAATAGGATCTTATGTATAAAATACGAGAAAAATCCCTCTCATATATTTATTTTATAATAAGTCACTTATATGTCATTTCAAACTAACATTTAAGCTTTCCATTTAAGTTTTACTTACCTCAGCTAAAATTTCAACCATGTTTATTACAACTAGAACGGAGTATATCTAGACAATAGAGATTACTCAGTTCGACTAATTATATTTTGTTTCAGAGCAATGCAAATAGAGCGTAAGATACCCCAAAAAAGATGAGAACAATAATATAATATCTGCCTGAATGATCGAGCAATCGATAGAGTTAATTGGGAGCCTGCAAAAGTGATAGGCTTAAATTTCGATTGAGGGTTACCTTTGAAAGATTCAAACAAAGATAATTTTCTTCTCAGATGATAATTAACTTCCTCTTCAATTTTTTTGGCAAAGAAAGAGAATTTGCAACACGAGGGATTTATTGATGGATAGAGAATATATTATAATTAGCGAACACAAAATTAATCCATCGATGAGCATACAGCTAACAGCGATATTACTAGCTAATGGCAGTGCCTATAGTACAGAGCAACATGTGAGCCACGAGCTCAGTGCTAAATAATAGAAGTATCATATGTGGATTTTCATTATTATATATAGTGTGAAATGATAGAAGTAGTGGTTGTAAATTTTTGTTATTTTAGTGTTGAATAATGCAACTGACACTCATTTTTAAATCTCAGTGGGCACTTATCTTTTTATCACTGCAAATGTTTATAACTTTCGCTTTTAGAATTTAACACTCATCATTTTTAAAATATTCACCATTTATTGTTGGTTTAACGTTGAAAGCATCATCCACGAGACTCAACTATAATATTCAAATGACTTGCATGAATTTTAACAAGGTAGGGCTGTTGGACTTGGATCGGATTTGTTATCGAAGAGATTGAAATCCTTGTTGTCATCGTCGGTGGTCCCAAATAGATCGCTGACGTTGTCAACCTTCATAGCAGCAACTTATGTGGTCTTAAATTGCTAATGGCTGTCTCGCTAATTAAAAAAAGAAAAGAAAAGAAGCCATTATGGTCTTTACACGCTATTAGTTGCTGTTAAGTAAAGATCACGAGCCTTCATAATAACTATAATTAATATTTGAGATCCTTTGAATGAATAGATAAAAGATGTTTTAGACCATACTTTGAATGAATAAATAATTATAGCACTTGGAAGGTAGGGAGATGCTTGTCTTTTTGTTCTACATTCAATTAGTAAGTAATGAGTGAGGTTAGTTGGAGTTAACAGTACTGTTCATCGCTGCTGTTGTTATCAGGCAGAGGACTGTACAGATGACGAGGATGATGACGATGAGGATTTTCTATTATTCAAGGATGCAATTATTTAGGAGATGCCACATTCTAGATGCCCTAATTAATCCAAACCCAAAATCCTACATTAAATCTAAAAAACATATATTGTGGCTTTGTCCAAAGTAACCTGTATTATATTGTTCTCAGTTCTCACCACCCTCCCCTCTTCTGTTTTCTTTTTTTAAAAAATTAAGTTAAGTTGCATCTGCCCCTGAGTATAATTTCGGGTGCACCCATCATTTTAAAATATTTAATTTGTTCAGGTGCTTGTGAAGTATTTTTTTGATTTCTTTCAGGTATATTTGACAACCTAAAATATATTTTTTCTAACATCTAGCAACAAGGCAAAAAATCTAAATACTTAAAAGAATACTTTAGGATATTGAATGCATCATAAAATATATTAAGATACTGAATATACTTGATAAAATACATCAAGGTAATATAATATATAAGATGCACCTTAATCTATAAAAAAAAATACAAGTTTTGAGTTGCATATTTTTCCCTTACCATAACTAGTGTACTCATGTTATACTTTATGCAAAGATCTCAAACTCACACCCTTACTTTATATTTGGATGGAGAGAAAATTAGAAGAAAAAACTTTTAAAAATAGTAAGTTTTTTTACCATTTATAAAAAATTTTAAACTTAATATTCATTTTCTCCTCTTTTCTCCTCACTTTTCTCCCTATCAAAACTCACTCTTATGTTTATAAGAAAGTTTAAAGGGAGGTGTGTGTTGTCAATTGGGCTACCTAACACTTCTTTTACACCTCTCCTATGGCTATAACTACTGGTGTTAGAATTTGAATGTGACTTCTTTCTTGAGAAAAATAAAACAAATTCTATGTTAAATCATTACATTATTAAATGAAAATTTTAATCATCATAAACACCAAATCGCCTAGAAGCAGTAAGATTTAAGTCTGACCCTTTTTCGGCTGGCCTCTTTGATTGTTAAATTAAAAATTAACAACTAGGGTTTTAGTTTGTAAATTCTACATTAATGTATACATGATGGGCTCTTGTGGTACGGGTTAAGCAAGTTGTAGGTAATTTGTACAGAAGATTCTTTTCCGAACTACTGAAGTTCAGTTACTTCTACTAGACTTTTTGCTCCTTTTGAACTACGAGTGTTGTTTTCTGTGGCAGGCTATATGTTTTGATATCTTGGCCCACATAAAGCAATGAGATTGCAAGTGAACATACTATTTTTTTATATGAAATTATTTAATTTAAAATAGAAGTTAGCATTCCTTTAAGTGTTTGTTCTTTTTAATCTGTCTTGCCCTTGCTTATCTCATTTTGTGAAGTTTTATTCAACATGGCATAAAAATTTAGGGTTAAGATGTTAAAACAACTTTTAATTTTTTTTAAAAGTGAAAAAATAAGCTTAAATTTTTTAAATTGAAATAAAAGCGTGAAATCTAACTAACTTTCATCTATTACAATAAAGAAAATTTATCTTTTAATAACTTATTTATAACCTAGTCTCATAAACTTTTGACTTGCTTGTAACTAAATCTCTAATATTTCAAGTACATGGTTGACTTTCTTATATTAACGGGTTTTCAAAATTAAAAACATCATGTAAGTTATCTATAGTTTCATTTGTTATTAAAGTGAGAGATTGTGCACCAGATATATGTGAAGCGGGTGTGCTTCAACTTTTCTAATCTCACACTCTTACAAGCTATTCATTATTTATCATTCAAAATGTAATAAATCTCTTTTTCCACAATGAATTTTTCATATATTAAAGCAAATTTTAATAGTATTTTAACATTTTTTGCCATATAGAATGGCTTGGATACATTAGGAATTAAATTGCAAGTGAGTCAAGAGTTTAATGATTGAGTTATAAATGAGTCAAATTTTTAAGAGTTAAACATTAATTTCCCCATTACAATAGATAGAAGTTAGTTAGATTTGTGGTTTTGTCCCAATTTTAATAGTTTATAATCATTTTTACCCTAAAAAATTGTTTATGGTTAGTTTTAGGGAAAATCTCAAAAAAAAAAGAAAAAGAAAGACAAGGCAAATAGAGGAATCCCAATTCAAAACAGTACAATCGAAAAATCCCAAATCAATATTTTTATACATTTTTTTCGAATTACAAAAATGCCACTAGATTTTTAATAACACGGGTATATAAATTAACAACACCAAAAGCATTTAAGTACTACGTATTATGCTGTAAGTTGTTTATGCTAATGTTGTTAATTGAGATACTCTTGTTATAAATTACGATACTCATGTTGATAAAAATTCAGTGACATTTTCATAATTACACAAAAATAAAATACAAAAAAGCTGATTTATGATATTTCGATTTCACTACTTTGAATTGAAATTTTCTTATTTTCTTTTGTCTTTTATTTTTAAATTTTCCCTTAGTTTTATACTTTTAAAAAAAAGTTAAAAGATTATTTTGTCACCTTCAACCTAAAAATTTAAAAATCTTTGCTGATTGGTTGCCAATTATGGAAACAGTGTTAACTATTAAAGACTCGAGGCTTTTATAACTGGGACGTGTGCGCAGTACATCCAAATACGAAGTCTTGTCAGATGTCCGGTGAAGAGATGAAAGATGAAATTCCCGTTTTAGTCGTTAAGTAAAGGGGTGAAATGGTCATTTCGGTTCGATTATTTGTGGTAGTCCTGTCAAATCAATTCTTCTGACCTTCCCATTCATAGACTTTAAAGTATAAACAAAATTTATAGTAATACAGATAAAGAAAAAAACTAAAAAGACAGGTCGGTTGGATCACTCAAAATATTAAAATAATTAATAATTACATTAGGTCGTTGATCGCTCCCTTCCACTCACTTACCTTCCGAGTTAGGGAAGGAAAACAGCTTGTCGAATTCCAAATATATGAGAAACATCATAATCAATTAATAATTTTTGTTACTTTCATGAGACAAAATTAAAATACTACAATTAATGTATGAGACATCAATAATTCATTTCCTGCATTTCAGATCAAATCACGCCTCAGAAAAAGTCTTGGTCTTTTATATATAAAACTAGATATATTGTTTATATTACCGTAATAGTAACATCAATATCATAATATATCAAGTCCGGTAGTAATTATAAAACTTGGTAGATTTTTTTAGAGAAGTTAAAGAAGCAAAATAAATTAATTAATCATATCTATTATAGTATTATATATTAGTTTATAAATCAAACAAAATAATATAAAGAAAAACTATAAATTTTAATGTTTTAAGGTATTGTAACTAGCTTTCTTAAAAATCTTTAAAAAAGTCAACTGGATCTTATAATTGAGACAGGAGAGAGCAGTATATACATTTTGACATCTATTCTTATTCTTTTTTTGAAAAAAATAAAATGTTCAATTGAGCTCCCAGGGTGTAAAATTATATTCCTCTGTTCCTATTTATAAAGCATTTTTGGAAAATCTTAAAAAAATTCTAAGAAAGCTAATTACATTACTTTAAGATATTAAAATTTGTCATTTTCCTTTAAATTATATTATTTGGCTAATGAACTACTATATAATGTAATAAAATATAACATATAATATTATTAAGTAATATAGTTAGTATTTTTAGAATTTTTTTAAGATTATCTAAAAATGTGTTATAAATAAAAAGAGAGAGAGAGAGTAAATGTGATGAGATGGTGAGAATTGTTTGTTTTATGTGTGGTGTGGGTAGTTTAGGGCAACTTTCTCGATTCTAAATAAGAAGGGCGGAATCCAACCTAACCTAATAACCGGCAAATTAAACCCACGCACGTTGCAAAATAAGTAGCTCCAAACTCTCATAACTCATCGCATTTATAATTCCACGTCACTCCAGACAGATTCAATGATTATTATAGTGAGCCGACCGGAACGAGACTAGTCCACTACAACACAGTCTCTTTAAACTCCAAACTCTTCAGCAATACAAAGATGCGTAACCTTTCCAGATTTTGCTTCCCATCCAGCCCATCTGGACAACAAAATACACCTAAACGGCTTTTAAAATTTGTTTGTCATGAAAAATAAGCGGAAACTCAGATGGGCTTTCAATTCATTTTCTTAAAAATTAAATTGTCAGACACGTTGAAAAAAACATGCATCGAGTAGTCATGCACCTAGTTGACTCTTTTTTTTTTTTTTAAGAATTATAAAAAAAGTTAATAAAATTACTTTAAGATATTAAAATTTATAGTTTCTCTTTAAACAATATTGTTTACCTTATAAACTAATATATAATAAAACATAACATATAATAAAATTAAATAATATAATTAACTTTTTTATAATTCTCTAAAAAAATTAACTAGCCCTTATTATAATCAGGATCCAGGGAATACTTCTTTACAACGTAACTATGGCATCCCCAAGATAGACTAAAATGCGATGACACTCCTTAAGATTTAAGTGAGAACTTTCTGGTGGAAAGCACAAAGGCACAAAACAGCAAAAACCACAGTTCAAGAGTTGAATTGGAGATCGAGCTGGGGGATATAGCGAGCATAGTGCACTCTGCCTTTTGCGCCACAGGCATTGCATTTTATGGGCAGAGGACATAGATGAGAAACGTACCGTAATGGTGATTAAATATAACTTAATGATGATTAAATAGGATAGTTTTTTCAACTATTGTTAATGACGGCTTATGAAATCAATGATGAATGGAAGAATAAAGTCGGCTAGTTAAAACACATAAAACTCTAATAATGATCGAGAACTATTCCTCTTAATCTTTCGATCAAACCGAAGGCCACATCTTATACTGTGCACTAAGACTACTTCCTCATGGTGAGCGATGAGATTTCTTTTCCACAATCACACGGTCAAACTCCAACATATTCTGAACTCTATCATTTCCGATAATCCATTGTAAGAAAAAGTGTTTCTAATTCGTGTCAATAGATAACGTGCAGGAAATTTAAAAAAGAAATATTAAGAAAGGTACAGATAAATGAAATGGGAGGGGGCGTTTAATTTGGCTGGAAGACGTCCTCTTAATTACATTACGTTAGTGGGATTGAAGTGGGCCCCTGGAAGCGCACTAAAAACACCCAAGGATCAAAAAGCGTATAGCCCACCACATCATTCAAACACATTGCCAAACATACCCTCTGCTAGAAATTTTATATAAACCACTATCATTCTGCAACCTCCGTCACCCACACCCTCACCACCATCTTCACCATCTTACTTAGCTTCTCCATTACTTGCCTCCTCCTCCTCCTCTTCCCCATATTTCTTCATTACTTCGCCAAATAATTGAGCCAAAGACAATTATTAATTGACGCAGTATATGGGTAGCGTTGAATACATATACCCGTCGGCGACGACGAACATGGAGGAGCGTGGTCCGCGCGTGGCCATTCCACCGCCACAGTCATTCGTCAAGTCGTTCATGTACTCTCTTAAGGAGACTTTCTTCCCGGACGACCCTTTTAAGCAGTTCAAAAACCAACCACCTTCTAGAAAGCTTCTTCTTGGCCTCCAGTTCTTCTTCCCCGTCCTCGAATGGGCACCTCGCTACACTCTCGGCTTCCTCAAATCTGACATCATTGCCGGCATCACCATCGCTAGCTTGGCTATTCCACAAGGCATCAGTTATGCCAAACTCGCCAACCTCCCTCCAATTCTTGGACTCTGTGAGTTCATGTCGTCTCAAAACTTGAATACATATAGTTTTATTTAATAACGTTACGTTACGTTCCAAGTATTGGTCAAGACTTCATTAATGAATATTAACCTTCGGTACAGATTCAAGCTTCGTACCGCCCCTGATTTATGCGATGATGGGAAGTTCGAGGGATTTGGCAGTGGGAACGGTGGCGGTTGGTTCGCTTTTGCTCGCCTCTATGCTGTCCGGATCGGTTAATCCCAACACCGATCCCAAGCTCTTTCTTAACCTTGCCTTCACTGCTACATTCTTCGCCGGAATTTTGCAGGTTTCCTTGGGTTTGTTTAGGTACGTACTCCCTCCGCTCATATTCATAAATTAGTTGAAAATTTAATTATTATGAATATATATAAGACCATGAAACACTTTATCCTCATATTTAACGATTTTCCTTTAAAATATTCCTGTTAATACTCTTTTAACTATAGTCAGATACACAATGATTCAAATATATATCAAATACATATAAAAAGAGAAATTTTATTTCCTCCTCCACTTTCCATAAATACATATATAAGGAGAAATAGTAAATCTGAAATTATAAATTAAAGATATTTTTGAAAGACTATATAATATTATAACAATTAATTAATTTAATAATATTTTTAATCCTTCTAAAAAATCAAACATGTCTTATATTTAAAATCTAAAATCGAAAGGAGTAATTATTAATACCTGCTCCTATAAGTAGCAGCGCGCGCGCGCGCACGATGAATGGTATACAAGTATATAAGAATATTGGCACGCGTGTGTTGTCTCCGTCAATCATTGTTGACCATGATATTAATTAATAGGTTTCGTGTGAGAAACAAATCTTTGTCCAACCAATAGTATTTCATTAACCCTTCATATAGTATAAATATACTTTAAATTTATTGTCTAGCTACTAGCTAGTCCCAGGAGAGATATTTCATTATAAGGACACCTCGCGAAGATCAGTTTGCTTAGCTTCACTCGACATATGGTCTGGAGGAGTTGTTTTCCCAGTTGAATCATTAGATCCAAAAGATGCATCCCCTCTTTCGCAACAGATGTTAATATATTACTATTACATTTATCTGGAAAAAATAGTTGTCCACTTAATGAGTGTCATTGGTAGGTATTTCTTTAACGTGGCTACGCAAGCTAGAAGACAAAGGCAATGGGAATATATATTAATGGGATAAATATACTATAAAATATACATATGATCTTGTGCGTGTGTGTGTGTGTGTGTGAACATGTTTTGTTAAATTGATTATATATATATTGATTGGGGTGGGGGGAAATGGTTGCAGGTTAGGGTTTATCGTGGAGTTTCTGTCACATGCATCAATAGTAGGGTTCATGGGAGGAGCAGCAACAGTGGTTTGCCTGCAACAGCTAAAATCGATTCTGGGACTTGAACATTTTACCCACGACGCAGATCTTGTCTCTGTGATGCGATCTGTTTTTAGCCAAACACATGAGGTAATAACTTCTCTCCTCTCCCTTGCCACTCTCTGCCAGTTCTTCTCCCCACTACGCACACATTATTGAAGACACATCGTCACATGCCACTCATTTATATTGTTTTTTTTTTATCCCAAAAAAAAAAAGTTCTATAGTTGGCTCACACACTGACACTGTTTGGTGTTAGCTTTAGTAACAGTTGTAGCTCACGATTCGCAACACACAGTAGAGCACATAATTAGGGTTTTGACTTGGGCATAGCGTTGTTGGCCTCATTCATTTGATTTATAATTGGCTTGCGTTTTTAAATTTTTACAGTGGAGATGGGAAAGCGCTGTGTTAGGGTGCTGCTTCATTTTCTTCTTGCTCATCACCCGATACTTCGTAAGTGGACCAACGTCACCCAACCTAGATCACACACACCAATATATATGTCCTTTAAAACAAAATCTCCTTTTCTAATAATTAAATAATGGCGCCATGTGCACACACACACACCTAAATATATTAAATTCGTGACGATATTGCTGCACTTTCCATCTTTGCTTAATTAATATATTTAGTTTTCCCTTTTCACCAATTTCTTTACCAAAACATTTAATAAATTAATTTCTTGACTTGAAGCTGTGAAAAAGCTTGTTCAATGAGGAGTAGTCTTGACTTCAAGCTGTGAAAAAATTTAATAAATTAATTTCTTAATGCTTGATATATAGTAAGGTTGCTCTATCTAAATGACCTTTCTCATCCCTAGAAAGTCAGCAAATTTTGTGAGACGTTATTGACAATATGATAACTTGCCAGGCAGCCTGGTGTAGTAGTTGTCAGAAGGACCTGGCTTCATTCTGGTTTCTAAGATACTACTCTTTCATGTACTAAACATGAAACATAGATGATTTTTTAGGGGGAAAAAACGAAAGCTAACTAAAATATTTAGTGTATATATATTTATTATTTTTTCTCTAAATTATTTTGTTTAACTTAAAATATATAATCTAATGATACATAATATATTATATAATTAAGTGATTTTTTTAATCTTTTTCAATCTATGAACTTTATCTGTATTAAGTATGGAATGGATCCTATATATTATGCATGTTAATTTTAATTCAAATTTTCTTGTGTATGGATAATGTTTGAATTAATCTCATATAAAAGGAACACGAATATAACGTTTGACGGAAGTCATGATGAGTTATTGATGCAAGCTAAGGCAGATGTAGTTTTTATGTCAATTAGTGAGTGGCATTATGGTTGGTAAATGAATGAACGGAAGAACTAACTTGGAATGTGTGTGAATGATGCTTGGACACATACGCAGAGCAAACAACGTCCGAGATTCTTCTGGGTGTCAGCAATGACGCCGTTGACGTCCGTTATCCTGGGAAGTCTGCTTGTCTATTTCACTCATGCCGAGAAGCACGGCGTCCAAGTGGTGAGCATGCCTGATCCAGATACACGCCTTTTATCCCTTTCCTCTCCCAGAAACTCCTAACGCACCCACCCACCCACCCACATACAGGATACAGCCAACCACGACCTTCCATTGCCCATTGCTGGTCAAATTGTTACCTGTCCATTGCGGGCCCCACTAAACTCATGTCTCCTCTGACTTATTGGGCCTTTCGTTTCACTTTTCCTTTCCTTCTTTGAACATGGGCCAGCCAGACAGAATCATTGTCCTCTAAAAATAATGCATCCAGAATCCCCGTATGTGTTAAGCCCTCCAAAGTGAACAGCGCTGTTCCATTACGTCCCAGTTCCCACCCCCACCAAGTCCACCCATGGCCAGCACTAGTACTGTCTTACGTCATATGCTCCTCCAACACTCCCATGTTTGGACCAATAATTAAATTTACTATATATTGGATTAATGTGTTGCGCATGTGTGTGTTTTTTTACAGATAGGAGACTTGAAGAAAGGATTGAATCCACTTTCCTTCAAAGATTTGATATTTGTGTCGCCTTATATGAGCACAGCTGTTAAAGCTGGGTTTGTCACCGGCATCATAATCCTCGCGGTAAGTAATTATTAGATGTTAATTAAGGTTGAGTTAATTAATGCGGATTATAAACCTGACACGAGATCTAACTTAATTAAACAAATGTGCAGGAAGGAATAGCAGTTGGAAGAAGCTTTGCAATGTTCAAGAGCTACCATATTGATGGCAACAAAGAGATGATGGCCATTGGGACTATGAACATTGTTGGCTCCCTCACTTCCTGTTACCTCACTACAGGTTTGTACAATTCATTTGTTGTTTGACTTATATAGTTCTATGTTTGCTTCACGAACTGTTAACAAATTTTTTGTGTCAATTTGCCAGGGCCGTTTTCACGGTCGGCTGTAAACTACAACGCGGGATGCAAGACTGCAGTATCAAACATAGTGATGGCTATTGCTGTGATGATGACACTGTTATTCCTCACACCTTTGTTCTATTACACTCCACTTGTGGTGCTAGCGGCCATTATTGTCTCAGCAATGCTTGGCCTCATAGATTACCCGGCAGCCATTCATCTCTGGAAGGTTGACAAGTTTGACTTCTTTGTATGCATCAGTGCTTACGTTGGTGTCGTCTTTGGCAGCGTCGAAATTGGCCTCGTCATAGCCGTAAGTATATATCACTCTTCAAGTCTCTTGTGTTGATCGCTGTTTTATATACTAATGTGTACTTCTCTCTGCTTACATGTATGTGCAGGTAATCATATCTGTGCTTAGGCTTCTGCTGTTTGTTGCGAGGCCGAGGACGTTTGTTTTGGGCAACATTCCAAATTCAGTGGTGTACAGAAATGTTGAACAGTACCCAGATGCAACTCATGTTCCTGGAATACTCATTCTAGAGATTGATTCCCCCATTTACTTTGCCAATGCCAGTTATTTAAGAGAGAGGTATATACTCTCTTCACTCCAAATTTTGCTTCTACATTACACAAAGTTGGATAATTTTATTAGGGAGATTATGTACATCTTGTAGGATCATGAGGTGGATTGATGAAGAGGAAGACAGGGTTAAAGCTGCAGGGGAAACCAGCTTGCAGAGTGTGATACTAGACATGACTAGTAAGTAATGGACCAGAGAATTCAGTAAAGATATATAGAATTGAATGAACAGGTTTCCCAATTAATCAAACTTGATTAATAATCTATCTACAATAATGGCAGCCATTGGGAACATTGATACAAGTGGAATAAGCATGCTTGAAGAGGTGAAGAAGACTGCCGATAGAAGAGGACTGCAGGTAGTTAAGCCTCTGTCATTATTAGTGCCCATATATACGCAGCAGTATATTTACACTTTCTGAGTTCTCAATTTGATTTCGTTTAATGGTTATTGTCTATCATGTGCTCTCAGCTTGTTTTGGTCAATCCTGGAAGTGAGGTGATGAAGAAGCTGAATAAAGCCAAGTTCATAGAGGCTATAGGACAGAAATGGGTTTTTCTGACAGTTGAAGAGGCCGTTAGGGCATGCAACTATACGCTTCATACTTGCAAGCCTAATCCCGGGAAAGATGAATCAGAAGCCTGCTGGAACAATGTCTAATAAGCCACAAATTATTATTATTACTATTAGCATTTAAGCATATATGTTGGAGACCTCTCAGTGCTGAGGCCGTTCGTCTAGTTTCTTGAATATGAGCAAGTAAAATCATGTCCACTCAAGGGGACATAGGCATAGGAAGATGAAGAGTATGAATGGTCTCTTTTTTATCCATCTAAAAGTTCCAGGTTTAGCTGGACGACGATTTTCATCATAAGCTGCTGATGAATCTTATGTATCATATTTATTGTGGTCTTTTTAACTAAAAGGAAAGTAATTGACAATTTCTCTCCTCTTCCTCTTGTGTCGGTTCGAACCCTGACCATATAGGCAAGGAAAAATGTTCCTCTCAATCAACATTATGATAGTCGAAAAGTAATTGACAATTTCTGTAATATCCTAGTGCAGTATTATTTCTAATGCTTGCCAGCACAAAAGTATGTGAGCAGGTGGATCAGAAAAACACATATTCGAGTTCTTCCAACCATCAAATTAAAACAACCACCGCATAAATTGATTGTGTTCAAGTTGTTTAATTTCTAATCTCATTTCAATACTACGCTCCCTCCTTTACAGTTAGTGTTAGAATAAAATAGATTCTCACTGTAAATCATATACTGTAACTATATATGTGTATGAGTCTCCATAAATTTAGGCATTCTGTTATGATTTGGGGACTACTTGATTTGTACATATCCATTGCAGCACACTGCTATATAATAATATGAGGCCAAGGCAATATGATTCATTCGGCCATTCATTTAATTCCTCTCCATTTTCTGTCTTGGTATCAGAGAGTTTCCTTATCCGAGAGAGAATTATGTTTGTTGCTTCCTCATCAGACAGTGTCGCTAGCTCTGGAGGTTCTGGATCAATGATTTCCAAAACCTACACTCTATTTCAATCGTCTAGTCAAACCTCCTCTATCAAACTCAACCGATGCAAATTTCTTGTGTGGGAATCAGTGGTTCTCCCACTTATTGAAGGAAATAGACTTGAGTCCCACATTAATGGATCTTTCGAAGCTCCACCTCACTTTATCACTGAAGGTGCAGTGAAGAAGCTAAACCCAGACTTTGATGAATGGTTCGCAGTAGACCGCATGCTTGTTGGGTGGTTAAGAAACACTATAACGCAAGAAGTAGGGGCTCAACTCCTACACTGCAGAACAGCTCTCGATCTCTAGAACGGTGCCAAAGAACTCACTTGTGCTTCACTCAATACTTGGATTATGGTTTTCAAATCAGAACTCTACTCTACCAGAAAGAATGGCATGAAGATGGAAGAGTACCTCACGAAAATGAAACAAATCTCAGATCAGTTAACCCTTGTTGGAGCACCTCTGTCCACCGAAGATTTGATTATGCACACTTTGAATGGTTTGGATTCCGATTACAATGCAATAGTAGTGAAATTGATTGATCAACCGAATGTGAGCTGGATTGAAACATAGTCATCCTTACTGGCTTTTGAGAGTCGCCTGGAGCAGTTGAATCAATTTTCCACAGTAAGCTTACAACCCTCGGTCAATCTTACACCTAAGAAAGATTTTCAGTCTCGTGGATCAAGGTCTGGTCGAGGTTCATCGGAGAATAATAGAGTTGAAGGCAATCGTGGTTACTGGAGTGGAGGTTATTCTCAACGAGGCCGTCGGTCTCGTGGGAGACGTGGTGGCTATGGAAGCTACGGCCGTGATGGGAGTTTTAGCCGCGGCGGACATTGACCTTTTTGTACGTATTACGAGAGACCAGGGCACTCCTTTGACACGTGCTACA
>JBAGKO010000010.1:15159067-15170480 GCA_037177275.1 Acacia concinna
AACAAGTTAAGATCATAAAATTGGACCAAATAAGTTATAAACGGAAAAAAAAAAAAAAAGCCCATGTTTCGATAGATAAAAAGGCCTGGTAAGAATGCTTTGAGAGTATCTGCCTATTGGGACCATTCTTAAATGATAATGTAATATAAAAACATCTCCCGGATTACTACTGACTAGGCTTTGTCTGTATGCTGACTAAGCAAGATGGCCCCATATCCAACCCAGGCTCGCCATTCCAATACATCAGGACTTGATCCTGATTTGCATCTCTCTACACTTTCTTCCTACTTTTTTTTTCCCCTCCATACTTTTTTTTTTTGGCCAGGAAAAGTTTTTCTTGATATAATGATGTAAGAAAGAAACAGGAAAGGAGAGTTCAAAAGCACACATACATACTTAATTCCAGTATTATGTTTAACCCAAAAAAATGCTGATATTATTTGTCTATTTAGCTATTCATTGGATTTAATGGAATAGAATCATGAGAAAATTGAAAAATAAAAGTCCACACTATTCCTTTAATTTTGTTAAAGGGAGAGAGGGCATATGTGGGGACGGTATACAAATTTATCAATCCCTCTTTCTAAAAAAATTATTAATTGTGATATTAAATTAAATATACTACTTAATTATTGTACAGAAGAGGAAAAAACACCACTTAAATTTCTCAAATCAACCTTATTATCTGGAAGAATATATGTATTGATTATTATACTTAAATAACAACTCACAACACATTTTAAAAGAAAATTATTGAGATCTTGAAGTTTAAATGGTATATTCTTATCTTTTTATTGTAAATAAATTGAATAATTAATTCAACGAATGAGGCCTTGTTTGGTAACATGGTTTGAAACTATGGTTTGGTAAAAATTTTGGTTGGAAATCATAGTTTGGATAAAATTGTCAAACATCTCAAAAAAATTTTGAACTATAGTTTCCCTAAAAGTTAAGTTAGAAACTATGATTTTCAATCTGTGATTTTTTCTTACTTTTCAATTATGAAATATAAATTTATGTAAGATAAGACAAAACTCTTATCACATAGTTACCTCATGGTCTGTAAAAACTATTTTTACCTAAACACTTCTATTTTATCTAAATTTAGATTTTCATAAAAGCTATTTTGAAAAATCTATTTTAAAAAGTCTATTATACTCCAAAAGTTATTCTGTAAAAGTGAATTTAAACTTTGTTTTCACTTCTTAAATTAGAGTTTGTACAAGTTGAGACAAAACTCTTTTTACATATTTCAAAATTCATAAAAATTATTTTAAAAAGCGAATCCAAACACAACTGATAAAGATAAGCATGGAAAGAGACCATGGAGAGATCAAATCCACCGCGACAGCGTAGTGATACACCAAATGACCAAAACACCCTTCCCTCGTTCTTATCTTTCTTCTCCGCCCGATCTTCAGCTCTACGCCAGCTCAACTCTCGGAGCTCCGGTTCCAAACCAAGAATTCCATGGCTTCTCTCATCATTCTCCGCAGAAAGCTTACTACTAGACCCTTCAATGTCTACACTCGAGCGTTCTCCCAGCTGTCCTCAGCAGGTGAGAAAGCTGCTCAACAGCGGATTGAGAAAATTCTGATAGCCAACAGAGGGGAAATAGCTTGCAGGATCATGAGGACTGCGAAGAGGCTTGGTATTCGGACTGTTGCTATTTACAGTGATGCTGATAAGGACTCGCTCCACGTCCAGTCAGCTGATGAAGCCATACGGATTGGCCCGCCTCCGGCTCGCTTCAGTTACTTGAATGGCTCCTCCATTGTTGATGCTGCCATACGTACTGGTGCGCAGGTGAGTGCCGGAACCGTTTCTTAGTTCATTACGCATTAGAGTCTGTCGCGGCAGAAAAGAAACAATGCAACAGGATCATTGTTTAGCTGGGTTTTCACTCTATTATTTAATGAACTTTTCACTTGCCTTTTATTCTTCCTGTTTTTGGTGTTAACAGTGAACAATCACCTGTTCTTTGCATTTGCAAGCCTAACGCAGTGACGCCACTTTGATATTGGTCAACTTGGCATTTCCGCTGACCTGCTAATTTCCTAATTATGTGGCACGATCTTAGCCGATTGATGTGATATTTTTAAATAATGCAATTATAACAGTAAATCAGAGCAGAGAAATTCAAATACTGAAAATCATAACTTACCCGATTGATGTGATATTTAATGTAACGATCTTAGCCTTGTTTGGGAAGATGGATTTGAATTCTAATTAATAGATATGAGATGTTTAAGCGACATATATTCTGTACTTACCGTCACGGTGATTCAGATGTGATACAATATATCAACTTGTTCGTTGTTTTATATATTTGTAGCCTAGGACCCCTGGAGTTGTTTTGGGTGTGCATCTCACAAAAGAAGGCAAGAGCTTTGTATTTTCTATGACTTTGTAATGTGTGCTTTATTGGGGTGACTATAGTGTCAAACTTCATGTTTCTAGTACTCAGATGATTGCATAGAACTTGGACATCTTATTCACAACGAACATGTTCTTTTTGTAATTAGGCCATCCACCCTGGATATGGTTTCCTATCCGAAAGCGCTGATTTTGCCCAGCTATGTGAAAATAAGGGTCTTACTTTTATTGGCCCTCCAGCATCTGCCATCCGGGATATGGGCGACAAAAGGTCTGAGTATGACAAACTGCTTGCTGCCTATTTTTCATTCCTTCCCTTATTCTAATATCAACATCCCCTATTTTAGGTGCAGTTTTTAACTTTCAAATGCATGAGGAGCACCTCAGTAAAGGCCAGGGGTGGGAACTTGGAAGTTAGTAAAACAGTTTTATGCTGTAAATTATTGAACTGTGGATGCCCTATCTGTGATAACTGATAAGCATTAGGCATCGGGTACCCGATTTTGTGAAGAATATTTTGTCATATTTAATTATTGTTTGATAGTCCTCTTAATATGTAAATCTCAACTTGCTAATAAACGTTGGATTTGGAGTTTCCGACCAGCTAGGCATTCTCTACTGTGTGACAGAGATCTGGGTGGGTGAAGAGAGGGAGGGTGGAAATTCTCCTAGAAATATTATGGAACTGTCCTCATTCTCTATTATATAGCCAACCTTTCAAGTGTGCCTCTACTTGATCATAAATAATTTGAATCAGTGTGACCAGTTTGAATCGCTTTCCCCCTCAATGATTTTCATGCTTACACTTTGATTTGTATGATCCTGAGATATACTGTAAAATGCCTTTTCAACTTATCAGTGCATTTATGCATCCATCAGTGCATCAAAGAGAATAATGGGGGCAGCAGGGGTACCACTTGTTCCTGGATATCATGGAAATGAACAAGATATTGATAAAATGAAGTTGGAAGCTGACAAAATTGGGTATCCAGTCTTAATAAAGCCAACCCATGGAGGTGGAGGAAAGGTGCATGTTTCCTGATGTTTATTCTTATTCAATTTATCACACTTTGTGATTCTTAATGCGTTTGTGATTATATATGTATGGATGGATGTTTTCACCAGTTCACTGGTAGTTGATTAATCCCACTGATTCTAAGCTATTAACTAACTCTCATATTAAAAGATAACATACAACAACCATAATTACTTTTTGTAATTACTCTTTGAAGCTCCTAAACTATTAAAAGGTTGAAAATTTTATTTTAGGAATCACAAATTTTTTGATGGTGAGACAGGTATAAAAACATACAAAATTGATCTTGATCATTGACTCATTTATTAGATTACGATTTCATTCAGATAAAATTCTGACAATATTAATATTTCAGGGCATGAGGATTGTGCACACTCCAAATGAATTTGTTGAATCCTTCTTGGCTGCGCAGCGTGAAGCAGCTGCTTCCTTTGGTATAAACACAATACTGCTGGAGAAGTATATTACCCGGCCAAGGCACATAGAAGTCCAGGTATTCCTATTCATGTTATTATTTTTGCTGTTTCATGATATCTTTGTGATAGATTCCTTTGCCTTCTTGTATCGGTGCTTCTTTTTACGAAACAAGAAGTGATTCACAGTGAATTTCTTGATTTTGAGATTTTGCTTTCATTTCTCTAAAACTTTACTGGAACTATGGGCCTTTTAATGTTGGTGAGTCATGAAGAGAAATAGTGGTTCTCAGTCATTACTGGATCTTTTACCAGCTTCTTTGACCTGAGTTTCTAGCAAACTTTTTATACTTGGTATCATAGATTTTTGGGGACAAGCATGGGAATATTCTGCATTTGTACGAGAGAGATTGCAGTGTGCAGAGAAGACACCAAAAAATAATTGAAGAAGCCCCAGCGGTAAGATATACCTTCTGTGTCCTCTGTATTGATTATTTTATTTTTAAATCTTTGTTATAGTTTTGAGTTCAAAAATAACTAATTCAGTCATGCAGCCACATATATCTGCTGATTTTCGTGTACACTTGGGTCAAGCTGCTGTCTCTGCAGCAAAGGTGAAGTGCTCTTCTGCCTTCGATATATTTTCTAGCGACTTATTTAGCCTTCAAAATTTCTCATTGACTTATAAATGATCAGCTTTCTTGGCAGGCTATTTGCTCATATTTTTCTGCTTTATTTATTTTTATTTATTCATTACAATTAGTTAGACTTGCCTTTTTATAATAAATAGAACATTTGACTATTCCTAACAAACCTAATTTCAATTTGATAAGAGGTGAAACATATATTCCCCCTTCCGTTTTCTTAACAACTTCTATGGTTTTCCCAATATATTCATCCCATTCTATACATATACTAATGTGTAACGTCAAGTCTCTTTCTGATGTCTGAAGGCAGTTAATTATTACAATGCTGGGACAGTGGAGTTTATTGTTGATACAATCTCTGGCCAGTTTTACTTTATGGAGATGAATACCCGCCTTCAGGTGCTTTGAGTGATTTTTAAAAGCTACTATTTTCTGAATTTTACATGTTCACAGATTTGTCACATGATGCATATTAATACAGGTTGAGCATCCAGTTACAGAGATGATTGTTGGTCAAGATCTTGTAGAATGGCAAATCCATGTTGCCAATGGTGAAGTTCTTCCATTGAGTCAGTCACAAGTACCCTTACTAGGTAGTTTTGCTTCCCCTCCCTCAAATAAACCCACTGGCTGCCACAGCCTTGTTTTTTTTTTTTTTTGTCATACAGGGAGTGGAGGTCTGCCTAAGTACCATTATACGTTTTGCATCCTTAAAAAATGCCACAGGGACTGATGTTTATGTTATAATTAAAGGCTGCCAAAATTTATCCAATCTACATTGCTGGATTGACGTTATATAGGGAAGATTAACTGCTTTTATTTTATACAAAAATTATTATAGGGGAGGGAGTCTTCAAAGTTTCGGCATTATATTATCTTTTGTTATGCTGGCAGGTCATGCTTTCGAAGCTCGGATATATGCAGAAAATGTTCCAAAGGGGTTTCTTCCAGCAACTGGAGTTCTTCATCATTATCATCACAATCCAGTCTCCTCCTCAGGTCATTTACATTTACAGTCTTATAATATGTTAGTCAAGTAACTGATATATGTGAATCATGTATCCCTCATTTTCTGCAGTTGAACAACATGAAACTTTAATATGTTGTTATGGGTGTTTTTGTTTTCATGTATTGCTCATTTACTTATCAGAAATCTGCTATTTTGGCAGTCCGAGTGGAGACTGGAGTTACGGAAGGAGACACTGTGAGCATGCATTATGATCCCATGATTGCTAAGCTTGTGGTGTGGGGTGAAAATCGTGCTGCAGCTTTGGTCAAACTGAAGGATTGTTTGTCAAAATTTCAGGTATATCAAGATCTTAATAACGCCATGCACTGGGAAGTATAGTGATTGCTAGTTTTGCGGTAAAGTGCAACTTCTTCTGGAGTAAGACCCTTGATGAGTATGACTTGTGCACTTTTAGTGCTTGTTCGGAGGACTCTCAAACCATAGTTTTAGAAGCCCCTTTTTGTAATTCGAGACAAAACTCCTCTCACATGCTTATTTTATAAATTGTAAAAGCATTTCTGAAAAACTAAAACAAACAAGGCAACAAGCACTTAAATAAGTTTATGGGGTCAAAGGATTAATTTTGTAGGATGCTTGAGCATGAAGACATGATGTTACGACCCTCCCTTTATGAAGGGAGAAAATAAAATTGGATAGAATATGTTACTATCAGGCCAGTCCTCCATCTGGCAAAGCTCATGTAATTTTGAATCGATCATTATTTCTCTTGGTACTCCATATTTCCAAAATTGTACCAAGGTCAATTGCTAATAATTCTCTCCACAGGTTGCAGGGCTGCCAACCAATATCAACTTTCTTCAAAAGCTCACCAACCACCATGCTTTTGAAAACGGCAAGGTGGAGACTCATTTTATTGAGAACTACAAATATGATCTCTTTGTTGATCCCAAGAACTCTGTTTTAGCGAAAGAAGCATATGAAGCTGCCAGACTTAGTGCGTCCCTGGCAGCTGCATGTCTCATTGCAAAAGAGCATGTAATGTTGACAAGAAATCCCCCAAGTAAATTGCCCCATTCTCTTGCAATATGTCTGAGTAATTTTTAGAATTCTCATTCTTATTCACATCTACTAGTATGTTCAGGTGGTGGCAGCTTACACCCTGTATGGTATGCTAATCCACCTTTCAGAGTGCATCATCAAGCTAAGCGTAGTATGGAACTTGAGTGGGATGATGATTATGATTGTGGTAGCTCCAAGCTCTTGAAGCTTACCTCCACTTGTCACCCTGATGGCAGATACCTGATTGAGGTATCACAAGCATAGCAGAGTAGTGATTTATGAATTTTATTGTCATGTGCCACGAGGTCTCCAGTTTTAAAGGTTAGACTTGAGATGCTATCATATTCTTTCAGACAGAAGAACAAGGATCTGCTGCTTTAGAAGTCAAAGCAACATGTTTAAGAGACCATTGTTATAGAGTTGAAACAGATGGTGTAAGCAAGGAAGTTAATCTAGCTGTCTATGTAAAGGTAAAGTGCAACTTCTTCTGGAGTGAGACCCTTTATGGGCTGAATTAGTGGAAATATCCTTGGTGCTCTATACATTCACACAGCCTATTCTAATCTTGGCAGGATCACATTAGGCATATTCATGTGTGGCAAGGGTCTTATCATCATTATTTCAGAGAAAAAATAGGGCTTGAGTTGTCTGAGGATGAAGAATTCCAACATAAGCCCAGATTTGAAGCAGCATCCCACCCTCGGGGCACTGTAGTGGCCCCCATGGCTGGCTTGGTGGTCAAAGTTATGGTGAAGAACAAGACAAGAGTAGAGGAGGGGCAGCCTGTATTAGTTTTAGAAGCAATGAAGATGGAGGTTTGTACTTGTACATATGCTCATACAACTTTGGGAAACGTCTCTCTGCTCCAGTTTTTTTTTTTTTTTTTTGGTTATACTTGAAGTTTTAACTTCCCGTTCTTTATATCCATTAGCATGTTGTAAAGGCACCATCATCTGGCTACGTGAATGGGCTTCAAGTTACGGCTGGTGAACAGGTTTCTGATGGCAGCATTGTTTTCAGTGTAAAGGTTAGTTAATTGCCTTTGACATATTCTTCACCATGGCTGCGGACTGAATGATTACACAGAACATAACTGGGTGAGGATGAATCAATTAACATTCTGGAAAGGCGATTTGTCTTTGTTATCTATGTTCATTTTATTTTGTAGGTATGAAATAGAAATACGTGTACCTTTTGCAACTCATATCTAACGATCACCAGTTTATAACTTTATATATCTATAAAATCCCATATAAGCCACACTAGCTGTGATTTTTCCCTACAATTTATTATTTACAAGCTCTATGCGACTTGCATTGGGTTGTATGAATCTCTTTATTCTATCTTAGAATTCTCCCAAGTTCTTATTGGTCATCACCACCAAGTGAAGGCCACTATGTTGAGATATGCTTCTATTTGTGCTATTATTGCCTTAGTAGTTGTAAAACTACTTTATTTGGTGGCTTGCCTTATAGTTACCATCATTTTGTTTTTGTGCTTGGGCAGGATGAATAAAGGGATACCTAGAAAACTGCTTCCAAGTTCCGAGTCCATCGAAGCTTTTGTTAATGGAGGCCTCTTTCTGGATTATTATGAGCTCTGGCAACTTTCACAATGAATTGATTCTAACAAAGAATAGGGATGTCGAATGCTTTGTTCAGTATCCCCGAGCTACAAATGGGCATATGTATATACTTATTACAGGGGCATCCCTCAATGCATTGATAATAAAAGCTAAAAAATAACTTGAACGAAACTAGACCTCCTCTGCTCCTTCTAAAACTGGCGTAAAAATTGGAGAAATATTTATTTTTAGAGTAAAATATTCTAATAACTTTTTAGTTTTATCTTTATTACATAAACCTTCGAAAACTCCTACAAAATTTCTCTTTAAATTAAAATATATGTTACACAAACCTCCTTTAAATTTTAAAGATTCTATTTTGTGAGTCTTAAATCGTTGATTGACCGTTGTTTAATTAAAAATAAGCCATTGAAAATAAAAATTATTAATATTAAAATTTTAACGTTTCATCACATTTTTAAAAGGGAAAATTGCGTTGAGGTGCTGAATATAGGAATATATGTCAAAGAAATCTTGTGAAATCAACAAATTACTGTGAGAACTCTTGAAACTTTTTTGGCGTTTATTTCAATTGTCTATTTACCTAAATGCCCCTAGTTATTGACGCCACTAAAATTGTCAACGACTACTCCTAGGGTGGTCAATGGCGGCCATTGACTATATGGCCTCCATCCTCATTTTTTCTAAACTCAGTGTGGGACATAGTCAGACCTAAGATGCGGTAGCAAAGATTTTTACCAACCCTGAGGACATTCAAGTAATAAATCAAATAAATATTGTTCTAATCTCTTAGGTTGATCACCTAATTTTGATGAATGACTTTAAACCCATCTCCCTATGCAATATTAGCTTCAAAATTATTAGTAAAGTCATTGTTAATCTATTCAAGAGGGTTATGAATCACGTTATGGCGAAAAATCAATTTAGTTTCATTGTGGGCTGTCAAGGTTGTGATAGCATCACCATTGCACATTAGAAGATGCACTCAATCAGAATCAAGAGAGGATAGAAGGGTTATATAGCTGTGAAAGTGGATGTGGAAAAAGCATATGATAGGTTGTATTAGCAATTTCTAGAATATACACTTCATAGTTTAGGGTTGAGAAGTGATTTTGTTAAATTAAGCATGTGTAGTGTATCAACCACTTCTATGAGCATTCTACGGAATGGAATAGACTCAGCGAAATTTTACCCATCTAGAGGAGTGCGATAGGAGGACTTGTTGAGCCCATACTTATTTGTGTCGTGTGGAATTGTCAGGACAACTTATTCATCAAGAAGTTGTAATGGGAAATTGGAAACCTACAAGCCTAGGTTCCAATGGCCTAATGATATCCCATCTCTTTTTTATGGATGACTTGGTGCTTTTTCATGAAGCTTCCTCTAATCAAATGAATAAGTTAAGAAATGTCATGCAACATTTCTATCAAATCTTGGGTCACAAGATCAATATAAACAAATCTAAGATGTTTGTATCTAGAAATGTACACTTTAACAGGGCACATGAACTAAGCCAGATTGTGGGAGTAGGATTGACAACTTATATTGGGAAATACTTGGGTGGTTCCACTCTTGCATAACAAGATGGTTAGTTGACCTTTGCTACACTAATTCTAAAGGTGGGGTCGAAATTAGCAAGTTGGAAAGGCAAATACCTAAGTATGGCATGTAGAACTGTTCTCATTAAATCGATGTTATCAACGATTCTGCAATACCAGATGCAAAAGATATTAATCCCAAAGGGGGTGCTTTTGAATATTGAAAAACTCAGCAAAGACTTCTTTTAGAGTCAATCAAGGAAAATGCATCTTATAACCTGGGATGTATTGAAGAAAAACAAGAATGAAGGGGATTTGGGTATTAAGGATCTTCACATTCAGAACAATTATAGGTCAGATTGTTACACAACAGATACTCCTGTGGTGAAAATAGAATGCCTAAAGTCTATAGGAAACAAAATTAGACTGAAATGACTTTTGTAGGAGACTTGGTAGCAAGTTAAGGAGTAGACGGGCTACACATGCATGACAATAGTGTTGGGCTCCTTTGGATAGAACCCCTGAAGCACTTTGTAATAGTGGAACGACAATGGGATAGAGTGAAATGGGAACACTTTCTTCCTCATTGGGTCGCGTACAAAATTATGTTGGTTACTCCCTTATTGGGACTATTGATGATGTTGTTTGTTGGCTGAAATCTTATGATATGACATGATTTACCACCAGCAATATTTCACAAGAATGAGTCTCATTGGCAACGTGTATGGCATTGAGGGACTTTAGAAAGAGTCAAGTTTTGTATGTAGCAAGTATTCTACGAGAAACTTCTAACACATACCCTTAGGGATCCAAATATATAGAATTCTTGTCACTTTGAGTGTGAGAGTGAGAGAATATATTTCACATACTGAGAAAACGTGAACAAGTAAAAAAAGTGTGGTTTCTTCTAACTAACTGTTTATATTATACTATTTTTTATGATAATTTGTAGGATTGGCTTAGATGGAACATACAACATTCTCTAGGGAATAGGAGGGCATCTATGGGTCTATGGCATGGAGTTTTTAGTACTTGTTGTTGACTCCTGTGAAATAATCAATGCCAAAAAAGTATTTGAAGGAAATTCATACCAACTGAGAGGGATTGCTCAAGGATGCATGCATCACCTCATGGAAAGAATAATGGGTACTTTAGGCAACAAATTTTCCAAATACTAGACAGGGATGTAATATGATGGCAATATCTAGCTCCAAGTAGTGTATGTGTTGATGTTGATGGGGCCCTTGATAGTAGAGGTCATGCTACACGTGGATGAGTTATCTGAGACCACCAAGGTAACCAAATATGTGGATTTCATTAGAAGTTAGGGAACAATACCTTGACTGGTGTGGAAATCCAAGTAATTCATAGTGGCTTAAAGCTATGCAAACGGTTAGATTTTGACAATATAAGACTCTTCACTGATTCCCTATAGTCTATGCATTTGTCGCTCGTGTACTATGGGATAGATCACTCATTGTGTGATGACATTTTGAATATAAGTTCCCTTATCCTCTTAGATTGGGGCTTAGAGATTTCCCACCCTTACAGAAAAGGTCTTTGATGTGTTGACTACTTTGTTAGGATTGCTCAATTAGGAATATGCTATACTCTCTCTGTTTTTATTTATAAGATTTAGTTGATTTTTTTAGAGAATTTTATAAAAATCTTAAAAAAGCTAATTGCATTACTTAATCATATCATATATTATGTTTTATTACATTATATATTAGTTTATAAGTTAAACAACATAATTTAAAGAAAAATGATAAATTTTAATGTCTTAAAG
>JBAGKO010000010.1:15179489-15193483 GCA_037177275.1 Acacia concinna
TTCTTATAAGTGTGAGCAATAGGTGACCATTGAGTTATAAGAATAAACACTCTCAAAAGCAACTTAATAGTGAGATTATGGACTGAAGCATATGAAAGGCAAGGAGTTGAGACACATCCACATTCTATAATTTTTACAACAGTTTAGTTATTTTTATCAATATGTGTGAATTAATTAGGGCAGGGGAAAAAAGAATTAATTAGGGTTGAGTTGTATTTAAACATGAGACAATTTACAGCTTTATAGTATTAAATAGGGATATTTAATATGCAGCTCTTTATAGTTTTAACTAATTTTTAATTAAGTTTTTATAATTATTTTCCTATGTATCAGGTCTTATTTTCTTTTTTATCAAGTTCTTACTGTCTCACCAATTTTTTAATCAAGTCCTTGTAAGTTTTTTTTAATTTTAAATAAATATTGTAATTCTATTTTATTTTAAGAAAAATTTGTTATTATAATTCAAATTTGACAAACAAATAAAACTTAGAATTAAAAGCTAAATAATATAAATATATGTTTAATTGAAAATTATGAAAAATATTAAAATAATTCATAAAATGATTTTTAAAATAAAATATGACAATTGATTATTTACAAAGGGGGCCATATAATTAGGATCGGATGGAGTACTTAATAAGATTATAAATAATAATATTATATTTTATGCTTATAGATCAATAATATTAGTATTTATTGAATAAATGAAAAAGTAAATTATCTAATTAAAACCTTATGAAAATATAAGAATCTGATAAAAAAGAAAAAATTACAAAGACTTGATAAAAAAACAAGTAAAAGTATAAGGACTTAATTAACAAAAAATTAGGATGAAGGACCTAAATGAAAAGATATTTATGGGGAATGACCATAAAAATTGTAATTATTGAGAAGGATCAAATGACAAAATATAAAATTAAAAATACTAAAATACCCCAAACAAATTCTCCTACAATCTCTCCCACATTTTTATTTTAAAACTAATACAAAAGGTTAAGTTTCACTACTTTAAACATCAGTTTTCCAATTATAATTTTTATAAAATAAAAAAATTAATTAAAGAATATAATTATATAATTTTAATAAAACTCAAAGTCTTTTATAATTGATCATATATATTAAACTAAAAAATTTTCAATGATTTATTTTTTTAGAAGCAATTTATGTGAATTAAAAAATTCATTTAGTGTTAATAAGTTTTTTAAGGAACTTTAAGTATTCTATTATATCCTAAAAAAATATGATTTTAGTTTTTATTTTTATAAAAATATATTAATTGATATCAATATTGATAATATAAACGGCCAACTTGATGATATAAATTGGTGACAAATAAAAATTTAAAAAACATATGAATATAACCTTTGTTAAATAAGTAATATATTGAAAATTAGAAAAAAAAACTTTTTAGTTTAATTTTTTTTATTTTTTTGGACGAATTAATTTTTTTATTATGAATACAAAAAAAATAAATATAGAAGGTTTGGCTAGAGAAAATTTAATTATTTTAAATTAATATCATAATTATCGGTCCTTTTAAATAATTATAACTTTTATGATATTTCGTAATAAATATTATTTTCTTTAACTCCTTTATTTTAACTTCCTCTTAAAAAATTAGGGAAAATCCTAAAAAAAAGATAAAGGAAATGGAGAAATCCCAATTCTAAACAGCAAAACCGAGAAATCTCAAATAAGTCTTTTTGTACTTTTTTTACGTAATTACGAAAATGTCATATAAGTATCGTAATTTACAACACGAGTATCTAAATTAACAACACCAAAAGTATTTAGGTACTGCGTATTTACTATGTGAGTTTTTTGTACTTATATTGTTAATTGAAATACTCTTGTTGTGAATTAAGATATTTGTGTTATTAAAAATTCAGCGGCATTTTCGTAATTAAGCAAAAAAATTACAAAAATATTAATTTATGATTTCCCGATTTCGCTACTGTAAATTGAAGTTCTCTTATTTCCCTTGTCTCTTTTTAGGATTTTCCTAAAAAATTATAAATATTCAATTAAAAATTAGTTGAAAGTCTTTGTGTTCTCTAATATCTATTCAAATAATTCAATGGCCCCCAGAATGAAGGAGGAAAAAAAAAGGAAATTTATAATGTGGTAAAAAATAAAGGACTTTATGTCAAAGAGATTCCATAAAATCGCACAGTCAAATCTTAAAATTGTTAATGGCGATCCTGGGGTTGTAATTGACAACCTCCTAAAATTGTCAATTACAACCCAACAACACTATTAACAATTTAAAAATTATAAATTAAAATTTGATAGTAATATATTCTTAAAACTTAAGACTTGATTGCAAATATAAATTTTTACGAGATCTCTTTAATATAAATTCCCTTCCACATAAATTTCTCAAAAAAATCAATAGGTCCCAGATACATGGTCGTGTACTCGCACTCGCATGTGGGCTGTTTGAGTTGGACAGTAGAGCTTGTACTGGGTAAGGCATTTGGTTCTTTGCCCCTATCACGCCCGCCCAATGCCATCACTGCTCACTGACTTCCTTCGTCAGGCAGGCGGCACCGCCGTCATCGATGGCGGCCTCGCCACGGAGCTCGAACGCCACGGTGCTGACCTCAACGATCCTCTTTGGAGTGCCAAATGCCTCCTCGCTTCACCTCACCTCATTCGTGATGTACTCTTTCCCAGTTTGAGACTAGTGGGCCCTCTTTATGGCGATTGTCACTTTTCTGGAATCTGATGATTCTGATTTAGCTATCGGCATCTTTACATACACAAGCATCAGAGACGATTGAATCATAATTGTGTTTATTTATTTAAATTATTTATCCATTCGTTTTTCCTATTTTGCAAACTATTTGTGAACTCCGTCTCAATATTGGCATTCTAGGAAGGGTTCTGAACCTCAATTTTATCTTTTGTCTTTTAAGTGGATTGATGACTGGTTTCTTTTGTGGTTGTCTCTTCCGTTTAGTAAGAGTTATAGACTCTGGATAATTTACGGACCTACTTGATGGGGCAGGTACATCTTGATTACCTTGAAAACGGTGCCGATATTTTAATCACGGCATCTTACCAGGTAGGAAGTAGTTCTTGATAAGGCTTTGCTGTCATAATTTTACTGTTCTCAAAACCGAACCTGAGGCAGTTGTTGGTGCATAGGCCACCATTCAAGGTTTTCGAGCTAAAGGCTATTCTAACGAAGAAAGTGAAGCCTTACTAAAAAAAAGTGTTGAAATTGCTCTCGAAGCTCGACACATGTATTATGAAAGATGTGCTGCATGCTCTTCAGGAGCTGAACATGATGGTAAAATTTTCAAGCAACGTCCAATCCTGGTGGCAGCATCAGTTGGCAGCTATGGAGCTTATTTGGCTGATGGATCAGAGTACAGGTGATATGACTAGACTTACCTATTCAATGCATTAAGTCAGATTTTATTTATGTCATCATGTAATTTTTGTACTTCTTGATTGAAAGTCACGATGATCTTAACAATATTCATTGAACACAACTAGTAGTCTATCTTGCACGCATGTGCATTGTTGAACTTCTGTATTAAGAACTATAAACAGTATCGAGTTTTATAGACACACTTATAAACCAGTTTTTCCAATAATCACATTTCTTTTATATTTTCTGTTTAACAGTGGCGATTATGGTGATGCCATCACGTTGGAAACTCTGAAAGACTTTCATAGGAGAAGAGTTCAAATATTAGCAGATTCAGGTGCTGACTTAATTGCATTTGAGACAGTGCCAAATAAGCTAGAAGCTCAGGTATCTTCAAAGCTTTGAAATTCTGTGAATTGGAACCATTCATGGATAAATTGGAACTGAAACTCCTGACTTCATTGCATTTGAATTAAAATCCAATATCTTGGTAATAGGAAAGGATACGAATAACTTTATTTGAATTATTTTGATTGATTACTTTCCGTGCCACATATAACCATTGGTTTATGGGAACCAAAGTTTTCAACAAGGCCAGTGAGGACATGAAGCAATCCTTCTTGGAGGAGAAATCTGAAAATGTTTGTAATAAGGCTTCTATTTCAGCTCTGCAATTTTTTGATCACTCTCGCACGTATGATTAGTCTTCATGCTCCTTTGCAAATTCTGTGAACTGTAACCAGAGGACTTTGTAAGCCGTCATACAAGATGTCTGGAGAGAGAAAAGACAACAACTGATATCAATATATTGAACAGTCTTTTATTTTAGTCTTTCTCATGATCGAGGCTTTATTTCTGTCTCTTAACTTTCGTGCTATAAAAGCCCCTTGTTTCTGAAATAGTCATCCCAACAAAATTTGATCACAAAATCTGCAATTTGCTCAGGTCGATGACAAGAAACTGAGAAAGCAGTAACTTTCCGTTTTAGATAGGGTGTAGTTGCTACTCAGTTGCTACTCAATTAATCTTACATATAGTGTAAGCCACTGAAGACAAGAATTAACTGAGCATATCCAGTATCCTGAAATGGTACAAAAACCATGTAACTGATGGAAAACATTAATCTTGGAATGTTAACGGTCTTCACTTCCAATGGCTTTTTTCCTTCTGGTCTTGACTCTCAGTTACTGTGCTTGTTTATTATTTAGGCTTACGCAGAGCTTCTAGAGGAAGAAAACATAAAGATTCCTGCATGGTTTTCATTTAACTCCAAGGATGGAATTAATGTTGTTAGTGGTGATCCTTTAGCTGAGTGTGGCTCCATTGCCGAGTCATGCAAAGGAGTTATTGCTGTTGGAATCAACTGCACTCCCCCTAGATTTATACATGGACTAATATTATCGCTTAAGAAGGTATATCCTCACGCACTCTAATTCCTAATTGAATTTGAATCATTTGCTCGGGTGTGTGTATGTTGTGTGTTTTCACGCATGCCACAGCTAGATTGCGGACCTTTGTTTTCTCCATCTGTGAATTACTGCAATTTCAGTATCTACCTTGCCCAGCTGTTTCCTTTTTTATCACCCGGTTACGTTCTAGATGAATAATAAATACAGATGTTATGGGTGTAAGATTTGCAAAATATGATAAAGTGATTAGGTGTACTCTAAATCTGTATACATAAAGATCATTGTGTTGATGTGACTAAGTTTGAACCCTGGACCTTGTTACATTTTTTATGTTCATGTGCTCCTATTTGTTGCTTCTTGAAATTGCCACGTTTGTTCTTCCATTTCTGATTTGCCGAAGAATAGATGTTGGTGTTGGTGCTAATTAGTTTTCTAAAATGTAGGGTGCCATTTTGCAAAGTTCTTATCTTTGAATGACATATTAATCCTTCAGGTGACTACAAAACCAATTGTTATCTATCCAAACAGTGGGGAAAGCTACGATGGTGACAAAAAGGAGTGGGTAGTAAGTTCCTTTTCTGTGCTTCTGCTGTTCCATCTTACATCCTTTTTTCAAGGATCGAGAGGTCATATTGTTTTTAAAAATTAAACCAATATAGGTTACATAGATAAAGTTGTGGCGTCTTAAAATGATGATTAAAAAAAGTGGACAACGAGTGGAAAAGAGTTGCAAGTGAAACCAGGAGTAAGATGCCAATCCTTCGTTGTTAATACGATGGTCTTGATACACTCACACGTGTTCTCAAAAGCTATGTTTTTTTTTTTAAAAAAAGAAAATTCCGACGGCTTGCAATTACCGTGTTTTTGCTTATTTATGCATGTTATAGGCGTTAGCTATTATTTAATCGTGTCCAACAAGTGCAGTTTCTGTATATTTTTGGAACACAAAGTTCTTTTGTTCAAGTGATGTTTTGTTTATTTTGTTATCAGTGCCTAGTAGTTATTTCAATCAGAGGGTCCCCTCCTCTGGTTTTAAAGTTTTCAAGTTATACATTTGTTAGAGAACAAAGATGGCAATTTGTGATCTATCTAATATCTTAATAGCATTCACTTTTCAAGCCCCCCAAAGAAAATATATTATACTGATTGTAGGTTATTGCTACAGGAAAATACAGGGGTTTCAAATGAAGATTTTGTGTCGTATGTAAATAAGTGGTGCGAGGTAGGAGCCTCCCTTATAGGAGGTTGTTGCCGAACAACCCCATATACTATCAGAGGTATTTACAGGACACTCCCCTGCAAATCTACAACTCCTGCCGCAGAGTGACTTCACTCACATATCAGGCAGGCATGGAGTGTAAACGAGATATTCAAACATATTTCAAATGCCTTCAAATCTGGCAGATGGTGCTGTGTCATGTTGCTCCTCTGGGCATTTCGAGATGGGAGGTGTAAACGGCATTTTGCCCTTGATGCCACCTCCACCTTGAGGATAGTTGTTCAGGTCCCACTGAAGATGAGTCTTCACATCAACAAGGAAATGTTTGGTTTTTTTTTCCCGTTTTATTTAATTATCTAGAAAAAAGAAGTCTGATAATTGACATGTGAACCTGTAGACCTTTTGAAATGTCACGTTGATCTTTTGTTTGACAATGTTCAAGTTAGGACTATAGGTGCATCTGAAATTCGCTCGTTACTGTTTAGCTTCTGGAGATCACTGGTCTGTTTGACGCTGGCGTTTTGAAGCCTTTTTTAACTTCTACTGCATATTATAATTAACTTGTTGATTTTGGGTGTTTGGATGAAGTTTAGAAAAATAAGTTACTTGTTAAAAGAAATTATTTATTTTTATAAGTAAAAAAAAGTGACTTATTTTTATAAGTCATTTTTTCTATCTCTAATAGGTCATTTTTTCTACTCAATCCAAACACAAGTAACTTATTCAACTCTAAATAAATCACTTTTTCTATCCTAAATCTAAACACAATTGACTTTTTATAAATTACTTATTTTTATAAATTCCTTATCATAAGCTATTTATAAAAATAAGTAGCTTATCATAAGTCACAATCAAACAGGTGCCTTCCGCCTTCCAAATGTTATGGTGTTATGACAAGGCCAGGCCAGGCCACGTGACGTAATAATCAAAGCCATTTATTTGAATTTAAACTCTTGGTGTGATTGCGGGAGCATATTAGCTCCTCCACTCAAATCACAAGTTTGAAACAGTGATGTTAAATATAAATAATTTTCTCATCTAATTGGATTGAACTATGAAATTTAGTGGCTGAGTGAAGGAAGCACATCTTCGGAGTAATCTAAAGATGCCTCCTAGCAAAGAGAAACGAGAAAGAAAAGAAAATTTCTTTTCAAGTTCAAATTGCCCATGCCATCTCAATCAAGTACTATCTAAAGGCTAACACAACAAGAATTGCAATTCCAAACTTCCCTTGAGACCATAGTGGATTATCCCTAGCTTTTCAAGTATCGATATATAAACAACGGTCACAACCAAATCTATTCTGCGCATGGGACCCTGAAGATAGTTCCATTTTACAGGATGAAGAGAATTGTAGGCTCGTATACATCAAGCATCAAAACCTGAATATATACCACTATCCCTCAACAACCTCTTCTCTTCTTCAACATAATTTTTCCCCCGGCTTGCCTGACCAAGCTCTCTCTTTCTCTTCTCCTTCTGAGAAAAGGAGGCGTTCTTCTTTTCTTTCCGGGTCTGAACCGTTGGAAGCTGCTCTCCAAGGGATATAGCAGTTCTTGTTTTCTGTCTTTCTTCATATGATTCTTCGACCTCTTTGTTCTCACGCCTTTCCTTTCCAGAGGACCAAGACCAATCTTGCTCCTTGTCCCCTTCTTTTGGTGGGGGTACGTTCAAGACTGAAGGTCCACCTTTAAATCCATGTCGCTTTAAAGCGTCAAAACCAATAACTCTGCTTTTGTTCTCTCTAGATTTATCTGTAGGCAGTAACACATAGCAAAGTAAAATTACATAGGAACATAACTAGAGAAAGAACATCTCAAGATGATGCCGAGCTTCTAAAGCAATAGAGCATGAAGCTATCAAAAAAAATAAGTTCTCAAGCAGGGAACTTTATTATCTCAAGATTCCCATTTTGCAGTTGCTGAAAATTCTACTCCAAATTATTATTTATTATCTTTCAGCTACCATTTTGGAAGATTTTATTTCCCATGCACAGTCAAAGTCCAGCAAGTCCTGCCCTATATGTTAAAAAAATACTCTCTAAAACCAACAAACCACACCACAAATAAGAGTCACAAGTATGACAACCATCAATCGATATTCCAGTGATGAAGACTATATCTATCTATGAGCTATAATTTGGATGATACCTTTGTTGACATATTCACAAAATACAAATATTTATCATAACCACAGTGAACATCAACGCATATTGATTGGTCAAGGAACTAGTATCCACAAAAGCTGTATACAATTAAGATTCAGTTATGTATTTTACTAACAATGAGGATTTATTGCGAGGTTGAACATGTTTGGCTTTGGCATGCATTACACCTAGTTATCAGCTGAGAAAAGGTTATTGTTGGCAAGTACCTTTTGATTTTTTCTTTCCAGTTTCACTATTGTGCTCGGAATCTGAATGTAATGATGAAGATTCATCTGATGACGTGTCCTCGTCATCATCACTCCATGGCATTGCCCTCTTCATGGTAAGAAAATTCTGTCAAAATATAAAGGATCTGATCAGATTATTTACTTGAGCTTGGGAATGAAACAGACAAAGAATAGTATTAGCCCCTCAAGTTCTGTCAAACAATCCCAATAATATCAGTGGGCTCTGTGCCTTGGTTTTAGAAACTCCATATTTGGTGAAAGAACAAACTGAAAAAAAAAATTTACCGTGTCCCTCACAAAAAAAGAAACAGAAAGCTAAAACCTTAAAAATTCCCTTGCTAAGAAATGCATCATATGAATGTCATAAGGGATTCGCAATCCACACACAAATGGACAGCACTTTGATTCAACAAGAGCGCTATCATGAGGGCTTTATAATCAATAGGACGGCCACTGAATCAAATAGAGTATACTAGCCGTCTAAAACATGTATCTCGTACTATAAATTCAAGAATAGTGGCAAAACAGAACCATCTAAGACAGCATAAGAGATGGCATAGTTGCTGAGACCCACAATTAATTTGTGGGACAAAACAAGGAAGAAATAGCATGACAGCGACATGAAAATCATTTTTACATGTAGGAATCCTCGTTGCTTCAATGAAATTAGAAAAACTCTAAGACAACCCCCCCCCCCCCCCCCCAAAAAAAAACAAAAAACAGCAACAGAGCTTGGATCAGGCAAATGAAGGATGACACCTGATCTTCAGAGTGCCAAAGAACTTTATTCCGCCAAAATATAAATTTTAAACTCTAACACTGAAAAAAGTGATGAATTCCAATCCAATTGCTTACCTATTACTTAACAAACCCTATAAAAGGTGATGAAAAGGATACCAATTAATTTTGCATGAATAAATCCATCAAAACTTGTATAAATCATCAAATATACAGAAAATCCGTAAACATTTTTCACATATCCATAAAAATCATTACAGAGGCAAAGAACTACACCGTGCAACAATGTGAAAAAAGTCATAAATTTTCAAAAGAAAAGGAAAGAGGGAAAGGACGGAAAGACTTTGCATTTGGCGAAGGGATTATAAACCAACAAGCCCTTCTCAGTGTTCGGCAGCAGCAAGCGAACCCACTTAGTGAAAGAATGATTCTATGAACAAGTAGACAAATACAACGCTCTGGTGACAATCACCATAACGGATGACTATGAGCAACAAACGCAAGATGACAGTAAAATTTAGCCCACCCATAAGAAAACACAGAAGCACGAAGTGAGAGCTTGACAACCCATGAAACCTGAAAGCTTACCGTCTAGACGTCGAATTGAAGCTTGCTGAATTCCCAGCGAGACGGGCTTAAACAGATCCGGCGCAGACCGGAGAGGCTGGGGGGAGGGGGTTTTGGGATTTTATTATTTTCTCTTGTTTTTTTTTCCCTTCGAATTTATTATTTTCATCCATAATAATTACAACACATCTTCCTTGCCCTTCAATAAGAACTTGCTTGGTAGAAGGAGAGGGGAATTGGGTAATTTTCTTCACATTCCCTTATTTAGATAAATAAAATTTTTAGAAATGAAGAGGAAAATTGTTAAAATTTTCTCTCCTCCTCTTTTCTAACCTTCTCCTTTAAAATTTGGAGAATTTTGAAAAAAAAATGTAATATTTTGACATATATTAATTAATATGTACATAATTTTTATTCTTTTTAATATGTTTAGATTGTCTCCCTTTTATATTTATATTATACATTATTAATATCGTGTTGTATTATTGTCCTTCAATAAAGCAAAACAATTAATATCATTAAAAAAAATTTTAAAGTATCTACTAAGTTATAAAAAGGATAAATATGTGATTGGGTAGGAAATTGAGATTTTGAAAATAAAAGTAAATATATAAATTCAATATGATTTTACCTTCTATAACTATTAAATAAATATCAAAAATAAAATAAAGATGAATTGTCATGAAACTCTAAGGAAATGGTTTAACTATTAAGAAGACTTAACAAATGAGATTTTATTTTACCATTAATTATTTTTGAACTTGTTATTGAATGCTTCTCTGTTGTTATTGAGACTTCTTAATAATTAAGAGCTTGCTTGGTTCAACCCTATTACATACCTGCAATGGTAATCATTATTGCATTATTAAAAAAAATGAGTATTTAGTTAATCTTTAGCATGATACTAAATTTTACCATGGTAATGATAATTACTAAAAAATTGGTAATCCTTATTAATACCTTACCCTATGAATCATTATTACTAAGGAAAAAAACCAAACTAGGCAATGAACCGGTAGCTGAACTGGTTCAAGGTTTAATAGTTCAACTGAAGTCTAACCGGGGGTCAAACATGATATATTAAAATATTATAATTTAATTGACAATGACAAAATAGTAATATTAACCATCATTCATATCTCATAGCTAAACATCAAAATAGGCAAAAAAAAAATTCAAAATGAAATATTAACCTCCATTCATCCATAAGTCATAAGTTACTCTTAAAGACCATTAAAATACAATAAAGTACTCAACATTTCAAGGTTCAACACCAAAGGCCTTGTAGCCTAGTGGTAATGGTATCTTCCAAGTGGGAGGAGGTTATGGGTTTGATCCTGTCATTGTAATTTCAGGCCGTTAGTGCCTGCCCGAACCTATGAGCTTCATTTTAAAAAAAAAAAAAAATCTATCATCAAGTTTGAGTGAGATGAATATTATAGGGTGAAGGGGCAAAATTGTCCTGGAAGAGGGCAATTTTGCCCTGGAAGTTTGAAGTGGGGCAATTTTGACCCGGAAGTTTTAAAAGTTGGGCAATTTTGCCCCTACCGTTAGTTGACCAAATATGTTGAGCTAGCAGTCTACAGTTTATCCACTATATTAGCTTAACATATTTTGTTAACTAACGGCCAAAATTAATAGATTTAAAACTTTTAGGAAAAATTTTCACCTTAATAAAAATAAAATGGGTGACCTGTGAACTGGCAGCTCAACATATTTAGTCAACTAATAGCAGGGGCAAAATTGCCCCTGGAGCAATATTTCTAGGGAAATTTTGCCCCTTCGCCCAATATTATAAATAGCATTAGATACAGATACAGATATAGAAGAGGAAGATGAAACAAAGAGATCACTCCGTCACAGATATAATTGAAAAAGAAAAATGAAATCAGCAATCATAGAGATGAGAGATCACAGGGATTGAAATCGAAATAAAAAAAGCATAAGGAAAAAGCATAGAGATCATTGAATCACATCTCAATAAACCACCAAACCTTGTCTAAGCTCGTTGAGAAGTGAAGAACTAAAGAAGACACCAACTCACCCTCGATTACAGAGAAGACAACAACTCATTGTCATCTTGTTGTCCCTTCTCATCCACTTCGACACTCTAGACTTCATAAGAACTCCCGCCCAAGTCTAAAGCTGCCGCTAGTCTCACGCTATCTGTGAAGACTAAAGAATGTCACCTGATAGAGAGGGTGAGTTAGGGATTTGGGTTCTTTAGGTCAAGTTTTGAGTTAAACCCGAATATATTTTTTTTTTTTTGCAAAAGTCCTAAAATGACGTCGTTTTAGGACATTTTCTTTTTAAAAGAATGTAACTCGACCAATCTGGGGGACTCGTCGGGTTGACCGAGTGAACTGAAAGTCGACTCGGTGAGCAATGCAACTAGTGAACCAGCCAGTTTGGTCCCATTTTTTTACTTTGCTCATTACCATCCAATTGCGGGATTCAAAAGGTTTAATTTACCCTTAGTTTTATTTGTCTTTATTTCTTTTGTTTTATGTCACATATCATACCACATCGCAACCACCACCGCCACTACCCCATCCTCTTCCACCTCGCTGCCTCTTTCATCGCCGTGATCACGACTACCCCACAGCCATGGCCGTGATCACGACTACCCCACAGCCATCGCCGCCGCCGCTTCCTCCACCTCCTCCACCAACATCCTCGCCACTACTTCCTTTTCCTCCTCCACCTCCATTATCTGCACCCTTGTAGCCGCTACTTTCATTATCGTCACCATCCCTACTACTTGATCCTCTACTACCTTTTCCATCACCCTGCTCGTCGCCACAGCTGCCACAACTGCCTCCTCCACCCCAATAGCCGCCACCTTCATGTTGTCGTCGCCACTACTACTACCTCCATCGTCATCGTTGTCACCTCCAACGTTGCTGCTACAACCTCCTCCTCACCCACCGCTGTCGTGACCACCTCCATAATTGCCGCCACTTCTTGCTCTTCCTCTATCTCCCTTGTCGTCACCTCTACTGTTTCTACCTCGCCACTACCTCTTCCTCCTCCACCCGTTGTTGCCGCCACCGCCACTAGCTCCTTCTACCCTATCACGATCGCCACCACCTTCCTCGTTAACTACTCAGATGTCATTTGCACTACTTTTCGTTCTTTGCCAACATCACAACCTTTTCGTCCACATACCCCTCGTACTGCCGCTACCTCTACAGTTGTTGCCATCACCATTACCTCCCCCTCTTCCACTATCGTCATCGCCTTACTCCTCCTCCATCATGATCACTACCGTCGCCACTGTACAGTGACTTTTAACTATTTTTTCTACAAAGATTATATCAAGGGTAAAATAGACTTTGTGTGATATATTAATTGTAAATAATTATTAAAAAACAATTCATTACATTTTATTTAAAAATCTAACTAAATGCCTGCCATATGATTAATATTATATTGCATTACCATTGTATCGCAAATACATTGCATTACAGGGTATAATGGATTTAAACCACACGGGTCCTTGGTTTCTTTTTTATGACCTCACTATAATTTCTCCTAAAATGAAATATAGGCCATCCAATTCTAACTCGTGTATTGCAAATTTAAATGTGCGCAAGGGAAAGGTTATGTAATACCTATTTATCTAATTTGTGTTTGTTAAGGAAATTAAATAAATTATTTAATTATAAAATAATTTCTAAAGTGCAATAAATAGGAGAAAAAGAGAAAAAAAGTCTTATATTTAAAGTCACTTCCAAATTAAGTGTCCATGTGTATTAGCTTTTGAGTATAGCTTTTACATTTTATAAAATAAGTATGTGAGAGAAGTTTTGTCTCGATTTATAGAAACAACTTTTAAAAATGACTTTTTTTTAGGGGAAATGCTTTATGGGGACTTTTTTAGGCTTAGAATGAAGGGTTTTGTTTCACAACCTCACATATTTATCTCGTAAATCGTAAAAATTATTTTTAAAAATTAATCCAAACGATCATTTATTTGACAAAAGTCTTGTTTAGTTTGGCCTCATTCCACTTTTGTTAGGGCATAAATTTTTGTAAGTGTGATGATGAGTATGCTAAATATTCAAATAATTTGGATATAAAAACACATAAACCAATAAATTTCTACCAATGTCATGATCAATCAAACTTTTTTGAGTCCCTGTAGAAAATTAAATTTGAAAAGTACAACAGCAATTTTAAATTTGAGAACTTGTTTTTTCATTCATTAATTTTATATTTAATTCTCATTCATTTTGAGTCCCTGTAGGAGGCCCATTGCATTTAGTACTATTTATTGTTTTTTCCC
>JBAGKO010000010.1:15197979-15220825 GCA_037177275.1 Acacia concinna
CCTAAAGTAGATATTTTACTAGATCATGTAGGGAACACAAACATGAAAAAATCTGTTTTTGTGTGTAAAAGGATATGTTAAAATAAGCGAGTTTAAAGGAGCAGACCCTCTCTACCCATCATCCTCTTTTTCTTTTAAATCTTCTTTAACTGCTTTCTCATTTAACAAGACCAAATGGAACATGGGTTACTTACAAGTACTACTGCTTGTGCTTCGGCATTAGATCAGAGAATCCTTTGCTGACCGTGGGAACTGGGAAGGGGAGGAGAGAGAGGGGAGGCCTAAACAGGTTCAGGTTAAAACTTAAAACAAAGCTCCGCCTCTGATTTATTCTCCTACAGTCCTACTAAATACTAATTCCATAGTTGGCAAAAAAAAAAAAAAAAAAAAAATTCCATACTTAGCTCTCAATCTCGACTCTGACGAGGTTTTGGAAAACAGAAACTCTCTCTCCATCTCTCCCCTCTTTCTCTCTCTCTCACACATACACCCCCTTTATGTAGTCCGTCTTCATTGTCTCTTTTCTACCCTCACACTCACAGTCCCATAAGCTCTACATTGTCTTCCTCTTTGCTTCTTCCCTTCCAATTTATTTTCTCTCCTCTTGTTTTGTTATTCTCTAGAGACAGAAACACGGGAATGGAAATGAAACGACCAAGTATACGTTTCGATTTGTAACTATATTCGGTACCACACTGTCTCACTTTGTTCCTTAATTGATTTCTCTACATTACCTGAGAAACAGAGGTTTGCCCCCTTTGTTTTGTGCTTCCCTTGGTCGCTTAAAGAACTTTCAGCTCACTGCTTTGATCATCTAAACCGTTGTTTTTTCTTCCCTTTACTTGGGATTGTTTGAATTGATAAATGATCAGAACCAGGGATAGAACACGAGTCCGTATTTCAAGGGTAGTGTTCAGAACTGAAGTTTAGTACAGTCATTTACTCTCCTGCTCCATTTTTCATCATCTGGATCCTCTTTAAGAGAAGAACCGAGATACTAAACATAGTAAACAGCGAAGGAATACGTATGCTTATCGTTATTCAATTAGAGGTTGCTATATGAAGTTGTCTTAACAATGAGAGATGAGAACTCGAACAAAAGCAAGGTTTGGGAAACACCAGCTCTCCTATAGAATCTGTTGCATTTATATTCTTAGATCAATGGCTGACTCTTGTTCTTGGTGAAGTTTTCGTGGCCCAAAACGTTGGTGAAGAAGTGGTTCAATATCAAGAGCAAAGGCGAGGACTTTCAGGCTGACGATATCCTTTATGGAGGTGAGAGGTTAATTCCCGCATGATTAGAATGTAGTTTAGGGCTCCATGATTTGGAATATTGGCTTCTGTGCATCAAACAAAAATGAGATTTCTCTTGCCTCTTGTAAACTGAATTTTCTATACGTTCTTCAGAACCTGGAACCAACTTGCATCATTGTTCTGCAACTATGCATAACATGATGGCTGGTTTTAATCGGGTCTGTTTTTTTCAGCTCGAGATCTGATCTATATTGTTTTATTTGCTCAATGATTTCCCAAGAATGCTATAGATTTTTTGTTGCATTTCAATAAGCGGGATGAAAAATTAACAGTAGAAAGAACACAGCTTTAATATGGTTTTTCTTTTTCAGGTGTTAATGAGGAGTGGAGGAACAACTATCCAGAGAGGGAGGCGTGCTCTATCAAGAGAAGCAAAACAGGTTCAGTATCGGACACCTTTGGCTTTTCTTTTTTCTTAGGACCACACCATTCTTAAACCCCACAAACATAAAGATGAAAACAAGCTTGTTAGGCACTTGTTTTGTAGTTCCCTTGCTCTTATTTATTTCTCCGGTTAATTAGCAATACCATTCTTGATGCCCAGGGAGATCAAGCAGCAGAAGGCACCCAAACAAATTGCGGCGGGGTAAGGTTGACCTTGATGCTTCTCAGGTTAAAGATGTGCATAATTATAGGTACGTTTCATCTTCCAATTTATTGCATAGGAAATTGAAAAGAATTTGTATTCTCATTTGTTCTTCCTTTCTTGTGGATGCAGGATCTTTGTTGCTACTTGGAATGTGGCCGGAAAATCTCCCCCAAGCTATTTGAATCTTGAAGATTGGCTCCACACCTCTCCACCTGCTGATATCTATGTCCTGGGGTAAATTACTGATCAGATAATGTGTTTTACCTTCATTTATGTGAAAGATCAAGACTTAGATTTTTTCCCCCCATTGTAATGCCTACAGGTTTCAAGAAATTGTACCTCTTAATGCTGGTAATGTATTGGGCACTGAAGACAATGGCCCTGCTAAAAAGTGGCTAGCTCTCATTAGGAAAACTCTAAACAGTCTTCCCGGAACAAGTGGTGGATACCACACTCCATCACCAGTCCCTGATCCACTTGTGGAGATAGATGCTGATTTTGAGGAATCAATGAGGAAGAAGGAAACCTCTTTCTTCCACCGGAGGTCCTTCCAATCCTTAAGTCATAGCATGAGAATGGACAATGACATGTCATTGTCACAACCACAGCTTGATCGCCGTCTCAGTGTCTGTGATAGAATGATCTTTGGTAATAGGACTAGTGACTATGATCCCAATTATAGATGGTGTTCCTCAGATGATGAAAATGGAGCTGGTGATTCCCCAGTTATAACCCAATATTCACCAATGTCATACAGTGCTTCCTTCTCTGCGGAGGACAGAGATAGATCAACGGGGCACTCAAGATACTGCTTGGTAGCCAGCAAGCAAATGGTTGGGATATTTTTGACAGTTTGGGTGAAAAGTGACATCAGAGATGAAGTTCACAACATGAAAGTGTCTTGTGTTGGCAGAGGGTTGATGGGTTATCTTGGAAACAAGGTATGGTATTGCAGCTTGTAATGTATATGTTTGTCCATAGTATAGTTTATAATGAACCAAACAATGAGAAAAGCTTATTTAATCTTGGTTTTTTTCCAGGGTTCAATTTCAATTAGCATGTCTTTGCACCAAACCAGCTTTTGCTTCATCTGTAGTCATTTGACTTCTGGACAAAAAGATGGTGATGAGCTAAGGAGAAATTCAGATGTCTTTGAGATTCTTAGAAAGACAAGGTTTCCCCGGGTTCACGGCATGGGTGATGATCATTCTCCTCAGACAATTCTGGAACATGAGTAAACCCTCGTCTCCATTTCCAAATTCTTAACTTTTGTGACGTGCTTGAAACATTTGAACCTAAATAAAATTTACTCAACTTGTTTTCTTGGTTTAATTGGTGTAGTCGAATAATTTGGCTGGGGGATTTAAATTACCGGATAGCACTTTCTTACCGTGCAGCAAAAGCCCTTGTTGAGATGCGAAATTGGAAGGCATTGTTAGAGAATGACCAGGCATGACACTTTGTTATTTCCCTTCAGCTAATTCTGGTTTGAAAGCTTTGTTTCTTTTCTCAACTAAGTTCTAATATCTTCGTGAAAATTTTATACTTGCTTTCAGTTACGTATAGAGCAGAGACGAGGCCGTGTCTTTGAAGGATGGAATGAAGGGAAGATATATTTTCCTCCCACCTACAAGTATTCTACTAACTCAGACAGATATGCAGGTGATGAAAGACACTCAAAACAAAAGCGAAGAACCCCAGCATGGTACTCTTCTTTTCTGTAAAAACCAAAATCTCCACCTTTCATTTATAAGTGAAGTGGTAAATAAGAACCATGGAGCAAAAATATGGAACTACAAACCAAAGTAAAAAATTTTACGTCCTGTATTATTGTTTGAAAACTAAAACGTTCTGCACGTAAAGCTAATCCATCTATTTGTTAATACAGGTGCGATCGTATATTGTGGAATGGAAGGGGCCTCCGCCAATTATCCTATGTTCGTGGAGAGTCTAGATTCTCTGATCATAGACCAGTATATAGCATATTCCAGGCAGAAGTCGAGTCTATCGACCGAAGCCGAATCAAAAAGAGCTCCAGTTGCTCTAGTGCCAGGATTGAAGTAGAGGAGTTGTTGCCACATTCACATTCTTACAACTACACTGGCTTGAATTTCTACTGATGAAATTCTATATTTCTTCCTCTGTGAGATCAATCCGACTACTTGAGGCAACTGAGGCATCATACTATACCATATTAGGTAAAAAATTGCAATGATATCTCCTTATCTTGCTTCTATGTCATTTAAACACATGTCATCAATTAAACTGAGGGACTAAGTATACTTAGTGATGCATTATTTGGGGCCAGTTGACTCCTCGACCTGAACAAGTGAATAGATTATGTACTTCAAGTGACTTAAGCATGTCTGAGTGTCATTCTTGGTTTGGTCCCCCATGTTGGCAGATGGACACTGCTGCAAGAAATGCTGACCCCAATGGTGATGGAGACATTTTAACTCACGCAGTCCTAAACAAGGTTGCTCTTTGTCTTGTTTCCATTTTCACAACTTGTCTGTAATTTTTTTTTCCCCAAGTTTTCTGATCTCTCTTCATACCTATTTGTCACATCTGCATTTCTGCAGGCTGGTTTTTGTCCAACAACCTCTGGCTCCACATGTTTTTGCGGCTCCAAGTCTCTAACTTTATGCACGCCCAAGTCCTATCTTCTGTTTTTTCCCCCTTCTGGCTCATAAACCAAAAGCATCTCATGAAGTTGATAATAATGTGATTGGTGTTGAATCGTGCTTCAACTTATGGGAGAATATCTTGAGTTCTTAACCCATGGAGTGTGAAGAAGAAACGCTTTTACTTAGTGACCATGCAGCCTCGAGAGTGTGTTACTGTTGGTTACAGTTACTGTTACTGTGGGGGTGGATTATTTTTGAGCGTGTGGCAGAAAGATTAAAGAATTAGGATGTGACGGAGACACTCATTACTTGTGCTAGAAAAGCTTCTTTTGTTGCTGGTTGTAGTTCCAATGATTTCATTAAGAAGTAGTAATAAAGCTAATGAGCAAAATGTATTGTTTAAACTGTTCTTGTTCTTGTTCTTGTTCTTTTGTTTTTTCCCCTTTCCCCTGCATGAGAAGGGAAGTTGTGTGTAAGGGAAAGAGAAACATGATAAACAGCCTTAATGGCTTTTCATCATTGTTAGTATTATTACTATGATTATTATGGAGAATTTTAAAATTTTGACATTCTTTTTGTTTTGCTTTCGTGATCTCATGACATGAATGAATGTCTTTTTCCAGAGTCAAAGTTGGGCGTAAGAATGATGGGAATGTCTAAGCAGTGAGACAAAAGTTTGAGGCTTAATAAAAGAAGCCAATTATTGTTTAGCGTACATCACACAAGAAAAGGACCTTCCCTTGGCCAATTCATTCCTTGACCAACTTTAATCTACTTTAAAGTTTGTACACATGCCCTCCCTCTTAAGGCTCCTTCTAGCTTTATTTTATTTTAAGGTACTATATTTTTACCATTTCATATATTTATGCATTTTAAGAAAAATCTGCTTAAAAAATTGTGGACAAAAATTTCAAAATTTCATTTAACCTTTTAATTAAAAGACAATTTGTGAGAGTAATGATTAAATAATTTAGAGGTAAAAACGGCAAGTTATTACATAATATAGCATGACATCTTATAAGATGGGTCAAGAAAATATTCTAGAAATAATCGTATATTTGGCAACCGAATAGTGCAAACTAGGACTATGATTATGATTTTTTTTTGTTTTGGTAATACTAGGACTATGCATTATGAAACACCCTGGATGCAATTTTCCTCTTCACTCGGTGTGACGGCAAATGTTAAGTACTCAATTCCTGTTTATAAGATATTTTTAAAGAATCTTAAAAAAAATAATTATATTATTTTAAGACATTAAAGTTTGTCGTTTTTCTTCAATTGTTTGACTTATAAACTACTATATTATATAATAAACACAACATATGATATTATTAAGTAATATAATTAACTTTCTTAATATTTTTTTAAAATTCTCCAAAAGATTTTTATAAATAGGAATAGAAGAGTAATTATTTGCCTTTTTTTTATCTGCCAGCAAATATTTAATAATAATTATTTAAAGGACCAAATGAGCAGCAGTAATAAATTAAATTCGACCCCTCGATTCAAACAAGGACTAGCAGATGCCATGTTAAATTAAAATGTGCAAACCCTTTCCAGTTGTCAATATGTCCTACAATACTAATTTATGCAAAACTACACATTCTTTTGTGCATTCTTGGGGAAATGTAATATATTCTCCCTTCAGGTCTTGTGTATAAATTACTTCATCAAAAAATAAAATAAAATGTTCATTATTTTTTATTGTTATCCTTCTTTTAAAATTTTTAAAGTTTGACAAAGAGTCGCATGTAAGAGACATGGCTGCTTAGAAATGTAATGGATTTTTGTATAAAAGAAAAAAGAAAGAAAGAAAAGGTAATGGATTTAACTGGGTTAAATTGAAAATTTTATTTTATTAGACAATATCAATTATTAAACCCTCCCGTCTTCTCTTGATTCCTCACTACCGTACTTACTTATTGCGCGTGAGGCATACTCGCTATATTCATTCAGGAATGTGGCTTCCACGAGAACTTTTACGAGCGTATACATTGCCTTGGACTTTGGAGTTCAGCGTAGGTCTTACCATTTATTAGGGAATAGATCTATTTCCCATACACAACACTCACGCTCATTATTATTCCAATCCATCTATGGAAGCTTTTACCATTAATTATTATTTCAAAATGTTAACTCATTAACTGAGAAAACAGAAAATCACGTGAGGTGAAGGGTTAATAAAACCTATTTTTGTTATAAAAATATTTATTAGGGGTTAATTTTATTCTAAAATTTTTTCAAAAAGCAATTTTATTTTGATAGTATTAAATTTAGAACAATTTTGTTTCTAACCATTGTCCAATTAAGTTTGACTGTTAGTTGACCATTGTATCATTTTTGTTAAAGGGTAAATTTATTTTAAAAAATTTCACTTTAGAACAATTTTATCTTAAAAATTTTCAAACTATAGCAATATTACCCTAACTTTCAAAGCAAAATTACTCTAGATTTGATACTTCAAATGCAAAATTGTTTTCTAAAAAACTTCTACAACAAAATTGGCTCCTAATGAATACTTTCAGGGCAAAAGTGATCTTTAACCTATAAAAAAAATGAAAATAGTAATACCTTTTAAAAAAATCTAAATTACAAATCAACACTATAACATTGTTTTTTTTGCCCTCACTATAACAAAACTTATTACTACATAGAATTAAGTTGTTGTGAGACATTTTATAATTCTTGGAACCTTAGAGTTATTCTCTCATTTTATTTCCATCAGTACATTTAAAAATGACAAATTTTAATCTGGAGGAGTGCATTTGAAGAAAAGATGACATTGAATTGAAATAATAATAAAATGACAAATTTTGAAGAGATTCTCTGCTGCAATTTTCTTTCTTGTTTCCACTTTCTTAGTCCACCAAAAGAGGGAACAGACTTTCCTTTTATCGACTGAAACAAAATTTTTAATATTAAATTCATGACATTAACAATTTAAAAAGAGGGTGGCCTGTCCATTGTCAGTATCACTGTTGGATGTTAAATTACGTATTGTGTTTGGCACATATCGAAACTGTCACACCAAACAACCTAAATAGATTCGTTCAAGTTTAGACTAACATTCATGAATGCTCATTGCTAAGTGTGTTGAGATTAATCAGTCTTATTTTACTTGGAGTGTTTATTTGCATTTTTTTAATTAGTGGATTTGTGGTGAAGATGAAGCAAATGATGGGTTGGGTGGTCCATGTGATGCAAATGTAGATATATAATGGATGGTGTCAGTTTGCTTCTTTTTAGGGAACAAAGCATCAGTTTGGTGCTCTTTAAAAATGATTAAAAGGGCCTTGTTCACATCAACCCCTGCACATAAGGCTTCACTTCAATGATTTGCAATGCAGAGCACACTTAAATTTTAATAATTCTGTTTCAGTGACATCAAGCTCTTCCTTTTCGTAATATACCAGTAATCCAGTGAGGAACCCTTTATTAGGTTAGTAATAAAAGTTCAAGTGCTAGATTGTGACTTGTGAGGACCAGATCTTGTTGAGCTCAGCTTCTCCTCAATGTGCATACGTACAACTTCACAAATTTTACAAGTTGTTTTCACAAGGCTACTATGAATATTGAAACTTTGTGGCACCACAACTCATCCAAATTGGTTAAACATATAATGCATTCACCAAAAAAAATTTGTTATAGGAAAGAAAAGGGAAAATGAAGCCGCTTGCATGGCCCATGAACACATTAAATAAGCCAAGAGGCTAATGTTTGAACTCTAATGACTATGACCTTTCTGAAATTTGAACTTTATGGTGTAATTATTATAGAGCCAACCTAATATTTTTTTACTGGTTTTGGCTTTAAATGTAACAGCAAATTTCGAGAAATATATATCAATATTTATATATCTATATAATGCAGGGCACAAGGGGCAAAAAGAGATAAGTTTTTTTTTTTTTTTGTTATTTGCCATACAATAGGCAGTAACTATTGACTAATTCTCCTGAAATGTAGAGATCACTAAAGTGAGTTTTGCATCTTCTAGTATTTTCCACGCATATGACCTAGTTCAAACTAAAGACATTATGTATGTTTAAGAGATTCAGTAGAAGAGATGTGTTTAGTGGAAGATACATGGTACTTTTGAAGGACACAAAAACAGGAGATTAAGCAGAAGGAGGCAAAAGAGAAGCAGAATGAGTGTGGAAGCTAGGCTCGGTTTCCCACAGATTATATTAAAGAGCTACATATATGTATGACTCTGGATTCAGCCCTTTTGTTGTCTTACCACTTTCAAATCCTGTATAGAGTATATTACTGCCAAGCAGGGTACAGAGGCAGAATCAGTTCATAGTAATAGAAAAGGGCATTAAGTCCAAGGACACCAGTAGAATTCATACGCAAATGCATCAGACACAGAGACCATATTAATGAGCATTCTACTATTCCTTCAGCTGCTGTCACCATGTGATGAGTTTTCTTTGTGTCCATGATCTCACTCTCACACTAATACTAGTTTAATTCCTATACTATTTAATTTTCCAGATAACATGCCCTCCCCCAATACCATTAAGCCACCTGGCCATAAAGGATACACTATCCCTTCTTCTCTCTCATCTTGCCTTCAATATCTCCCATTCCAACACACAACTGATGCCTTCTTTCCTTTTTCTTGTTCCTGGTTCAAAATGAGAAAAATCATTATTATTCTTATTGTAGTTTTCAATTTTTTTGGCACCTTTCCTCTTGCTCGTGATTCTGTCACAGTAATGAGGTATCCCATCTTTTGCAGATGTGCTGTATAGCAGTACTGGCCGGGTATCCCAACACCAAACTGGCCACCCCCCACTTGTCAATCACTGATATTTCAAGTATTTAATTATAATTGAATGAGTCTAGAAAACATTATAGATACATATATAAATACAGCGGCTTTTAAACAAAAGATGTCCAATGAATTTAGTATATCAGAGATGAACTAGGTCTCATTTCCCCACCTTAAACATACTTAGACTAAGATTAAGATATCAATATTCCATTCCCACTTAGCTGGATTGGTGCAAGTTTAACGCTGTAACTTCAACGTGGTAGCCACCTTCTATTTTGTAGCACGTGAACGCACGTGAATTCGTGGGGAGGAAGACATGGACGTTGGGAATCTTATCTTAACCATCATCATCAATTCGTCAAACTATATATTTGACTAAAGAAATGGGATCTCTGACTTTGTCGATTTACCACTGTTTCTTGCAATATACTCCATCCTTAAATAATTTCACTCGTCTAAATTATCTTTTACTCAAGTCCAAGTTAGGTGCATTGCATGGATAAAACACTTATTGTTAAGACAAATGTTCAATCCCATAATAGTTTGAGTATTTGCATTAATAAAAGTGGGCCACTTTATTATCGTAACCAAATGGAAAGTAGTACTAACTTTCCAGGTAGATTCAATTTGAAATCGCCTTTGTTGAAAGCTATGTGACGAGTGGGGCACCGAAATCGTTATAGGAAAAAGTACAACAAACTCAACACCATCATTATTCCAACCATAATGCAACGTACACAGATATATTATACATACACACATATATATATATATCAGTGAAGAATTCTGACATTGATAATAGATGACATCAGCTCTAATGTGTTACTATCAAAACATGCTGGAAATTAGAATGCCATTATGAGCTATGATGGCATTTTTGAAGCGAGGGGAAGCACGATCCAAGTTGAAATTAAAGCACAAGGCCGAGTGGGTGATGGATCAAAGAAATGAAGTGATGGCGATGCTTAAGAATGGCACAGAGAGAGAGAGAGAGAGAGAGAGAGAGGGATCTGACAATATTGACGCACGCATGCATGAAAGTAGCACAAAGGGATAGTGATGATGATGAAAGGTCCAAAGGGCAGGGCCTTGGAAGGAGTTTTCAAGCTCTCTGATGAGCACTCATATATATACAAGTCATCACTTTCCTTCATAGATAACAATAGATATCTCCTTTCTATCGTGCCCCATTTTGCAGATCCATTTGTTGGAATTTCAGTACAAGTTGAAAATGGCCTTTTTTTTCTTGCTTTCTTTCTTTCTTTTTCTGTCCTGAGACTATTCATCATAATGATCATCAGCACGCAGTTTACATATCAGCAAGAGAATAACAGATGGGGCCTAAATGTATGTATAGATAGCCATTATAGGAGTAGGAAGTCAGGCTTCACGGCGTAAAATTGCCCTTAAGGGAAAATGAAGAGTTATTTGGGTGAAATGAATTGTGAGATTAGCCATATTGAATGTGAAGTTTTCAAGTCACGTTTAAGTTTGGTCAGTGGCCGATTCAGTGAAACCTGTTCTGGGGGGTTTGTGTTGCTTGTTGAACAAGAAGAAGGTGTCAGTGAGTATATAGCAGCTGACATCAGAGTCATAAGGCTTTGGGTTTGAGTTATGTCACTGTGGTTTAGTACTTTTAGTCAACATATATATTTACTTCTCTCCTTCTCTCCTGCTCACTTGTCTTCTTGCTTGGTCTTGCCTATTTATTCTCCCAAAAATAAATTGTGGGATTTTAAAACTAAAAAATTTGTATTATTGGAACACTAAAAATAGAGAAAAAGTAGTTTGCACAATAAAAAAGGCATCTCATGAAGAAAAAAAGAGGCTAATTTTGAAAACCTGCTATATTAGTGAAAACCCTTGTACGGTTGGATATATATATATATATATATATAGCATGCCTTGTTCTCAATCTCAAAGCATGAATATTCAAAATACTGACAGTACTTGTATATTCAAACAGTGTATCATAGATCATGATAAAAAAAAAAGAAACAAATAGTGTATCATAGACTAAGATTAATGAAGCCCATTAAGTTAATGATTGTGTATTTGTTTCTCAAAGGTACTTTCTCCCAAAATTTAAGTATCCTATGTTTCCTGCAGAATTTAAGGGCCTACTCATCTACCATAGCAGAAAATTTTGCAATATACATAAGCTTGAAGGTGCTTAAAGAGCTAGGTTTTAATAGAATTTACTTGTTCTTTGATTATACGGAGGCCATTTACATTCTAATGGTTGATGATGAGAATTATCATTCACTTCAACATGAGATTGATGATGCAAGGAATCTCATTTTCTCAAACTGGAACATTTAGATTACATATGTTCATAAAGAGACAATGAGGTGTGCTGACTTTTTTATAAACATGGCGCATGAACACGGAGTTCACAATTATAAACTCTCCTCCAGCTTTATGTACAGATTTAATATAAGCTGGCTTAAATTAAAATTATATCTTTTGGTTTATTTTAGTTGTCTCACGGGTTCAATGTCGTCAGTAAATCCAAGTGTCACACTTGCCAATTAATTAAAAAAAAAATACTATGTTTGAAGAATTGACGTTGGATATGCAACTGTTTTCAACGACTTTAAAAATAGTAATGAATGGACATGAAACGATAAAAATGTCCCAACGTACCCAAAAAGGATATGGGCCACTTAGGACCTTAGTGGGTCAGCCGTGGAGGTCAAGGTGACCCACATTCCCAGCAGATAACAGATAATTTGATAGTAATTTTAAAGTCTATAAAAAAACTGTTAATATTCAAATTTCAAATGATGATAAATATTACCCATGTAACTTTTGGTACGTGGGGCTCAAATCATCAGCTTGGAACTCTTCGTAGTCCCTTCTCTTCTCATTTTAGCCATCAGATCAATGTTTGAATAATCCAGATTTCATCTTTTATTAAATTGTAGTTAAAATGTTAGATTATAAAAAAATAATAATAATTAAATACAAATATTTAAATTTTAATATGAATAATTTAACACTGCAATAAATGAAGAAAGGAAGAGGAAGAGGGTGGGTTCTAAGCAGAAAAATCATATCCAAATAGGTAGACAAAGGCAACTTCCTTCTTTCCTTTTTATATATTGCCATTACCTGAAATTGTAAAGAGCGATGCCAGGAACCAAGATTGGAATTTAAGGCTTTGTTTGATTTTATTCTGTTTTTTCTCTAAAACAGTTCTTAAAAATAAGTTTAAAAAAAAGTTTAGATAGTTATTTTTAAAAAAATCTGTTTTTGAAGTGACGTGGTGATAGTGGTCATTGATGGTGCAGTGGAGGTAGTTATTATTAATAATGTAGTATCAATAGTAAATAAGTGGAAACCTCAAAATATATATATAAAAAAAAAACTTCTTTTGATTTTTAGTTTTTAAAAACAATTTTTTTTTAAAAAAAACATTTTGGTGAAAACAACTTTCTAAACAATCTATTTTGTATTTTTATTTTTAAAAGCAAAAAATATATATATAAAAACACAATCAAACAAGCTTTAAGTTTCCGCCAAAAAAAAGTAAGAAAAAGAAATTCTTATTATCGAATTTGTTCACATTTTTACGATTGGAAGAGTTGGGTATGAATTTTGGTCACACTTATCGATCTCTAACGATAAAAAGAGTTATAGGGAGTATTAAATAGAAAAAGAGAGATGAGAATGAGAACATGAGGGATCCATTTTCTCCTCACACTGACTGGGATATTTATACATCGGTTCACGTTAGTATATTAAACTATACATAGTCAAAAATAGTGAATTCAAATTAAAGTCCAACACGTACGTACACTAGTTAATAACTTATCCGGAAATGGTTTCAAAAAAGCAAAGAATTATCGTCACGTAGATTATTTATCACTTGATCATCAACGAAGTTTTGGGTAGTATGGATCCTTTTTATTTCATTTTTCCTATATTGGGTTATAGAACCCCTTTTTGCATGTACTATAACACGAACACACACAACTTAACACAAGAAAAAACATTAATTCTCAACCTCCTCCTGCTTCTTGCTTGTTGTTTCTCTTCAGTTTTCACCTCTTAGGCCTCAGCATGGCGAGGAAGCTCCTCGTGCTCGTACTCCTCCAAATTATGAGGCCCAGGAAAAAAGAAATCCTCTTTCCTGCTAAATATTTCGTCCACCTTCTCCGCCGGCCAGTTAAACGCCAGCTCTTTCGCCGTCTTGTCCATCGCTCTCACTAGGTTCCTCTTCCCTGTTTCATCATTCACACCCCCACTCGTTAATTCCTCTTAACATTAACCTTAACTCAAACGAACAGCATCCATCACAGTATTAATTTGTTGCCTATATTCATATAATATACCTGCAAAAGCCAGCTTCATGTTCCCTCGTGCGTTCACCTCGAAACAAAGTATTTGAAGATTGCTTTGCCTGTAAGCCATGGTCACCCAGGGATGACCTGCAGGGACAACAAACACCACTCCCCGCCTTAACTCGCCACTCACCCTCTCGTATCTTGAGCTGCTCTTATTCTGGTATTTCCAGGACAAATGTGGAGTCACCGTCTCAAATCTTCCTGTGCCATTAGTCACCACACATATCTTGATTGCCTTTGAGTTGTACATAGGACCTGACATAGATCCCTGTCCATTTCAACACAAGCCCAACCACAAAGTAGTTACTTATATATAATTTGGGGGGTTTGAGGCGAGAATAATAAGGACAGTTGTAAAAACGTACGTTGGTGATGTTGACGAAGTTGATCATGAGATTGAGGTCCTCAAGGGAGCCCTGGTCTTCAGGACCAGCTTCGTAGAGACAACCGTAGTCGTTGGAAACAGAGGATTTGCTCTGGAAAAGATTGAAAGGACGCCTCTTTTGCCCTCCGAATGGCCACAGGCTGGGAATTTCCCACCCCTTGCTCAGTGACTTCACTTCATCTCTTGATATTCTGAAAATTCTTCCCATCTTTTGTCTTCCAAACAGCCACTTCAAGCTCTCCTTATGTGCCTGATTAATAAAGAAACCATTATGATTTATATATGCAAAAACATCTATCTGTGCACTGAAGAAAACAAAAACAAGATTTGTAGTTGTAGGATGTACCTTTATTGAAGCTTCCAGTACGTCCCAACTGAATGCTTCCAAAACTGATTCTGGGTCTCGTCCACCAGGCCCATAAAATGCCTACTTATTACGTATTGTTGTTTTAGGATCAATTATATATATAGCTCAATAATGTTCATGAAACTAGCCGGAGAAGGGAAATGAGAATAACCTCAAAATGGCCTGGGATGGAGAAAGTGATATGCAGCTCGGCAAGAATGAGATTCTCATTCTCATCTCTGTTGACAATGTAAAAAGGAGTACCCGATGGTATCCTCATGACGTGTCCTGCCTGAAGGTTGAATTTTTCTGTTTTGTCTCCCTTCACCAACCCGATGGTGGCTCTACCTGTAAATCCAACACCAAATTTTATATTCATAAATCACAATAGTTCCTATACAAATTATACCATGTGAAAGAATTTGACAGCTTAATTATACGTTCTGTACCTTTGACGGTGAAGATGATGAGTTCAGAATCGAAGTGAAGTGGGGACACAAAACTATGTTGCCGTGCTTCTAAAATGGCGAAACGAAAATTCTCAATGCCGCGAAGAAAGTTCGATTTTGCCGTAAACTTCTGGAGAACCCGAACGCTGCCATCCTGTGTCTGGACTCTCGTCTTAAACTGTTTATCGCCGAAAACAAACCTAATTCCCTCTCCCTCCTCCTCACACCCTCCTTCTTGGCCTTTCTTTTGTTCCATCTCACGCTCTATTTTTTTACGGACTCCCTCCTCTATTTTTCTCAAGCGCTCCTTCTTCTTCGTAAGATAACTATCGCATCTTTCCATACATTTCCACTTGTCCCTCTCGGTATACTGATGCTGCTGTCTGCACTGGTGCTTGCATGTTATGAGCTCAGGGTCTACCTCTGTTTCTTGCGAGGACAGTGCCAAGCATGCAGATAGGGCTATTAGGGAGAACGATAACAAGAGAATTAGAGGGAGCTTGGTGTTCATGGCGGCCATTTTTTTTCTTTTTCTTCTTCTTGTTGTTGTTGTTGAAGAAGAACGACAGAGTAAGTCCTGAGTAGAAGCTTTGATAGATATTGCATAAGATCGTGAGTGTGTGGGATTTATAGCACGGGAGAGAAATGGTATAGGAGAGAATGATGGAATTATGGAAGACATGCAGGAGAACAAGTGTGAGATAACGTGTCCTAAAACAAGCAAATGCATGAAAATATGAAATGCCGTGTACGTAAGTAAGATGAAGCTAGTCTCATGCCGCGAGGCTCTCGAGTTTGCATCTTCAGTATTTAAATGATTGTAATCTAATGACACGGGTGTTTGTCAGTCAGTAACAATTTTGGTTCTTTTATGACTCCGTATACGCACCATAAAGAATAAGTTTGGACTCTGTGCGTGGGTCGAGTCCATGCAGGATATGATGCGAGGCTGCCAAACGACTCTGCGTTTTGCTCCCATGCATTTTCTCTCACACAAAGTCACAAGTGGCATAAGACCTATAGCAAGTTGATCGGTCATCCAACAAATCACCCATATCAATACATTTTGTTAAATAAATAAGGTATTTATACCAAACAAAAAGTTGTTTCTATTTCGAAATTTTAAGATACATTGGTCCAATATACGGGAACGATTTTTTAAATATATTTCTTGTTTTATAATTATTTCTTATTATTAAGATACTTCATTTTTAAATTAAATTCATCAATAGAATTTTATTTCAATATGTGAAATCCAATATGTGAATTTTAAGTTGATTTAAAAAAAGCCAATAATATTTATAACAAGAAAATTAGGTAATACGGCCCCCAGTTGTTTGGATTGATAGCTTAAGGAGTGATTTCGTCATTTCGTGGGTGCAGTCAAGATAATTACTACAGTTTCCTTCGTGCTGTTGTTTACCCTTCTACTATTTGTCTGACATTAGATGCAGCGAACAATAAAGAAAGCACATTGCCAGTCTTAGATCATTTATACAGAAGAGGATTTAAACCCTAAACCTAGCAAGGCTTTCTGCATTATGTAGGGGCAGTAAGGACCTTCTTCAAAGATATCTTTATCCAACCTAGCACAGCTTCCTGCATTAGCGAGACAAGGAGGTTATTATCCTGTCATCCCGCAGGCAGACAGATTAGAGTCTTGTGTATGAATGTATGTGGTACCTTATCACCGGATCAAGAATCAGGCAAGTTTATGGCACGAATCAAGGCTTCAACTGAAAAAAAATCTCCTGTTTCTGACCTTGTCCTCGTTTTCTGTTATACCTACAAAAAGGAGACAAAGCAAAATGGCTATCATGCAAATTTTACTCGAGTACACGACTCTGTTTGCTATTTACTTGAAATTGTAACACTAGACAACCAGATAATGGAAGAAAAATTACATACACCTATCAACCAACAAAAATAATGATCTATCTGTCTAGCAGATTTATTTAACACTACGAAAGTATTGAAGTATTCAGAAGTCTCCTAGAATTCTACAGAACGGCACAAGATTACACCATATGGTCACCTCCCTGATAGGATCCTCAGTGCTTAAGGCTTCAAAAACACACAATGATCAAGATTCACATACTAGTTAACACCTTATATCTTCTAGCGAATCAACATGATGATCCCTCCAAAAACAATTTACGTGGATACTATATTATCTAATCTATACAAATTATAAACCAACTGCCACATTTTACTGAATTCAATTTCCCAAGAAACTAGAAACTAAGGTAAACGCACGTGTCCCTTCTCTATTTGGTTAGAGAAAGGACATAATATCACCAATTCACAAATCCCAATTCACTACAGGAGAAGACAAGCCACCACAATGAGCTAGTCCACAATCACTAACTAGAGATAACATAGTATTAAGGAATAAAAACCACAGCTAGTAAGAGCTGAATTTATACCTGGGCAGACATGACTATGGAATAAATACCGCCAGAATAGTTCTATCCATAATTTTATCTTTGGTCGGAGAGAAGATCATTATACCACATGGCAACATTTACCCTTATAGGGAACTCCAATGAGATAGATGTTAACTCACTAATAAACATAATATTAAGGAATAAACACAAAAGCTAGCAGGAACTCAATTTTGAATACAATTCCATAAAAAAATTCCATAGTCTAATTGTTTTGCAAACAATAACTTTCAGAAAAGCCAGTTCATTAATATCTGAAATTTAATTATTAATTTTCATCTCATCAATTAATGACTGGATTGCGGAAAAACAACTATAACTACAAATTAATATATTCATTAACAGACACTCTAATACAAAAGGGCAAACTGAGAGCATATCTCACCAAATTTTAAGAGCCTGAAGTCATAAAGATGATAGATTCATAGAGCTACTACTTAATCAAGATTCAAAGAGCTAATACTTGATCAAGACTTCAACTCAAGCCAACCCAATTTTTAAAAGCCAGGGCTGCTTCCCTCTTGTTTAACTGGGCTATTGTCTGAAACTTTGGAGCCTTGCCTTTATATAATGTTTTATGATACTTCAAGAAAAGCATCCGATACTTATACTTGTCAATAAACATGTTCGCTTTCTCCATCATTGCCACAACTTCATTGGCTCGACTGAAGAATCCACCCCTCACAAATGTATACAGCACTGAATCAAGAAGCTCTTGATCAAACTTTATTGAGACCGAAGAATCAAGAGCTTTCATCTCACCCCAGAGCTCCGTTACCTCCAGATAGTTCCCTCCAATAGCAGCATACCCAGTGACCATAGAATGGAAAGTTTGTGCATTTGGCGTGAGGCCTAGGCTCCTCATCTTCTTCAGAGCCTTTTCAGCATCTTTCATCAGTCTCTTCTTACAGAAAAAATGGATTACATTATTCCAGTCATGGACCCCATAATCCATTTTCTGTCCTTCTTTGATTTCCTGCAACAGATTCATCACCAAACCAGATTCATCTTTCTGTGCATAAGTTTTAGTTTGCATGATAGAGTCTTGCTGTCCAACTTTTGGAATTTTAGCCACTTTCATCTCTTTGAATAAACGAAGCGCTCCCTTTGTATCCTCCTGAAGCACCCTGGATTGAATCATTGCCTCATAAGAACTGGAGTCCAGCTGGATACCATCCTTCCTTGCATCTCTTAAAAGTGAAGTGACTTCTGCAGCCTTATTTGCTTGACAATAGGCTTTTAAGAGAGAGGCATACACAGATGAACCAGTTTTTATTCCAGCTATCCGCATCTCATCAAGAAGGTCATGTGCTTGATCCAACCATCCAAGTGCAATACATGAATTAATGACATGGACCAATATTGAACTATCATTGGAAAGCGGGGAATCTTCCCTTTCTGCGTTGATTAGAAACTCTGCCAAATCCTTGGTCTTGCCAACTTCTAGAAAAGCTTTAACCAGTTTCACATAAATTGATTCAGTTGGTTGGAGTATACCATGTTTTGTTGTAATCAAGTCAACCCGTGTCTGCAACTTGGCTAACAGAGAGCCAAGAACAGCCTTTGACTCTGCTTCAATTTTTAAAAAATTCCGATCTCCAAAGAACTCTTCATAAGATAGGATGGTGTTTTTCATTGGTTTGTCATATTCTAAACAGTCTGAATCCTTACCATCACTCAAACTTCGCATAGTAGCAAGTTCAGGAGAATATTTATGACTAACTTCAGTTGAGTCACTTGTAAACTTCGCGGCTGCAAGAGAATTGTTTGCCTCCTTTGATTTCCTTAGCATTTCCAAAACCATGCTTGACATTGATTCTAGATCCCCAAATTTTAAATGGCATGAGAGCAAACAATTAAAGAATTGACGGAACTGAATATCAGTAAGATTGGGTGCTTCCTCTATGTGCCTTCGCAGCTTCTTAAGCTCTTCTCTTCGCCCATTCTTCTCATATACATGTGCCATTATTATTAGTAAGTTTGCATCAGCCTTAACACCAATTCGAGGCATCATATCTAGAAGCTGCTCTGCTTTCCTTGTAGTCTCAAATAGGAGACACCCTGACAAGGCAATGTTAAAAGCAGTAGTATTAGGCTTCATCGCTACCAAAGGTGAATTGCTCTTTTTGCGTGGATCCACTCTATTGTTCTGAAACAAATAACTTATTTCAAGAATCAACTCAGCAGCAAGATAACTTCCATCTGCTGTTTGTGACATGTGGGCCAAAACTGCAGACCATGCAGTGACTGGGGGAAATTGCTCCATACTTATCATCTTTCTTAAGACAGTTGATGAGGGAACTGGTAATCCAGCTTTGGCAAGACCAAAACAGAGATACATAAGTACTTCCTTCTCTAACAAGTTCTGTTTACCTTCCTCGATAGCCTTTTCTACAAGCCCATAAGCTTTTTCTAGCCATTTTATATCAAGGCTTTCCACAAAAGTGGTTAAAAGCTTATTGAAAATAATTTTTCTAGGAAAGCCATCTATTTGCATATGCTGCTCAAATAGCTTCCATGTATCAGCTAATTTATTCTCATTGATAGCATTTTCTATTTCCATATTCAGTTTAGCAGGGTCTCGAGCCTGGACCAGGATTGTTTCAGCCATACTTGAGAAATATGGACGTTGGTGGCTGAATTCATTCTGTAATTCCAGCAAAAAACGCTTGTGAACTTGAGAAGACTAAAAACAGCTAGTAAACTGAACATACTCACGACTTCGATTAGTGAAAGTGTAACTAGAAAGATTCACGTGTCCCCATGAAATTGAGGCACCAGTCAATTCACTTGATAATCCATCTAGTAAATTTAAATTATAACAGTTTTGTTAGTCTGTAAGGTAACTATTACATTTCATAGAAGTTAAACTTGCAGATTCAGATAACAATTACCGTATAAACCCTAGTGAAATCAACAAATTAAAAAGCTAGAATAGTTGTGCCTTCTTTTCCTTTTGGGTCTGAGATATAATGCATGACATAACCAATCTACATTTACATACACTATGGGAAACTCAACTATGAGAAATTACTTTAAACCATTTATATTTGTCGTTTTTTCTCCAAACTAATTTATTTGACTTATAAACTGATACATTATTCAATCATACAAGACATATGATATAATTAAACAACTTATTTAACTTTTTTAATCTCTCTAAAAAACATTAACAAGGTCTTATAATTAAAATTTGAGATAGTAATAATGTAATATAGATTTTGAACCTGAGTTCTCAAAAACTTCTTAAACTGACAGGCAAGTACATGACCACTAGTACTATCGTTTACCAAACTTGGGATAGACCTCATGGGGCAATAAAGAACAGTGGTATTTTTTCACAAAATAAGTTCATTAATCCCAGAAAATCAATTTAATTCTTCATCTCTATTACCAAACCAACATTGAAAAAAACATAGAAAGAAAGAACAAGCCAATTTCACATATTCTCTTCACAACTATTCTAAAACGAAAATGTAAAACTGAGACAAGTCTTACCAGAGTTTTGGCCTCGACAAGTACACGATTCCGAGAGTGAAGCACGCGCTTAATAATCCCTATCTTGCCTCTTTTCATGCCCCTAACAATCATTACCTGAGACAAATGACATCAATAATGCTCCTAGCGGTGAGGAAGGATAAGAAAAATTTAGAGGCATGACAAATTACGTTTAGAAAAAAAATGGCTTCCTACGTTTTCCCCTCTGAGAATCTTCCAGTGCCTAATTAGTTCCTCAGCTGCTTTCCAACCCATGTTAGGACGGCCCTCTAAATCACCAGAAAAAGGTAGAGGAAGAATTTGAGCCTGAAAAGTCAATTGCTCAAACATTGGGATACAAAATGAAACAAAAATGGAGTTGCAGACCATCTAAGCGCAACCACATCGCAGGGAAAGAAAAACGCAGACGGCTATATTCACGATCACAAAAAGCGGGCAACCTCAAATGCCCATCATTGTGCTTCAATTTATTTTCTTTTCATTTGCTTGCTAAATTCTCAGTTTATGCACAACAGTTATCTAACGAAAGAAAAACAGCAGGCACTTTGCGGAACAACGAACTGATTTCATGGTATTGCCCCCAAAGTCAGTAATGGATAGTTTAAAATGGTACACACCGGAGAGCGAAGCTTGGACAGGCTGGAGCCGAGGTGACACCGAGAATTTCAGTGACCGATTCCGGTAGAGTGTAGAATCAGAATCAATGACCGGCTGGCTCGCCCGGGAATGATGTCAAGAGTCCATTTTTTCTTTTTCCCCCCTTTTCTTCCCTGAATCGGAGTAATAAGGAGGGACTTCCACTATTCAAACCATAAAAACGACGTCAGTTAAACCAAAAGGAAAAAAGGTAAAGGTGAATTCTCAAGACACCTAACACTTAAATATTTTGATGGTTCAACACTTGGGTTTGTTTCATAGAATTAAAGGTAATATAACATAACATAATGTAATATAATATAATTATGATTTTGTAAATTTGTTTGGTTCGTCATTAAGGTAGTAATTATTTAATATTTAAAAACATTTATAGATGAGCACTTTGATTAAATTACAATATGGTATTTTTCACTTGATTATATGACGTCTGCATTCCCATTAATGACTTATAACAATGTAATTTTCATTACATCAAATGATGTAATTAGGATTACATTTTATAATTTAATTTACATTACGTAAACTCAACCAAACACTATAATTGATATATTTGTATCGGGATTATATGTAATTATCTCCTATATAATTGAACCAAACAGACTATAAAATAATTTTTTATATGTAGTAACACCTTAAAGTGTTTTCTATAACAAAATTCTAAATACATTTAAAAATATTTTATGGTGTTGGATATACTTAAAAAAACACATGAAGGTGTTAAAGACACTAAAAAATACATTATGGTACTACACACATTAAAAAAAAAAAGGTCAAGATGTTGGATAAAATACTATGTGCCACTAAAAAAAAATTTCTAACCAAGAAGTCCCCATTTATCAAAGCCTTCTTTTGCCCTTAATTTTAAAAGTTTCCAACAAATTCAGTCACACCATTCCAATCTTAGTTTGAAATAAGTAGTAAAATAGAAGTTTGCTTTATTTGAAAAACCTTGTTTTTCAAATAGAAAATAGCTGTTTCTTGTAAAAAAAAATAATGGTTCCTTTACTAAAGACAGTAATTTATATATTTTTATTTTTAAACGAAAATGGTTCGTTTTCATCTTGAAATTCATTCTCAATCAGTTATCCCCCCAACATTCTCAAACCGCCATTATTTCAAGGACAAAGGGACACCCAGCACCATGAATTTTTCTCTAAGGGGCGTCTAACACTATAAACTTTTTTTAAAGGTAAAAATATACATAAACTCTTAAAAAGGGGGCGTCTGGCACCACCACCTTTAATGAAGTTAACGCCATTATTTTTTTTAGGGTAAAAGGGCATGTAACACCATAAACTTTTTTCCAATGGGCATTAGGCGCTATAATTTTTTTTTATGAACAAAAATATACATAAACTCTCTTAGTTCTATTTCCAGACCACAACACAAAGAAACTCACCCTTTGAAA
>JBAGKO010000010.1:15231144-15242711 GCA_037177275.1 Acacia concinna
TGAGTGGTGGCCCCTGAGTCTAAAACCCATTTTATGTGATTAGAAGTTGAGTAAGGAAAACCTGAATCAGTATCGGTTAAAGCATGCACTGTTACCTCAGAGTCATGTTTCAGTATGTCGAGGAGACGTTCGTACTGCTCAGGGGTAAGGGTTGGAGAAACAGTGTTAGAGGAGGAAGAGCCTCGTTTACCTCCCTCGAATGTGGGCTTGCCAGCAAGTTGATTGGTTGCGGCGTCACGTAGCTTGTTTCTACGAGGGCCTTTGTAATCAGTAGGATAACTAATAACTTCCCAGCAAGAATTAGGAGAATGGCCTCGTCGCTTACAGTGGAGACACTTATGACCTTGCTGGCCACGGCCACAGCCATACCCCGACCATAAACTATCATAGCAATGCCTTCTACCGACAGAGTAGGAGAAGTACAAGCAAGATTGTGTTGTGCTTCGTCCTCGGCAATCATAGCAAAGGCCTGACTCATCAATGGCAGTGGACTCAATAATAGAATCTTACTACGTGTACCACTGAAGGACTCATTCAAGCTAATAAGAAATTGAAGTAGTTTCTAGTGTTGAACCGTATCGACATATTCCTTAAATGTATCGCACTGACAATAAGGGATTGGGAACAAAGTGGATTGCTCTTCCCAGAGCTCCTTTAATTTCGTGTAATATTGATTGACCGAAGGTAAATCTTGGAGAAGATAGCTTAGCTCACGATGAAGAGAGAAAAGGTGAGATCCAGAGGTTTTATCAAACCGTTCCTGTAGATTGCTCCAAGCCTGATAAGCATCATGGTAGAAAATGATGCTATTTGTGAGATCTTTAGAGATTGAGTTGAGAATCTAGGAGAGGACTATGACATTGCAGCATTCCCATTACTTGTGAAGTCTTACTCCTAAGATACTTTGGTGCAAGATTCGTCAATAAACCCCAATTTGTGTTTTCCTCTCAAGGTGATACGCATAGTGTGGCTCCAGATCAAGTAATTGTTACTACTAATGAGCGTGTGTTGGATGATGGTCAGGCCTTGAGTTTTCGATGGATGAAGGTAGAGAGGATGGATAAAACTCATGTCGTCGATTGTCAAGGAGGAAGAAGCTCTGTCTTTGTTAGCAGCCATCAAAATGAAAAAATGAACAAGGAACGAAAGAAAGAAAGAGTCACGGGTGTCACGAGGAAGATGGAGGTGGAATGAGGATCTTGAATGGTTCTTGGGCCTCTCTTTGGGCCAAATCTTGAAAAAGTGGTAGAAAGTCTTGAAAAATAGCCTGTGCCTAAAGGATCAATGGCTCTGGTACCATGTTGGAGTAATAAGCTCAAACATGTAAAACCGAGCAGTAAGAAGGCTACTCTTCTACTTTATTAGAATAATGATTTTCTACAATACGATTATAGCATGAACCCAAGTATTTATACTACAATATACGTACACAACTAACTAACTAATAAAGTTCAATCCTATCTCACTAATGAATCCAGACCCGTAATACATAGGCCCAATATGCAATACTTATATTCATATATTCTAACAAGATGATGTGACATTATTGCATACGTTACCCACATGTATGTAAGAGATGTCATGGAGAGTTAGCCTTCATTATATTCTCTATCTTTGATATATTCCTTCTTATAATATAATCTTCCCCTAATAGATTAATTGATGTTAATTTTCTGACTCAAGAATCTTCAGTATATTATAATAGGTTTTCTCCAACTACAACCTTTAAAGACATCCAAAGATCTCTGCAAAAAAAATCCAATAAAATGAACAAACTAGCAAAACTATAAGTAGCATTCAAAATACATGCTCAGCGAATATTTGAGCGTAGAAGCTCATCCCTCAAAACGACATCATTTTCATAGCAAAACTATGCCATTTTGAGAGATGAGCTCTTGTTAGATAAAGGATAAGCTAAGTGCATAATTCACTCTGGCCATAAGTAGTTATATTGCTTGGACTATGCTAGGAAAATAGGGATTTGATATTTGAGGGGAGGAAAGGGTGGTGAGGTAAATTTATAAGATTGTGAAATTCTAAATTGGGAAAATTGACCTAGTTAGATATTTGTTGAATTTAGTGTCACGATGTCAAGGCTGTCTACTTCAAATAACTTTAAAAACAATTTTCCCTTTGTTATAAGTTAGAGAAATAAATCGCTAATCTTCTGTAGAGAGAACATTATAGGAAAAATGACAGAAAAATAAAATTCAAATTACAAAAACCCCCTAAATACCAAATTAGTAAAAGGATAAAAGGAGATCCAATGGAAATATTATATTATGAACTTTGGGCATTGATAACTTGAGTATTAGAATTATCAAATTGGATATAGATAATGGCAAATTGAGCTCTCCAAGTTATCATTGTGTATACTCAAGTTATCAATTACTATTATTAAATTGTCATTGCTTATACTTAAGTAGTCAACACCCAAACTTCAAAATCTTATGTTTCTACCATGTCACCTATTTGTCCTTTTGCTAATTTAATAGAAATTTTGGGGATTTTTGTAATTCAAATGATATTTTTATTCCATTTACACAAAATTATATTTATGTTTTAATAAATAATATTTGAATGGCTAATAATATAAAAATAAATACAAATATTGTTAGAACCAGCTTTCACCCAAGAGGGGGTGAATTGGGTGTCAAATAAAAACTTAAGGACTTCAAAAATCTTTTTGCATATTAACAAAGGTAAAGAGTGTGAAAATACTGATCCATAAATACAAACTCAATCAATCAGGTTATACATGCTGGAAACATAAGAGATAAGGGAAGAGAGGTTGCAAACAAAGATTTATCCTATTTAGTCATCTACAGACCTACGTCTACTCCCCAGGCTTATCTTGAGATTTTCGATATGCTATCTTCTTGTTTAAACTGGGCATAAGAGAAGCCACTATAATTCCCCAAGTTTCACAGGTACTTGAGAACCTTTACAAACACACAAGTTTACTCGGGCACTTGTAAAGCCTATACAACTCTCATAGAGTAACTCCCCTTGACAATCGTAAGGATACAACTTGGATGATGAGATATTACAATTAAACTTCTCCATTAGAAGTGAATCATGAATACTGAAGCACAAATAAGAATCTCTCTCTAAGGTGTATTATAGAATCATTTAGATATAGAGAATATATGAGATGAAATGTTGGAGTCAGAGTATTAGCATTTTGATACTGTGTTCATGAGCTCTCTCTCATTCTCCCATTTTGAATTATTCTCCTTTTATACTTGGTGTATATTTGATGACCATTAGAGATGATAAAGTATTCGTTAGGCTCTTGAGAAATTTTTATTCCCGTTGAAATATAGGTGTTGGAGTTCTGACACAATTTTTGTCTTTTGTCATCTTGTGTTTTTAATTTATTTTTAAACACATATTATAACTTGTAGAAGTGATAAGAGTAAGTGGGTATCAATAATCATGGGTATATAATTGAATAAAAAATTATGCAATAATGCTCTGTTTTATAGTTTTCAAAGTTTTAAACTAAACTTAGGTTTCATAAATTTCCTCAAGGTAACTGATGCAATTTTTAAATATAAAGTAGCAAGTTACTTTTTCCAGCATACTCGAGGTTTCTTTAACATAGAGCATTTTGAAATCAATTGAGAAACTATACTCGAGCTTCTTACACACAGAAGTATATAAGCTTGAGGTTATTAGGTTCACTCAAGGTTTTAGTCTAGAATTCACTTTGAAAATAATGTGTAACCTTGAAGTTACTAGATTCATTCAAGGTCTTAGCGTGGTAAGCACTTTGAAAAATAATGTTTAACCTTGAGGATATTAATATATACTCTAGCTATCAAGCTTTTTAAAAAAGAACTCAGAGCAACTTGTGTAAAAAAGATTCAAAATACATTCAAACCTCGAGGTTGAGAAATTCACTAGAGGTTTATTGATACTTGTCTTGGTTAGAAAGGTTTGAAGCACATAAGATTACACAGTAAGGTTGTGGCAGAAAAATTGTTGAGCCAATGAGGTTTTGTCCAAACCTCACTGTTGGGCGAGATTTCATTGAAACCTCAAGGTTTTTGTTTGCTTGTGAAACCTTGCTGCCAATGAGGTTTTTGACAAACCTGCCTATTTATACCTTCAGTTATCTTACCATTTTAACTCTAAATCTAGTAAATGACCTATCCCCAGAAATCTCTTTGAGTTCTCTTTCTAATGCAAAAAGAATCAACTCCTAATTCATGTATTTCGGAAGTTATAAACCAAACAATAGCTACTGTTTTGGAACAACCATTATACCCCACATCCATTTTGGAAATTTAGTGTTCTCTCATATGATTTCCATTTAGATTTATTTTGGATTCATTGGAAAGCTTTAGGACTCTAGTTTTATATACATGAAGAAGAATTTCAATTGGAGTTGTGGTTGGAAAGATATAGCACAAACATCAAACATTATATGGATTATCACAAGAAAATAGAGAGCCAACTTTGAAAATGCATATATCCTTCATATGAACTTCTTTTCCCATAATCTTGATGATGTTCATATGTCGCATTTTGAGTCTAGGTTCATATGAAACAAAGTTTCAACTCAATTGGATGTCTGGTTAGAAAGATATAACTAAAAGATTGAACTTTTGTTTTACTAACCAATAATAAAATGTACAGATAAGAGACAACTTCCTCCAAAATCTAGAGGTTACCCTCTAAAGCTCGACGTTTCCCTCTTACCTCAAGGTTTTCCTTCTAACCTTGAGGTTTCCCATTTACCTTGCGGTTTCCTTTTAACCTTCTTGAGGTAACTCTTTCAAAAGTTGCGACAACTTCGATGTAGTCATTTTTGTTTCAATTTGAGTCATCCCAACTGCCATTTGATCATCGAAACCTCTAATATTATATCTAAGAACTTGAATATTGATTTCTCTTTCAAAAGTTCCTCTTTTGTCAATCTCTTCCCTTCTTCTTTATAATTATTCTCCACAATTTAGCTAAAAAAGAACTCCTTCTTTTCATGACTTCTACTCATATATGATATCTTCATTCTTGAACATATTCTTATTTTTCATCTAGATCATTCACCAATCTCTACTTTTCTCTTGATTATCTTCCAAATCTCAACTTGAATCATCTTCTTTAGCTTGACTGGTCTACAAGATATTTCATATTCAATATAGCAGTTAGTCAATATAAGAGAATAAATACATGATGCAAACTTTTTGCTCTTAATATGTGGCATCTATATTTTACATCATCAAGGCTAATCATACAGCTAACAAATATATCCTTCTTATATGGAAAAATATAAATTAGATAATTTTCATAAATTAGATAATTTTCATAAATTAGATAATTTTCCTTTAAGTTTTCCTTGCTAGGCATATGCATCCTCCTTATTGGAGACAATCTTATTCATTATCCATTAAGTTGTTTGGATTGGGATGATATTATCATTTTATTTTTATATTCATGATTAGGAGTATAAATAGGTCATACCAAACCTTAGCCTTAGTAGGATAGGCTTGCATTGTAACAAGTAGTTATGAGACTAACTTGTTGCATGTTACATGCCTTTTTTTTTTTTCCAGCCGGGACTAGCTTGTATAAAAGCTTGACGTGATTTAGGCCTATTAGTGAAAAGTAGAACAACACAGTGACAATTGATGAGATAAAAATCTTAACCAATGACGAACCAAATCATCGCAAGTAAAGGTGAAGGCTTACATTGCAGAAAAGTTCTTAAGTTCTTATATTTGGGGAACAATTAATTAATTTCTTCATAAATTTGTGTTTCCTATAATAATAACCAATTAATTGTTTCAAATTTAATTTCTTCATAAATTTGTTTTTCCTAAATTATCCTTAAACAAAACCCTCAATATTTAAGTTCTTATATTTGGGGAACAATTCATAGGGTTCACTCTCAAGCTGAATAGAACTGAATCAAGGGGAGGGAAAGACACTAGGGTTTGTGATTTTTGAAATTTTATTTTTAATTATTAGGTATTATAAATATAAATATAAAATTATAACATGTCTAAGCCGACTTGACAAACCTAACAAGCTTCTTAGTGAGCCTGAGCCCTACCTATTAAGCGAAACAAGCCTATACTTTAAAGGCATGTGCTTGTTTCTATTTCTAAATTGGTCAAGTTAGGCCACAGGCCTTTGACAGGCCGCTTCATGTATTTCTGCCCTATTCATGATATATTATTTTTGGAAAAATGATATTTAAATACCATTTGAAATTCTAAAACCCGCAAAAGTCTATTAACACATGTGAAGGACAAAAAGGGGATGTGGTGAAAATATGAGTTTTTTATGTTTGGGAGAAAAGACCAAAAAGCCCCATTACTCAATTCTTTTTTTTTTTGCTTTCGCAAGGTATCCCCCAGCCCAGTAGGCCAATGACTAATTCTTTTACACATATTGTCAGTACTCATTTCGTCAATTTTATTACTCTATTGATCACAACCCAAAACTCTATCATTCTTTTTACACATATTGTCAATATTTATTAATATTTTTAAAACCATTATAGATTTTGTCAAAACCATTACTCTTTTAGTTAATTGCATTACTCAATTGATCAAACCCAAAAATATTTGTCAATCCTTTCACACATTTTGTGAATGCTTATTGATTTTGTCAAAACTATTATGGATTTCATCAACACCACTATTCATTTATTAATTTCATTACACAATTGGTCACAATCGAAAACTCTTTGTCAATCTGTACGCCCTATTTGCTAATTATTTTACTCAAGTTTAGTATAGTCAATGACAACTTAAGTATAACAATTAGCAACTTAGATTTAAAGATTGACAATTAGTTCAAGTTTTCAATCTCTATATCTTGATATTATTTGCTTATACCCAAGTTGTCAACACCAACCTTCTTCAAGCTTCTTCCCTTCCATTAGGCCTTTAATAATAGTAGTCAATCACACATTTCCTTTCCCATTTGGTTGAAACTATTACTAGAGTTGTCTATTCCTTTATGTATTTAGTCAATTCCTAAATATATTGTCCAATAGTTTAGTACTATTATCAGAGTTGTCATTATGTTTACAAGTTCAATAAGAATTGAAAACCTATCAAAGTTTTTCACGTGACAAATGTTGTTGTCAATGTTTTCAAGTAACCTGTCAATATCAATACCATATTTGTAAATACATTTACAGTAGTAGTCAAAGAAGACAATACCTTCCATAAATGAGCAAACTTTTACAACAATAGTCAATTTGTTTCCAAGACAAGTAAATCCTAAAATACAAGAGTTCCAAATCCCTTTGCAAGATTAGTGAATATAAAAATAGCTTGCCAAAATGAGTAAAACATTCATATATATATATATATATGTCAAACCCCTTAGTCCAGGTAAATACCTAACCTCACGTTTGGATGAAGAGAAAATTAGGGGAGAAAAACTTCTAAACATAGTAATTTTTTTTTACCATTTATGAAAGTTTTTAAACTTAGGATTTATTCCCCCCCAACGTTTCTCCCCATCCAAACACACTCTAAATCAAAGTTATTAGTTGCTATACAAACAACCGAACCTTAAAGCTTTTCTCCATCTCCACCTCTTTTTTCTCCATGGCCATCTCTTTGTTTAAGTATGATACGCAATATTCAACAAGCTGGATCCTTAGTCATACATTTATGGCGTTGCTGCATTATTAAACAAAATGCTAGTTCAGAGCAAATATTTCACTTTAGGCTAAATACGAAACTTGATTTTAACCCAAACATAATGAAGCTTGGAACTCCTTGCAGTCCTTGATAGAAAACCACATAAATATCAACAAACTTGAAAACTGTCATAAACAAAAATTACATTTGAATCACATAAGAGGGAGTCAATATAAGGAAGAATAATTTGAGCATCTACCTTGTTTTGGCTTCACCATGATTAAGAAAACAACTCCTAGTTAGGATAAAAAATGAAACAACTTGCTAGTGTGGACAAACGTTTGCTAGTGGCTTCCATTCTGAAGCTGTTGAATCAACCTAAGAACCCCTCAAAGGTCAACTTTGATCTCAATAGTCAATTCCTCAAACAAATTGATAAGAAACACATATACAAGTTTTTTTTTGACAAAAGATTAAGTTCCATTAAAAAGCAAAAGTTATAAAATCAAAACGATATGTTGGTCTTCCATTTATAGATTATGGAAAAGTCCAACAAAGCATATACAGAGGGGGAGGGGAATCAGATAAGGTCAAGAAACATACCCCAACCAAATGGGCCACATCTAAAAAACCCACCATAGTAGGATGAATAAGGCCACCAAAATCGAACCTCCAATGGTGATGGTAGCAAGCGTGAGAGCAAAGCAAAACAGATGAAAGGTGAGTGACGTTCACTTGGAAGACACGCCATAACACAGTGTGGAGGGCAAAGTCTAGCTACATGACGTTTACACCTTAGAGATGGATGTTTGATAGAAAACCATTCCTGGAAATTAGGCACCAATCCACCAGAAGATAGAAATGGCAAGAGAGAGCCGCCGATGCATCTACAAAGTAAGAAAGCAACAACATATAATACAAAAAAGTAAGGAGACGTCATAACCAAAAAAAGGAGGTGTTAGGGGATGCCTCAAAACCATGCACCACAACCATGCAGCACATATCATGGTGGCATGGTGTGAGGTTTATTTAGCTAGAAACTCGACTAAACCTAATGATTGAGGGAAAGGTCTAGGAAGGTTAACATTAAAATTTGCCTTAAACATCGAGTGAGAATGACGGCGAGGAGGAATACCATGGCCATTCACTCGACGAGCCCTATACATTTTATGAAGGAACCTTGAAATTGAGGATCAGAGAAGGGGAAAAACCAGCAATGCTTCATGAGTGAAGTGGGTAAGGAAAGGTAGGGAAGGAAGGAAGTATAGGTATAAAGAGAGTGGAAGGGACGATGGTACGCATGCAACACATGGTAAATAAATGAAGAAAGGAAAAAGTGATAGGAAGGGGTAAAAGAGGCATTGACAAGGTGGAGTAGAGTGGCACAAGGAAGAGTTGAACAAGTGACGTCACAAAGCAATTGATGACATATGGAAGAAGAGAGAAGTACCCTACTCAAAATTGAGCAAGACACAGTGATTGATGGAAGCCTAAGGACAACAGGCTATATTGAACCATGATACAACCGTTTGGACGGATAGAGGTCAAAAGAAGTTGACAGACTTTGCTTACGACTCATAAGAGGTAGGACAGAGTGAGAAGAAGAGGAAAGAGAGGGATATAGACGAGGTCTACAGCAACGAGAAACATATGCAGCAAAAGAGGCTAGCGACTCTGAATAAGATTGTTTATGCCCAAAGAAGGAAGAAAAACGAGTAGATATATGGGCCTGTGTGTTAGATGCAGAAGTGACAAAACAAGAAGACCAAATATGAAGCCCACATGGAGATCAGATAGAATAAGGGCCATTGTCCGAACAAATGTGCACCGACTTGCCACCACATACACGTGTATGCAAACAGGTGAATCGCAAACAAGGCTGAATGATGTGAGAGCACGTGGACTCAGAGTGAAAGAAGGACCCAGAACGTCAGCAAATTCGACCAACATTCTCCAATAGGAAGGTGAGGCTCAAATCGATGCCGGTGGAAGTTTGAAATAGGGGAATAGGAAACAGTGGCTGTTAAAGGTCAATGGAGACTTTAAAGCGCAATCTAAAGCCCGCAAGTGAATGAGCCACTGATATAGAATAATACTCCACTGGTAGGCCAGCAACCAAGACCCAAATAGCTGCCTGAGAGATAAGAGAGGGGTTGAGAGGAGTGTCTAAAGCCTAGTCAGCAACAACACAAAACAAACCTTGAAGGAGCAAGGCACTTTGGTCCAGAATGAAAGAACAGTCCTATGGGTTAGAGAAATAAAGAAGAAAATGATGCTGGAGTTGTTAAGAGATGAATACGAAGCCACGGAGCTCCTAATGAATTGCGATGAGAGCTTGCAACTTGGATGCATGAATATGCCGATTAGAGACAATACGGAGGAATAGGTAATGAGAGCAGCAGAAGGTGATGGATCAACGAGAAGAGAAAAACATGGAAGCAACCTGAGAAACACAGCATAAGATAAAACGGATCACAAGGAAACCAAAGGATGAACCAAGAAGCAACAGCAACGGATCCTAGGACAAGAAGAAGAAGATGCAACAAGACTGAAGATAGAGAGAAAAGAGGCTCTTTCTCTCCCTAGCAAAAAAAATTCCATTCACACATACACAAGTTGTTCTCAAAGGGGAAAATTGACTCTCATAGTAATTTGAAATAACCAAGCAAACAAATAAAAGGGCTAAATAAACAGCAATAAACTAACTCACTAGAGTCAATCAACCAATGAGAGACACCACCAAGGGACGATCTTCCACCCTAGGGTGAACACAAATATACTTCAACAATCTTCGACAATGACACACCCTAGATCCCAATATACTTAATACTCCCACTCTTACTCTCGAAGCGTTGACCATTGAGCGTTCTTCTCTTTGGATCCCAGCTATAATTTGAGACGAGCAAGTTTGTGGATGATAGCAGTAACAATGCGATGGCGTGGGATTTGTAAAGTTGTCTGCATTTTCTTTCTACACCCTATCCTTATGTATAAGATACTTTTCTTTTGAATGTGTTTGTCCTTTTTTATAAGATACCATTTGACTTTATGTCTATAATAAATGCAATTTTTTCCATTTTGCCTTCATTTTCTCACATTATTTACTGCCCATATATTCTCTTTCTTCATTTTTTTCCTTCATTGGCTTCTCTTTCATTCATAAATAGGGGTGGTTTTGGAAAAACAATTATATTTCCTACATATTTATTACTTTTAATCAACTTTAACTATTTTCCTAAAATCCCACGATTTAGTTAAAAGTATCTTATATATATGGACGGAGAGTATTTTTTTAAATAGGTTTGAATGGCAATTTGGTCCGCTCCACACTTCAAAAACACATATTTCCATCATATCACCTCTCTATCATTTACCTTATTTAATAGACTTTTTGGGGGATTTTTGGACTTCAAATGGCATTTTTGTGTTAAAATTTAAAAGACTTTTTGGGTTTTAATTATTTTTTTACATTTTTTACCTGAAATAAATTACTATTTATTTGTTGAGTCATTTTTTTTGTTGAAAATTTTTTATGGGCTTTGTCAGTAGGGGTGTTCAAACCCGGGACCGAGATTTCCTACTCTCGATCTCAATCATGGGTAGAGACCGAGATCGAGAAATTAATCTCGGTCCTGGTCTCAAGGTACCTGGAATTTGTTAGAACCGGCTGTTCACCCAAGAGGGGGGTGAATTGGGTGTACAATAAAACCTTATATATTTTGAAATTCTTTTCGCATGTTAGCTAAAGCTCAGAGTATGAAAACAAAGAATTATAAATATAAGGTTATTGAAACAAGTTATATTTGCTGGAAACGTAAGAGATAAGGGAAGAGAAGTGACAAACAGATTTATCCTGGTTCAGTCCTCCACTTGACCTACATCCAGTCCTCAAGCTCCACTTGAGATTTGCAATTCACTATCTTCTTGTTTGAATCGGGCACAAGAGAAGCCACTACA